>JAJEJO010004042.1:94164-110704 GCA_020662805.1 Glaucomys volans
ATGATCAAGTGGGTTTCATCCCGGGGATGCAAGGTTGGTTCAACATCTGGAAATCAATAAATGTAATTCACCACATCAACAGACTTAAAGTCAAGAACCACATGATTATTTCAATAGATGCAGAGAAAGCATTTGATAAAATACAGCACCCCTTCATGCTCAAAACACTAGAAGAAATAGGGATAGTGGGGACATTCCTTAACATTGTAAAGGCTATCTATGCTAAGCCCACAGCTATCATCATTCTAAATGGACAAAAATTCATTGACATTTTTAGATTCCATATATAAGTAAAATCATGCAGTATTTGTCTTTTTGTCTCTGGTTTATTTCACTTAAAATGAGGTCCTCTGGGTTCACCCATGTTGTCACACATGGCAGAAAACCCTTGTTAAGGTTGAAAGAAAAAAGGCAGCGGCCTCCTTTAAATAGAATATTCACATTCCATTTTACCAGAATCTTCACCATTCCTGCTGACATTACACTCGGCTGTCTCACCCGTTTAACTATCAGCCTGTGTGAGCTTTTGAGTTTTTATCTTTAGGACCTGGAGGGAAATGAGAGTACATTTTTGATAGCTGCGATAATTTCTCATGGTTAATGAATAAAACGATGAGTATCTAGTTTTATGTGTAGCTTGACTGTGATAATCATGCTGACCTGATTCGAATGGGCTTCAGAATTTTCTATTTCTCATTGTTAAACTATACACCAGCATTCTTGTGACAGTCTCAGTGTTAGACATCTTTGATGTAGTGAGATTCTGCCTCCAAGGACTTATCTATACCTGGCCATAGACAGAGCAATGCTGAACTGTCTAGAGAGAGCATCAGATCCCAGAACATGGACAGTAAGGTACTAGATGAGACACTCTGTCTCCTCCTGGATGACAAACTACCACTTCTCCTGATTTTTGTATAGGAAAAGAACAAAGAAGCAAAAGGTACTGGAAATGCAGTTCTGTGTAGATTTGTGAATCAATTGGTTGGACGGTCATGAGAAAATATGCTAATACACCTCACTGTCAAATATCCCATTATGTAATGAAAAGGTTAAACCAAAATATCTCTGAATTTCCATCTTGCTCTGGCATTATGTAATTGCACATACATACAGCTGCACATACTCTAACCTTTTGGAGTGCATATGAACACTGTCTATATGATTTAGGGATAATTCAAATCCTATATATGATGATTTAATATAACACAAATTTCTGTATCACTGCCATATGAGCATCTATATTTATATCCAAACACAGAAGGTTAGATTTTGGAAGTATTTCAGCAGCATTTCAATATCTAATGATTTGTAAAACTGTTTTTAATCATTTGGCATCATAGAATTCAAACAAAAACAACAAAATCAGCACATCAAAACATGTTTGACTTGAACAAAAATAGCCGACAGCTGGGGACACAGGCACACTTTGCAAAATAAGCTTGAGTATATCACACTTTACATATTTATAACTGTAGCTCCAGCAATATTGGCAGTTAATGGAGTGTCAATGGGAGAGAAGCTGTCTCAAAGGCTTGTTTTTATTGGACAAAAGGAAAAAGAGCCAGGAAACCTAGTTTTCCTTTTGCCAAATTAAGTTATCTAGGAAAGTAAGTCATCCATTTACTTTGGGCATAGCACATATGCTCCTATTTATCCAAGAGTCAACCCAGTAACACCAGGATAGAGAGATCTTCATTTATGTCCAAGTTGAGTTTAGCAAACAGAAAGAATGTTTTTATATATAATTACTTCAGGGGTTATGGAGAAAGGTGATGCATTTGAGTTATAAATTGATGTAAACTAAAACAAGTAAAAAAGAACCTACAATCTATATTTTAACATCTCTACTGAACATATAACTCAAATGAGACATAAAATTTTTGGAGTGGTGGGGTGGTGGTAACAGCAGAAAGATTAAAGAAAAAAATAGCATTTACTAAGCACCAATAGCCTTAGATATCCCTCTTTATAGACAAGTATTTTCTAATAAGTAATCAACACAGTTGAAAGCATTAGAATGTAGAATAAAGGAGAATGATATGGCTCCTCTCTTGCAGCGTTAAGACATGGAATGTACCACTGCTTTATGTCTTACAAATGTAATAGCATAAATAGAATAGGAAAATGAAAAGAATAGGAAAATGTTATCTCTGTCAAGATCTGGTGGTTAAGATGTGGTCAAGGTCACGACTGGAGCAGCAGTGAGTGGGTGGGGCTTTGGCGTTTTAGTCCCTGGTCCATGAATAAAAATCGTGATGCACAGCTGGCATCTCAGGGAAGAATTCACTAAGAGACACCAGAAAAGCTGGGAGTGAATTTAGGGACATAGTTTTGGGGAGGATGCAAAAATCACTAATTGGGAAAAATCATAAGATAATTAAATTCAAAGAGTTTTAGGATGATTCGAAACTGAATCTGCAGCACACCACTGTGGCCTAAAATTCTTTACAGAGGGTATGTGTCAGGCTGTGGGTGTCTTGCTGTATGAACTATTAGTGTCTATTTCTATACAACAAACAGAGGAAAATCTGTTTCTCCGTGAAGCAGTCTTTACTCCTCATCGATCCCCTGCTGTTTACCACATCTGTCTACCTCGGTCACCCGCAGTCCACCAGCTTAGCGACTACATTCGAGTGCAGATTGCTCACTGACCGCCACCTATCATCTGTCACTTGCCTGTTTGCCTGCCTCTGGCCTGCCCATTGCTTGCCTTCCACCTACCCATCGCCCACCAACCGAGGTTCATCTGCTGATCGTAGGCCAGTAGCCTGCGTAGCCTGGAAGTTCACCATCACAGTACCCGCAGCTTTGGTTACACATGGCTGCTGCCATTTTGAGGAAATAAAAGGTCAGGGAACTGCAGGACTGCCAGTCTGACTGACAGCACCCTGCCTCCAGGACCCCCGGCTTGACTGACAGCACACCACTTCCACGGGCCCAGCCTGACCGACTGCACCCCACACAGTCTTGGTGCCCACGCCCTGCACTGCATCTCCCCATTTGCCAACATGTTTGGAAGCCAGTGCAGCCATCTTGAATTATCTGCAAAGGGGAAACTGTCATTAGGTGGGACAAATTCCATCCTGAGACACCCGCTGAGGACTGGAAGCTCATTGTCAAGTACCTCTCATGCCTCAGGCTACCGAAGACTGGAGGTTTGAATAGTATGTGACAGTTATAGTGTAGTTCTTTTTTCACCTTTGTGATAGCTTTTAAAATTTTATTTCTTTACTTTTCTTGCTCTCTACTTTCCTTTTGTTTTTCTCTTTCCTCAAATGCTTTTTCTCACTTTTCTCATGCTAACAACCAACTTCTTTTCACTACACTTTCACTCTTCCTTTGATCTAGAACTTCTTCATACTTTTTCTTACACTGTTAACAGTTACAGCCTACACCCCTCCCCATCCTCTTTGTCCTTAGAAACTGGAGTCCTCATTGCAAATCTGTTTGTTATACTGTAGATAATAATAGAACTCATCCTCTCTGTTTATTATGACTATACTGTAACAATATTGTAACAAAAAGATTACTGTAACAATAGTCTTCATAGGGGCTATTTGGTTTAGAGTTGCATATTGTCTGTACTGGGTGTTGCTAATATTGATTTCCCCCTTAAAGAAGAGATTTCAGAAATTGTAGGGTCACTATAAGCCTATAGAGCAGAAACTGTAATACCCTAGATCCGCACTGCTAGAGGGGAAGATACATGAACAACATGAAAAAACAAGGGAGGAAAGTGTTCCAAACAAACCAAGATTCTACACTAATAGAATTCAATGACAGCATGGTAGAAGAAATGCCAGAAAAGGAGTTCAGAATATACATGATTAAAATGTTCAGAGAAGCAAATGATGAGTTAAGAGAGCAAGTGCAGGCAATGATTGGCCATTCCAATAAGCAGCTGAAAGAGCAACTACAGGAAACAAAAGATCACCTCAACAAAGAGATAGAGATTCTGAAAAAGAACCAAACAGAAATCCTTGAAATGAATGAAACAATAAACCAAATTAAACACTCAATGGGAAGCATCACCAACAGACTAGATCACTTAGAAGACAGAACCTCAGACAATGAAGACAAAATATTGAATCTTGAAAATAAAGTTGCCCAAACAGAGAAGATGGTAAGAAATCATGAACAGAACCTCCAAGAACTATGGGATATCATGAAAAGACCAAATTTAAGCATTATCAGAATTGAGAAAGGCACAGAGATACAAACCAAAGGAATGAACAACCTATTCAATGAAATAATATCAGAAAATTTCCCAAACCTGAAGAATGAAATGGAAACTCAACTACAGGAGGCTCACAGAACACTAAATTCACAAAATTACAGCAGATCCACACCAAGACACATTATAATGAAAATGTCTAATGTACAAAATAAAGATAGGATTTTAAAGGCTGTGAGAGAAAAGAAACAGATTACATATAGGGGGAAACCAATACAGATATCAGCAGATTTCTCAGCCCAGACCCTAAAAGCTAGAAGGGCCTGGAACAATATATTTCAAGCTCTGAAAGAACATGGCTGCCAACCAAGAATCCTACATTCAGCAAAGCTAACCTTCAGATTTGAAGAAGAAATAAAATCCTTCCATGACAAACAAAAGTTAAAGGAATTCACACATAGAAAGCCTGCGCTACAGAACATTCTCAGCAAGATGTTCCATGAGGAAGAAATGAACAACAACAATGTAAGTCATCAAAGGGAGGAGCTATCTGAAAAGAAAAGACAATTAAAGGAGAAACCAAGTCAAGTTAAAAATAAAATCTAAGCCAAAATGACTGGGAATGCAAATCATATCTCAATAATAACCCTGAATGTTAATGGTCTAAATTCATCAATCAAAAGACATAGACTGGCAGACTGGATTAAAAGAAAGACCCAACAATATGTTGCCTTCAAGAGACTCATCTCATAGAAAAGGACACTCACAGACTAAAGGTGAAAGGATGGGACAAAACCTACCATGCACACGAACTTAGTAAAAAAGCAGGGGTTTCCATCCTTATATAAGATAAAGTGGACTTCAAGCCAAAGTTAGTGAGAAGGGATAAAGAAGGACATTACATACTGCTTAAGGGAACCATAAATCAAGAAGACATAATGATCATCAATATTTATGCCCCAAACAATGACCCACCCATGTACATCAAACAAATCCTTCTCAATTACAGGAATCAAATAGAACACAATAATTCTGGGTGACTTTAACACACCACTGTCACCTCTGGACAAATCTGCCAAACAAAAACTAAACAAAGAAACCATAGAACGCAATAACACAATGAATAACTTAGACTTAACAGACATATATAGAATATTCCATTCATCATTGTGTGAATACACTTTCTTCTCAGCAGCACATGGCTCCTTCTCTAAAATAGACCATATGTTATGCCACAAAGCAGCCCTTAGTAAATGCAAAAAAGTAGAGATGCTACCTTGTATTCTATTGGATCATAATGGAATGAAATTAGAAATCAACGACAAAAGAAAAAAAGAGAAACTACTCCAACACCTGGAGACTAAATAATATGCTATTGAATGAAGCATAACAGAAAACATCAGGGAGGAGATAAAAAAATTCTTAGAGGTAAATGAGAATGATGATACAACATATCAAAATCTCTGGGATACTGTGAAAGCACTACTAAGGGGAAAATTCATTGCATTGAGTGCATTCAAGAAAAGAATAAAGGGCTGGAGATATAGCTCAGTTGGTAGAGGGCTTGCCTTGCAAGCACAAGGTCCTGGATTCAATACCTAGCACTGCAAAAAAAAAAAAAAAAGAATAAAAAGTCAACAACTCAATGACCTAACCTTACCTCTCAAAGCCCTAGAAAAAGAGGAACAGTTCATCACCAAAAGTAGTAGAAGACGGGAAATAATTAAAGTCAGAGCTGAAATCAATGAAATTGAAACAAAAGAAACAATTCAAAAAATTGACAAAACAAAAAGTTGGTTTTTCAAAAAAGTAAGCAAAACAGATAAACCCTTAACCACACTAATAAGGAGAGAAGGAGAGAGAAAACTCAAATTACTAAAATTTGTAATGAAAAAGGAAATATCACAACAGACAGTAATTTGAGTTTTGAAATACAAAACATAATTAGAAGCTACTTTGAAAACCTATACTCCAATAAAATAGAAAATCTTGAAGACATCAACAAATTCCTAGAGACATATGATCCTCCCAAACTGAATCTGGAGGACATACACAATTTAAACAGATCAATTTCAAGCAATGAAATAGAAGAAGCCATCAAAAGCTTACCAACCAAGAAAAACCCAAGACCAGATGGATTCTCAGCTGAGTTCTACAAGACCTTCAACGAAGAACTTATACCAATACTCCTGAAAGTATTTCATGAAATAGAAAAGGAGATAACCCTTCCAAATTCATTCTATGAAGCTAGTATCACTCTGATTCCAAAGCCAGACAGACACATCTAGAAAAGAAAAACTTAGGCCAATATCTCTGATGAATATAGATGCTAAAATCCTCAACAAAATTCTGGCAAATCACTTACAAAAACATATTAAGAAGACAGTGCACTCCGATCAAGTGGGGTTTATCCTAGGGATGCAAGTTTGGTTCAACATCAGGAAATCAATAAATGTAATTCATCACATCAATAGACTTAAGGCTAAGAATCATATGACTATTTCGATAGATGCTGAGAAAAGCATTTGACAAAATACAACACCCCTTCATGCTCAAAACACTAGGAAAAATAAGGATGGTAGGAACATACCTCAACATCGTTAAGGCTATTTATGCTAAGCCCACTGCCAACATCATTCTTTTTTTTTTGAACCAGGGATTGAACTCAGGGACACTCGGCCACTGAACCACATCCCCAGTCCTATTTTGTATTTTGTTTAGAGACAGGGTCTCACTGAGTTGCTTAATGCCTCGCTGAGTTGCTGAGGCTGGCTTTGAACTCGCGATCCTCCTGACTCAGCCTCCCAAGTCACTTGGATTACAGGCGTGCGCCACCACACCCGGCTCAACATCATTCTTAATGGAGAAAAACTGAAAGCATTCCCATTAAAAACTGAAACACAAAATTGTAAAATATCACTATTCTTCTCACTGATTTCCTTTGGGAAAATATAGTTATTTCCTACTAACATATGTTACTTATTTTAACATATAATATGTTTATTGTTATTTTAAAATAAATTTGTATTTCAATTTAAAAAAAAAAACTGGAACAAGACAGGGATGCCCACTGTCACCAATTCTATTCAACATTGTGCTGGAAATGCTAACCAGAGCAATTAGACAGATCACAGAAGTTAAAGGTAAACGAATAGGAAAAGAAGAACTCAAGCTTTCACTATTTGCTGATGACATGATCCTATATTTAGAGGATCCAAAAACTCCACCAGGAAACTTTTAGACCTAATTAATGAATTTAGCAAAATAGCAGGATATGAAATCAACACACATAAATGCATTGATCTACATAAGCGATGAATCATCCGAAAGTGAATTGAGGAAAACAACTCTGTTCACAATATCCTCAAATAAAATAAAATATTTGGGAATCAATCTAACAAAAGATGTGAAAACCCTCTACAACAAAAACTACAGAACATTAAAGAAAGAAATTGAGGAAGACCTTAGAAGATGGAAAGATCTTCCATGTTCTTGGATAGGCAGAATCAATATAATCAAAATGGCCATACTTCCAAATGTGCTATACAAATTTAATGCAATTCCAATAAAAATTCCTATGACATTCCTCACAGAAATAGAAAAAGCAATCAGGAAATTCATATGGAAGAACAAAAGACCCAGAATAGCCAAAACAATCCTGGGCAGGAAGAATGACACAGGAAATATCACAATACCAGACCTTAAACTCTACTATAGAGCAATAGTTAAAAAAACAGCATGGTATTGGCACCAAAATAGACAGTTAGACCAATGGTACAGAATAGAGGACCCAGAGACAAACCCACATAAGTACAGTTATCTCATACTAGACAAAGGTGCCAAAAACATACAGTGGAGAAAAGATAGCCTCTTCAACAAATGGTGCTGGCAAAACTGGAAATCCATATGCAATAAAATGAAATTAAACCCCTATCTCTCACCCTGTACAAAACTTGACTCAAAATGGATCAAGGATCTAGGAATTAGACCTGAGACTCTTCGCCAAATAGAAGAACTAGTAGGCCTGAATCTTCTTCATGTTGGCTTAGGACCAGACTTTCTGAACCTGACCACCAAAGTGCAAGAAATAAAAGGAAGAATCAATAAATGGGAAGGATTCAAACTAAAAAGCTTTTTCTCAGTAAAAGAAACAATCAAAAATGTGAAAAGAGAGCCTACAGATTGGGAAAATATTTTTCCACACACACTTCAGACAGAGCACTGATATCCAAAATTTGTAAAGAACTTACAAAACTTCACACCAAAAAGGCAAAAACTCAATCAATAAATGGGCTAAGGAACTGGGCAGACAGTTCACAGAAGATGATAAACAGGTGATTAACAAATATATGAAAAAGTTCTCATCATCTCTAGTAATTAGAGAAATGCAAATTAAAACCAGCCTAAGAGTTCATCTAACTCCAATTAGAATGGCTGTTATCAGGAATACAAGCAATAATAAGTGTTGGTGTGGATGTGGGGAAAAAGTCACACTTGTACATTGCTGGTGGAGTTGCAAATTGGTGCAGCCACTCTGGAAAGAAGTATAGAGATTCCTCAAAACACTTGGAATGGACCCACCATTTGACCCAGCTATCCCACTCCTCAGTTTATACCCAAAGGTCTTAAAATCAGCAAAGTATAGGGATGCAGCCACATCTATGTTCATAGCTGCTCAATTCACAATAGCTAGATTGTAGAACCAACCTAGATGCCCTTCAATTGAAGAATGGATAAAGAAACTGTGGTATATATACACAATGGAATATTACTCAGCTATTAAAAAAAGAATAAAACTACGGCATTTGCTGGTAAATGGGTGGAGTTGGAGAATATCATGCTAAGTGAAATAAGCCAAGCCCCCAAAACCAAAGGCCGAATGTTTTCTTTGATTAGTGGATGCTGATACATAATGGGGGATGTGGGGGATAGGAAAGAATGGAAGAAGTATGGATGATATAGAGGAAAATGGGACGGGAGGGGATGGGGGAAGGAAAAATAGTAAACTGAGACGGACAGTATTACCCTATTTATATGTAAGATTATATGATTTGTGTGAATAAAAAAAACCTCAATTCCTTTATGTTTTAAAAAAATCAAATTGTTTACCCAAAATTAGCAGCTTAAAAGAAGATATATTTATCATATCACGGATTCTTTGGGTCAGAATTTGGGGAGGAGCTTAACTGGGTAGTTCTGGCTAAGGTCTCTCGGGAGGTTGAGGCAGGATGTTAACCAGGGCTACAGTCATCTGAAGAATTGACTGAGGCCAGAGAATCTGCTCCATTCACTCATGTGGCTGTTGGCAAGAGGTCTCAGTTTCTTGCCATGTGGGTCTATACCCAGGGCAGCTTGCGTGTTAACTTGCAATTGGCTTCCCTAGAATGAATGATCCAAGGGAGATAGCAAGGAGGAAGCTACTTTGCTTTTTGTGTCCCAATATTGGAAATCACATTCCAATATTTTTGCTCCTTTCTATACTTCACAAAGAGCAGAGTATTAGGATTAGTATTTGAGAAATGTCTAAGAATTTGTGAACGTATTTTAAAACTTGTACCATATGATAAAGATATATCACCAGAGACCAAACTGGAGTTATAGGCCAAGTCTTTTTGGAAGAGACATGTAACTATTAGGGAAACAGATAATTTCAGAAGGTTTATTAAAGTGTATGCATTCAGGGTATATGGAAGTCACAGGGATGGTGTCTTTCCATGGAGCTAATAGCACTCAGGCCTTTACCATCTGCAGGGGCTATGTACTGAGTAATTCCTGAAACATGAAGGAAAGGAGACTTGTAGAGGGACCTCCCTTTGGTAGAGGGATGAATCCATGTCAAGATTTCTTACAGAAAGGAAGTGGAGAAATAAATTCCCTTTCAGTTTTCTGCTGAGGCTTCCCTTTGACTAAACATAACTGGCAGCTAGAGGTCACTGGTGTCTACTGAGCTAACCCATCAGCCATCTGGGCAAAAGACAGGGTGGAAAGGATGGACAGTGGATCTAGATGGGCAAACCAAGGATCTGCTTCACAAGATAATTGAACTTGGTCTTATAGGATGAATAAGAAGCAAGGCTGTTGAGAGCTGGGTGGTATATTAGGTGCAAAAGATATGAATAAAAAATGGGGCTGGAGCATGTGCCTAGCATGCTCAAGGCCCTGGGTTTGATGCCCAGCACTGCAAAAATAGTTAAATAAAAAAAAATACAGAAATGTATTTGGGTTTAGTAAAACGACTTAAAAATGACTTTAGCTTACCAAAACAGAAGTGACGTGGTGCACAGAGGATAAAGTTGCCTGGATGTGGCTCTGGGTGGAGCCATGTTTCAGAGGTGACTGAGAGAGGCAGTTTGTTTGGGCTTCCTGGAGGAAACAGCATTTGACAGTTCTTAAACAGAGATGTGATAAGACAATAGGACTAGGAGAAAGAGGGAAGTCCTTGAGACTTGTCTGATTAGATATCAGGAAGAAATGAGACAATGCCAATAAAAATTTAGTTTTAAATAATGTTTACATAAAAGAAATATTAGGTATTAAAGGGTCAAATGAATAAAAATGTGAACTTGTTGGAATAAGGTATCAATATTTACAGACTAATAGTTTCCATAATTTGCCAGAACTGAAGCAAGCCTATAATTGTAAATATTTTAATCCAGAACAATTGTATTATAGAAGTGTGAACATAGGAATGATTAAAATGTTACGCAAGGACCAACCATGCCAGATTAATCATCAGTCTTAACCTCGAGATCTGTTCTTTCAGGGGTGGGCATGGGCTCAGGGTTTGACTTGGAAACAACTGTTTATTCAAATACCCATTGATGGTTTGGATATTTAGAAGGAAAGTCCTATGAGAATCAAGTTGTCCTTCATACTTATTTGATGTGAAACACAAGGAAATCATCATTTTGTATCTATATCAGAAATTTCAATGAGGATAAAGCTAACAAAAAACATTGGCATTTATGCTGTAGCTTGAAATAAATAAAAGTATAGTAGATCTTCAAATGAATCCTGCTTGAATTGCACACATTCATTTAGCACATCCAACCTGCTATCAATATAGTAATTCAGAGGTAAAGTAGTGATAAATACTTGGTGATTGCTAATACCAAGTAGAATATGTGAGAGGTATATGACTGATTATGTTCAGTGATACCTTAGCATGTCATTTCGTAGTTAACTCTGGTTTACATGGTGTAATGTTAACTATAAATCTCCAAACTGCTCGTCCTCACATTTACAGCATAGAGATAATTGATGTTAACAGTGATGATCCGTGAGTGTCTGCTGAATTGAAAAAAATAAAATAAAAGAGGAAATTACATTCTGAATGTTTGCACTTCATGTTGTAGGTTCTTTGCTGATATTTTGAAAATTACCAGTGCCCTTAAGGGTGTTGTAACAATTAAGCAGGATAAGGAATAAAATGTGATTCTTGTTTAATCCTTGCCTAAAAAACACAAAAGGGCTGTTGGTATTTTCAGAGCTATCTAGAAACTGTATGCCTCGGAGGCATGAACACAAGGAAGAATAACTCTCAAAAATATTCCTGGATATAGTGTTAGGTACACTAATTCACATAATTTTTGAGTGTCTGGAAATAGCAAGTCATAGTATAGTGGTGAACAACACAAATATGTTCCCAGTACTAGTGGAGACTGTGAGCTAGAAGATCTCACTTTTAATAAATAAACATAAATGGTTAATTTATCATTGTAATAATTGCTACAGGGATTTTCACACCAGGAGAAAAAGAGTAATGATATTTTTGGCCTAGTCTGGTAGGTTAGAGAAAGTGCTCTGTTAGCATTAACTTCACAACTTACATCTCTAAAAGAAAATTAACATTCAAAACAAGGAAAATAGCCCTGACTAGAGAACAAGAGACCAGCAATCGACATTTTTTTTTTTTTTCAAAATTATCTTCTTTCCCTTCTAAATTAAAGCTTCAACGTTTGCCTCATATACCATCATGTGGCCATGGGAAGCCGTAAGTGAACTGGGAAGTTCTTGGATATTGGGGAATCTTCACTTTAGAATTTCACAATGACCCAGAAGAAATAGTGATGCTACATGATCTCTTCATCAAGAAGCAGAGGTGGAATAAAAAATGTATCTGAAGTGATCCTACTTCATGGTTATTAGAAGAAAATTCAGTTAACTAGATTACATCTTTATCTGAGTGATGGATTCTAAGTCTGTCCTATGTTGCTCTGTGTTTTGTTAGAAAAGGAAAGAAAACACATAGGTCAGGTGAACTGGGAGTGGAACAAGAGCCGTTCACTCAGGTTAGTTGGGTGAAGCCCAAGAAGGGAAGTCTAGGGGATGTAGGGGATTAGAAAGATTCAAAATAGCATTGCCAAAGGAAAAAGAGGCCAAAATAAAAGGCTTGGGACTCATTAGCAGAGTATTAGAACATCATCTTGCTTTTAACATTCATTAATCAAAATTGTAATTAGATTATTTGAAAACTCAAAAATTAGTAATGCTAGTGTTTACGGATGAACATATATACTCATGTGGAATGCACACATGTGATAAGATTTGAAATAATCTATTCTGAAGAGAAAATTATTGAAATGAAGAGAGAAAAACAAAAAGGAAATATCTAAATAGCTGAGGGAAAGGAAAATGCTGTGCTAGAATCAACCGCTGTCCAAAAGCAGCTGGGTAATAAAACGGCACAGGTCAGAAGGTCATTCAAGACATGGCCTGACTGGCCAGCCTCACTCCTCCCTCAGGTCTCATTTCCTTCTGGGCTTAGATTTTCCTGCAAATCATGGTAATTGGGAATCAGCTCACACAGCTGTGAACCATGGCTCATAGATACAGAGAGAACAAATTCAAAGTTGAGCATCTCTATTGGAGAGAGAAGGGAAGTGCTTGTTTATGTACCATTTCATCACTCTTCCCAAGAGGAACTATAGCTCTGGGTTTATGTTTCAATAACAGCGCAGCAACATTTTGATTTAAAAGCAGGTAGAAGATTAGCCTGCTATTTAAATTAGGGGATTTGGATTCAATTCTGAGTTAAAAATCATGAAATGTTAGTGCTGCAAGGAAACTAAGTATAATGTAATACAATTTCCTCCTTTTACAGGTAAGACACCTTTGAACTGGAGATATCAAATGATTTGCCAAGTTAGTTAATGAGAGCATCTGGGTTAGAATCACAAATAGCCTATGTAACCACTTGTATAAGGTTGTTCTTCTCTTGGGGAAAATAACCCTGGGACCTTCAGGCTCATGCCAATCAACTAGAGCAATCTCCTTTCTACTCTGTCCTCATTATGTCCTAGCTCACGGTTTTTCTACATCATTGAGAACTCTGTCATATAGCTTACCATTTCTATTTTGGCATCCTCATTGCTGTATTTACCCAAGTGATTTCAATAATCATGTAAATTATGACTGGATTTACTAAATTCATGTTTTTTCCATTTTTACTGTATGTTTACTTTCTTTCATCAACAAACTCTCATGATCCACCCAATCCCGAACCCTGTCCTGCAGAACTACATCATGAGATCCCCAAATGTGGTATCTAAGTCTCTGATTACAAATCCTGTTCTTCTAGTCACACATGAATTCACCCACATTAATTAGAGGGAAAGATGTTCAAACTAGCAGACCTCAAATCCTATGTAACAGTGCAGGAGTCAGTGGTCTGGAGTGGCAGATGGCTGTATTCTTGAAGATCATCAAAAGACTTTATGATTTTACAGTGTCTCCTGGAGAGAGCTCCTGCCTGTGGCTACCTGGGTTCCCAACGCCAGCGGGGATCTTGGGCCATTCAGTGCCATTTCACAGCATCCACGGGAGAGAGCAACCACCTGTGGCTGCCTGAATCCCCAGAGCTGAGCTCTGGTCTTCCAGCACCATTTTGTGGCATCTCCTGTTGAGAGCTCCCACCTGCTGCAGCCTGGGTCCTCAGCCCCAGCCCAGATCTTGGGCCCTTCAGTGCCTTTTTGCAGCATCCTTGGGAGGGAGCAACCGTCTGTGGCAGCCTGGGTCCCCACCAGGAATCTCGGGCCAGTCAGTGCTATCTTGCAGCATCTCTGGGGGAGGGTGGCCGCCTGCAACTGCCTGAGCCCCCAGTGCAGAGCTCAGGCCTGCCTGGGCATTAAGCCCAGTGTCTCCATCGCTGAGCACAGTTATGTGCCCCCACCCCAACTTGGTCTGGTGCCTGGGCCCACACCCTGGCCAGGTGTCTGGCACCTATGCTGCATCTGATCATCTATCAACACCAGGGTGCTTCTGCCAAGAGCATTGATCATTCCCAACCTGGAGGTAGTGGGACAGCACCCTTTTGGGTCACCACTTGATCAAGCACCTCTCAAACATCAGGCCATTGAAAAATAAGAGATTTGAACTGTACAGTATATTTTTATTGCAGAACATTTTTAAATTAATTGTAATACTATGATTATTCCTACTATACCCACTATATTTCTACCTTTTTCTTTTATGAATATGCTTATCACTCTATCTCCCTCTTGTATTTCCGTTTCCTTGGAGAATCTCTTTTTCCTCATGCTAGCAACCTATTTCTTTTAATTTCACTTCCACTATTCATATGACATAGTATATCAATAGACTCACTTCTTATCTCATTAGTGTTTTGTCCAATACCCCTCCTCATTCTCCCTGCCCAACATTAGGAACTGCAGTCCTCATTGCAAACTTACTGGTTATGCTGCAGATAATAATTTGAACTCATCACTGTTTATTAAGACAACACTGTCAATATCTTAATAGGGACTATTTAAATTAAGGACATATATTGTTTATATGGTGTGCTGCCAATATTGATCTCTCAATTCAAGGGGAGGTATTGAAAATAGGCAGGAACCCTGTAAGTCCTTAAGGGGAAACTGCAATACCTAGGATTCACACTACTAGAGGGGAAGGTACACCAGTAACATGAGAAAACACGGGAAGAAAACATCCCAAACAAACCCAGATACTATACCAAAAGTACCCAATGACAGCATGGCAGAAGCATTGTCAGAAAGGGTGTGGTACATAATTAAAATGATCTGAGAAGCAAATGAGGAGTCAAGAGAGCAAATGCAGGTAATGCTAAAAGAGCAACTGCAAGAAGCAAAAGATCATTTCAATAAAGAGATAGAGATTCTGAAAAAAAACAAAACAAAACAGAAATCCTTGAAATGAAGGTTACAATAAACCAAATTAAAAACTCAAAAGAAAGATTAACCAACAGGCTAAATCACTTGGAAGACAGAATCTCAGACAATGAAGACAAAGTATTTAATCTTGAAAACAAACTCAACCAGACAGAGAAGATGGTAAGGAATCATAAACAGAACCTACAAGAGTTATGGGACATCATGAAAAGACCAAATTTAAGAGTTATTGGGATTGAGGAAGGCACAGAGACATAAACCAAAGGAATAAATAATCTGTTCAATTAATAATATGAGAAAATTTTCCAGATCTGATGAATGAAATGAAAAATCAAATTCTAGTGGCTTATAGGACACCAAATGCACAAAATCACAACAGATCCACAACCAGGCACATTAGAATGAAAATACCTAACATACAAAACAAAGATAGAATTTTAAAGGCTGCAAGAGAAAAACATCAGATTACATATAGGGGAAAACCAAAACGAATATCAGCATATTTCTTAGCCCAGACCCTAAAAGCAAGAAGGGCCTAGAACAACATATTCCAAGCACTGAAAGAAAATGGATCCCAACCAAGAATCTTATACCCAGCAAAACTTACCTTCAGATTTGAAGATGAAATAAAATCCTTCCATGATAAACACAAGCTAAAAGAATTCACAAATAGAAAGCCTGCCCTACAGAAAATCCTCAGCAAAATATTCGAAGAGGAAGAAATGAGAAACAACAATATAAGTCAGCAAAGGGAGGAATTACCTTAAAGAAACAGCCAATTAAAGGAAAAATCAAGTAAAACTAAAATCCAAAAATAAGTCAAAATGACCAGGAATACAAGTCACATCTCAATAATAACCATTAATGTAAATGGCCTGAACTCATCAATCAAAAGACATAGACTGGCAGGTTGGATTAAAAAGAAAGACCCAACAATATGCTGCCTTCTAGAGACTCATCTCATAGAAAAACATGCCCACAGACTAAAGATGAAAGGTTGGGAAAAAACATACCATGCACATGGACTTAATAAAAAAGCAGGAGTTTCCATCCTCATTTCAGATAAAGCAGACTTCAAGCCAAAGTTAGTCAGAAGTGCTAAAGAAGGACATTTCATACTACTTAAGGGAAGTATAAATAAGCAAGACATAAAAATCATAAATATTTATGCACCAAACAATGGCAATTGTGTTTTGGTCTATTTGATTCCTGG
>JAJEJO010004042.1:110804-124690 GCA_020662805.1 Glaucomys volans
CAAGACATAAAAATCATAAATATTTATGCACCAAACAATGGCACATCCATGTACATCAATCAGATCCTTCTCAATTCCAGGAATCAAATAGACCAAAACACAATAATACTGGGGGACTTTAACACTCCTTTCTCACCATGGGACAGAACTTCCAAGCAAAAATTGAACAAAGAAACCATAGAACTCAATGACACAATTGCTAATTTAGACTTAACAGACATATATAGAATATTCCATCCATCAAAAAGCGAATACACTTTCTTCTCAGCAGCTCATGGTTCCTTCTCTAAAATAGACCATATGTTATGCCACAAAACTACTCTTAGCAAATACAAAAACACAGAGATACTACCTTGTATTCTATCAGATTATAATGGAATGAAATTAGAAATCAACAATAAAGTTAAAAACAGAAACTACTCCAACACCTGGAGATTAAATAATATGCTATTGAATGATGCATGGCTAACAGAAGACAGTAGGGGGGAAATAAAAAAATTCTTAGAGGTCAATGAGAACAAAGATACAACATATCAAAATCTCTGGGATACTATGAAAGCAGTGCTAAGAGGAAAATTCATTGCATGGATTGCATTCAATAAAAGAATGAAAAGTCAACAAATCAATGACCTCACATTACAGCTCAAAGCCCTAGAATAAGAGGAACGGATCATCACCAAAAGTAGTAGAAGACAGGAAGTAATTAAAATCAGAGCTGAAATCAACGAAATTGAAACAAAAGAAACAATTCAAAAAATTGACAAAACAAAAAGTTCTTTGAAACAATAAACAAAATTGATAAACCCTTAGCCATGCTAATGAAGAGAAGGAGAGAGAAAACTCAAATTACTAAAATTAAAGATGGAAATGGAAATATTACAACAGACACAATTGAAATACAGAACATAATTAGAAGCTATTTTGAAAATTTATACTCCAACAAAATAGAAAGCCTGGAAGACATCAACAGGTTCCTAGAGGCATATGAGCCACCCAAACTGAATCTGGAAGACATATACAACTTAAATAGATCAATTTCAAGCAAGGAAATAGAAGAAGTCATCAAAAGCCTCCCAAAAAAGAAAAGTCCAGGACCAGATGGATTCACAGCTTAGTTCTACAAGACCTTCAAAGAAGAGCTCATTCCAATATTCCTCAAAGTATTTCATAAAATATAGGAGAAGGGAATCCTTCCAAACTCATTCTATGAAGCTAATATCACCCTGATACCAAAACCAGAGAAGGACATATCAAGGAAAGAAAATTTCAGACCCATATCTCTAATGAACATAGATGCAAAAATTCTTAATAAAATTTTAACAAATCGCATACAAAAGCATATTAAAAAGATAATGCACCATGATCAAGTAGGTTTCATCCCGGGGATGCAAGGTTGGTTCAACATCTGGAAATCAATAAATGTAATTCACCACATCAACAGACTTAAAGTCAAGAACCACATGATTATTTCAATAGATGCAGAGAAAGCATTTGATAAAATACAGCACCCCTTCATGCTCAAACCACTAGAAAAAATAGGGATAGTAGGAACGTTCCTTAACATTGTAAAGGCCATCTATGCTAAGCCCACAGCTAAAATCATTCCAAATGGAGAAAAATTGAAAGCATTTCCCTTGAGAACTGGAACAAGGCTGGGATGCCCTCTTTCTCCACTACTATTCAACACTGTCCTTGAAACTCTAGTCAGAGCAATTTGACAGACCAAATAAATTAGAGGAATACAAATAGGAAAAGAAGAGCTCAAACTATCCCTATTTGCTGATGACATGATTCTCTATTTAGAAGACCCAAAAAATTCCACCAGAAAACTTCTGGAACTCATAAATAAATTCAGTAAAGTAGCAGGATGTAAAATTAATGCTCATAAATCCAATGCATTTTTGTTTGTAAGTGATGCATCCTCTGAGACAGAAATTAGGAAAACTATACCATTCACAATAGGCTCAAGAAAAATAAAATACTTGGGAATTAATCTAACAAAAGAAGTGAAAGACCTCTACAATGAGATCTATAGAACACTAAAGAAAGAAATTAAAGAAAGTCTGAGAAGATGGAAGGATCTCCCATGTTCTTGGATATGCAGAATTAATATAGTCAAAATGGCCATACTACCAAAAGCACTATAGAAATTCAATGCAATTCCAATTAAAATCCCAATGATGGACCTCATAGAAATAGAGCAAGCAAAATGAAATTCATTTGGAAAAATAAGAGATCCAGAATAACTAAAGCAATCCTTAGCAAGAAGAGCGAAGCAGGGGGTTTCACAATACCAGACCTTCAACTATATTACAGAGCAATAGTAACAAAAACAGCATGGTTTTGGCATCATAATAGGCAGGTAGATCAATGGTACAGAATAGAGGACACAGAGACAAACCCACATAAATACAGGTATCTCATACTTGACAAAGGAGCCGAAAACATACAATGGAGAAAAGATAGCCTCTTCAACAAATGTTGCTGGGAAAATTCGAAATCCATATGCAGCAAAATGAAACTAAACCCATATCTCTCACCCTGTACAAAACTCAACTCAAAATTGATCAAGGACTTAGGAATTAGACCAGAGACCCTGCACATAATAGAAGAGAAAATGGATCCAATTCTCCATCACATTGGCCTAGGACCAGATTTCCTTAACATGACTCCCAAAGTGCAAGAAATAAAAGCAGGAATCAATGATTGGGATAGAGTCAAACTAAAAAGCTTTTTCTCATCAAAGGAAGTAATCATCAATGTGAAGAGAGACCTTCTGAGTGGGAGAAAATCTTTGCCACACACACTTCAGATAGAGCACTAATCTCTAGAATCTACAAAGTACTCAAAAATCTTTACACCAAGAATACCAATAATCCAATCAATAAATGGGCCAAGGAAATGAACAGACACTTTACAGAGGAAGATCTACAAGCAATCAACAGACATATGAAAAAATGTTCAATATCCCTAGTTATAAAAGAAATGCAAATCAAAACTACCTTAAGATTTCATCTTACCCCAATTAGAATGTCTTTTATTAAGAATACAGGCAACAACAGGTGTTGGCGAGGATGTGGGGAAAAGGGTACACTCATACATTGCTGGTGGGAGTGCAAGTTGGTGCAGCCACTCTGGAAAGCAGTGTGGAGATTCCTTAGGAAACTTGGAATGGATCCACCATTTGACTCTGCTATCCCACTCCTTGGCCTATACCCAAAGGACTTAAAATCAGATTACTACAGTGATGCAGCCACATCAATGTTCACAGCTGCCCAATTCACAATAGCTAGGTTGTGGAACCAACCTAGATGCCCTTCAATAGATGAATGGCTAAAGAAACTGTGGTATATATACACAATGGAATATTACTCAGCCATCAAGAAGAATAAAATTATGGCATTTGCAGGTAAATGGATGATGTTGGAGACTGTTATGCTAAGTGAGACTAGCCAATCCCAAAAATCCAGAGGCTGAATGATCTGTCTGATAAGTGAATGATGATGCAAAATGTGGGGTGGAAGGGAGGCAAGAATGGAGGAAGTATAGATAGCACAGAGGGAAGGGATGGATGGGGTCAGAGTGTGGGGGGACAAGAATAATAACAGAACGAGACAGACATCATTGCCCTCTGTACATGTATAAATGCACAGATGGTGTGACTACTTTGTGCACAACCAGAGAAACAATAGCTGTACTCCATTTGTGTTCAATGGATCAAATTTAAATGAATTAAAAAAAAAGGCTGTAGTTTTACCATCTTTTTCGGCCATTCTTTAGAGAGCTGCTTTTGTTCACACATTTGAAGTTGGTTCACTGCTGTTATATATAATTTTTATCCCTCAGAAAGAAGACATTGAATGAAGGGCTAGCATATTTTTTTTTCTATTTTCTCAAAGTTGCACTATTTCTTACACCCATCCTATTGGTTAATTCTGGGTCCCATGATTATACCTAGCTAAAAAGGCACACTTGGAAATACAGTGCCTAGATGAGCAATCATATGTGCAGCCCCAGACTGAGATGTTCTGTTTTCTAAGAAGAAGAAAGGAAATGGGTTTGGGGACAAAATTAGCAGCCCCAGTCCACACCATGCTTTTTTTCATTGACTTCCTTAAAATCCCCAGGTTTTTTTTTTTTTTTTTTTTTTTAATGTATCCTTGTAGGTTAGTGATTCTGGATAAAACTACATGGCTTTCTCATTGGTTGTTGACATATTTTGGTGACTTCTAATTAAGTAGGAGCCATCCCACAGAGACTTTCAATGAATCTGCTAAAGTTAAGACCTTCTAGGGGTTTACGCATAATTTTAATTATCCATTCCTTAGAGCATTGTCTAGTTTTGGATGAATTACCAAGTTTTAGTGATTAAGTGTACTAATACTATTGTCTTTCTAACTTTGCAAATTTATTGACATTTTAAATTAGCCTTTTATCTTCTCTGTTTCAGAGGTAATGTGTTTCTTCTTATTTAAGGCAAACTTTATTATTATCGTTTGATTTTTCTTTGTCCATAATTCCCCTAGATAAAGGCTTATCCATCCAAATAGAAAGGACATAATTTTGAAAATTTATAAATTGAGAAAATGGCATATTTGATAATTCTTTGTTGCTAGCATGAATATGCTCCATGATTTCCCTTTCAAGTTAAAACTATTCAGTATCATATCTAATGGCCTGACTAGCTTCCTTTTTTTACCATTTCATTGTCAATAGTAACAAAAAACTGGTTCCCTAAACCCAGGAGCAGGATTCTCTTTTAGAACCCTATTTTTATCCTTATGCTAATCTACAATGATACTTCCTGCTTTGTCTATTGTATTAGTTTGCTAAGAGAATGAAGAAAATAAAGAACTGAAGAACAGAGAAAATGAAGTACTATAAACAGTGTAAATTAGAAATTTAGTATTTCATATTTCTGGACTCTAGAAGTCCAAAATCAAGGTTTAGCCAGATTGGTTCCTTCCAAGGGCTCTGAAGGAAGGAAGTGTTTTAGGCCTCTCTCTGTGACTTGTATATGGCGGTGGTCTTCCTCCATTTTTTCACATTGTCTTCCTTCTGTGAGTGTCTCTGCATCCAAATTCTCTGCCTTTTATAAAGACACCAGCCCTACTGGCTAAGGCCCACCCTCGTGATTTCATTTTACCTTGATTACCTTTATGAACACCTTATCACCAAATAAGGTTGCATTCTGAGATACCGGGTGTGAGGAATCCAGAAAACAAGTGGCGCGCTCTGCAATTCAACCCATGATATTTACACAGTGAATTTCGGTCTATGTTTTAAAAATGTAGGTAAAATACAAGCTGCTTTCAGAATTTATTTTCCTCCCCCATCGCTTCACTGTCATCATGGAAAACTACATGAATCATTGCAATTTGCGTATTTATATTGTTGCTCTCAGCCTGCATTGTAATTGATTTATTTACAAAGCAATATCCGTCTCACCTATTAGAATATGGACAATTTGACAGCAGGAAGTGTTATGTTTATCTTAGTATTTCAAGAATCTAACATAAAATAATATTGATACTGTTATTATCATTATTACTACATGCACAAAAA
The DNA here is from genome assembly GCA_020662805.1 of Glaucomys volans. NCBI lineage: Eukaryota > Metazoa > Chordata > Mammalia > Rodentia > Sciuridae > Glaucomys > Glaucomys volans. The sequence goes on from JAJEJO010004042.1 coordinate 116,370, forward strand.
AATAAAATCTACATTATTTTATTAAATACATAAAATATAAACATTTATAAGTAACTACATATGAATATACTTTCAATCTCTATTAAATTAACACATTTCATAAGATTAGTACAAGGAGGCATTTTTCAACACATGTACTTGCATTTTCTAAAGTTCCTTAGAATTTGCAGAAACTTTAGGTAGGAATTGGTAAGTTAACTTAAGGGCACTGTTTATTTGGGTCAAATACAGTGAAGGATTCAGAATATTAAAAAAATACTGGCTAACTAGAATATGGAAGTCTCAAAGCTGAGGAAAATATAAAATCCTAATTGTTTTGCAATTTAAGAACAAATTTTGGTACTGTGTGTGTGTTTTGTCTTTTTTTTTTTTTTTTTTGCAGTGCTGGGGATTGAACCCAGGGCTTTGTGCTTGTGAGGCAAGCACTCTACCAACTGAGCTATATCCCCAGTCCTGTGTGTGTGTTTTGTATGAACAATATGATTAGCAATAACAGACTCCAAACTTGAAAAAAATAAAATTAGCCAGAATTTTTAAAAAATTAAAATAATCTTTTTACGAAATATTTTTCTATATTGTTTCATTTCTGTTTATGAACCTATGAAATTTACACATCAGTAATCATAGCATAAATGTGATTGTTGTCATTTTTTTAAAACAAGATTTTATCAAGAATATTCTTGCAGGAGGAAGAAGACTTTAAAAAGTCCTTGCCGTTATTAAAAGCAAAGTCATTTCTAGCTCTCGGTTGTTTACCCAGTCCCAGCATGATGCTATCTATTGCCTGTGGCCATTTAAGCCAATTGGTTGCAGAATCCTGTTCCGGGATGCAGGTTGATTGGTGGAGTTCTGGCTCTGTCGGGAATTGTTAGCCTCACACAGATGCTGCCTCCCTCTCTGCCGCCATCCATCAGGCACAGGCTTGTTAGGAGAACTGACTCAGAGAGGACAGTTGGGTGTTTATAGTGTGGACACTAATACTATAAACTCACTCAGAATAAAATATGAAACCACTTTAAGAAGAGATTCAGCATTAATTATGGGGAAATTATCATCAATTAGATCAAGGTTTACCCAGGACAGTGCAGGGAAAGGCCTCTCAAGGTTTACAGAAGCTGAACTAGCCTACATTTTGCTCAGGGAAAGGTCCTAAATCAAATGCAGATTATGCTCTCTGCCCTTCCTGTGAAGTTTCAGGAGTCGGATATGTTCGTTCTCAGTTCAAGGAAAGTGAAGCTTACACACAACTATGTTTGAAGACTGTCATAAAAATATATTTGGGGGTCTGTCTTTTTCTTTCTACAAAATAAAAAGCCCAACTTCTTGTTCGTATTTCACATGTCATGAGATAATTTTAAAAGTTTTACAAAGTCACAAGACAAGCAAAATTTGAAATATAGTCATCAAATCATAAGTTTTATCAGTTGTTAATTTTATTGCAAATATGTAATAAACTTAGGAATATTTTTTCTTTCTCTTTCACCTTTCTTACTTTACCTGGCAGGTCTTCTGAATCAAATCGTATGAAAAGCCAGCATAAATTCTAATATTTGAAACAGTATCTTACTCTGTTTCTCCTAGGTTGTGGCTTTAAAAATGATTGATAGTTTCTAAACCTAGATATAAATTGGAGCCTTGTTTATCTTTGCCCTGTCTGTAGGAAAGTCAACACACTCTGTCCTTCAAAGGACAGATGAACCAAATTAAGAATTAAAACGGTAGACCATCATGAGTCTTACTAGATGGTATGGTTAAGGATATTCATCACTGGGGCTGCAGAGAAGGTTTGATAGCAGAGCACTTGCCTAGTGTTTGAAAATCCTGGATTCAATTCCCAGTACAGGGCAGGGGAAGACCAAGGAAATATATTGTTTCTTGAGAAAAATCTTGATGTCTTATTTTATCATAAATAATTTAGACCACTGTTTTATTTATTTATTTTAAATTTGGACTTCTTTCTTTCAGTTTGTTCCTGGATCCTATTCTAGTTCGTGTTGTTTTTTAAAATTAAAAAGAAAAGCACTACATTCTGCACAAATGTAAATATACAAATAGTAATATATTATTTAAATAAGACTTCATGCATTATTGAAAGAGGGAAAATGTCATTTTATTAGAAATGAAAATAACTCTGATACTTAGGATATAAAACTCTACTTTCTAAAACCTCTCCTGTGGCTAGGAACTCGATAACTGAATGTCTGTATTTCTAAAGGGTTTCAAAAGATGAGGCCTCAAGCCATTCAAATTGAAATTCAATAGTGCACAGTATCAAACTACTTCAGAAAAAATAATACAAAAAATGAGAAATATCTTTAACTTGTCCTTGGTGTTTCCGGGAAATGTGATAAGACTCCTTTGAATGACAAAATGAGAGAGAGCATTTGATACAATTTCTCACAGTGGTGTAAATATAAATCAGACTGACCTGGAAAACAATGGAACTTGATGAACTAAAAACTAGCTCAAAAATGAAAGTAAAAATAGGGACATAATATAAATGGACCTGGAGGATTGCCTATCAGGAAAGATGAGAGCCAGAACAGAGGAAGAGCAGTGAGGATGATGAAGAGAGAGACGTTAGACACTGATGAGGTTACAAGGGTGTCCCTGTGAATAGTGTCGCTAAGAAAGTTGTGGAACAAGAAGGGATGAAAATAAAATCTGTGCAAGGGGGTTTCAGAATGGCCTTTGAATCATGCTAACAAAAATTTATTTAGCACAACAAGGAAAAAGAAGAATTCGAGAAGTAAAGAATTCAAAAGTGAAGAAATGGAATAAAAGAGAAAAAGAAGTTTCTAACTTATGAACATAGCATAGAAATGACCGGAACATTCCAGTGTCTAGCCATTCTCTCCTCCACCCTCCCCTTCATCCCTCACCATACCCTGTACACAGACGCCTCCTCATTCCTTTCACTGTCACTTGAAGAAATCCCAGTGCCTTGCCCTCAACGGTCCTCCAAGATTTTTCATACCTTAATGGAGAGATGGAAGAGAAGCAAAGTAAATATGGATGATGGTAGGCCCCAGGGAGGAAGACGGTGTTTTGCTTCCAGGCTGAGCCCTCAGAAATGGAAAAGGGGAGATGGTGATGTTTTCCAGGGTTGTAGATAACCACAGAACAATACCCCAGCCCCTGAAGAGCATGAAAGGAGCAGAGAGTGCCACATGGGGGCCAGTTGAGAGGGATAAGGAATGTTCCTGGGCCACCTCTGCGAGATGATGACTGAGAACCCAATGACGTATCTGCTGGGGCACCTATGTGGACAGATGGCGTCAGGCATTCATGATGCTTCAGAACTATGTCCTGGACTGTGAAAAATCTGTCATCCTGGCCAAAGATGCCTGCAATAACCCTCAGGTCACTTATGGGAAATAAATATTATGATCCCTATTTTTCAAAGGAGGACAATGATGATCCCTGACTATAAACAGCTTGCTCAACAGGGAAGAGGCAAAGCCAGGATTCCAGTTTGTTTCTGACGGCAGAGCGTTCGCTCTCTTTGTTCTGTTTCATGATCCCTCAAAAATATTCCAGTTAGCGGGGTACCCTCTGGATTAAACAAATACTGTGGTTCAGACTGAAAATGCAGAGCATTTACAATCCTGTTTCTGTCGGGAAGAGAAATATGTTTCTAGTTCTATATAACTGATTTAAAAACTAAGTTGTGGAATATAGTGCATTTGAAACTAGAGAATTGCTTAGATAGTAAAGAGAAAAAAAATGCTCAAATTGTGATACTTTACCCCTAGATTTTTGAGGTTGTGAAATATATTCTACAGAACATGCAAAATGTTTATTTATTGAGTCAACAATATTAGCAGCATCAGCAAGTTGGAGAAAGCGGAATATGAAGTGAATATGCATTCTTGTGATTTGCCTTTTTGGATGATTTTATGCTGATGAAATTCATTTTTTAAAAAATGGGTTGTGTCTTGAAGAGCAAGAAATGAGAAAGTGACAAGGACATTTATTTGAAGAACTTGAAAATTAAACTGAAATTCTTTACATCTGCCATTGAAGCAAAAAAAAAAAAATGTTATTTGCTCTCAAGTAGAATTGAGGGCAGCTGTCTGGAGAGTCTGCTTTTCATGTGATACAATATTCACGGCATGGCTTCACTGTCTGGGGGCTGATATTGCCCTGGAGAACACCCCATGCTGATGTATTTCAGGCGTATCTCGAATACAGCTTCTTTAGTCCTTGCCCTGGCATTTTGATCTTGCTAGCTAGGCTATCTCATGATTTATAGAGTATAAGAATGGCAAGGGACCTCTGTCACCCTCCAGTCTCGTTCTCCACATTATAACAATAAGAAGAATAAATCGAAGGAAAGCGATTTACCCACATATCAACCATCTAGAACATTTTGTACTTTCCAACCTAGAGTTGACCATGTGCCTGAAATGCACCATTTCTTTTTCTTTCTACTTTTTAGTAATAATCTCATTTCTTGAGATCTAGTTCAAGGTGGAAACTCTATTACACTAGCAGAAAACATTTTTTTCAATTTTAAAATTGAATTTCAAATAATAAAATGACATATTCTCATTGTAAATAATGCAAACCATTCAGAAGAGTGTAAAGTAAAAATAAAAGTCCTTTCTGTGTGTGGTTGCTTATGTTCCTTCCAGATTTTCTATGCATATACAAATATGTAAGTATAAATACAGATATGTATATATCTGTATTTTTTCATAAATAAGATCCTATTATAATAATATTTAACAACTTGCTTTTATACTTCTAAACCTTGACATTTTTTTTTTTAAATAAAAAATTTTTTTTAGTTATACATGACTGTAGAATGTATTTTGACATATCATATATGCATGGGGTATAACTTCTCATTCTTGTGGTTGTACATGATATGGAGTTACACTGGTTGTGTATTCATATATAAGCATAGGAAAGTCATGTCTGATTCATTCTGCTGTACCCTTGACATTACTTATTAGTGTGTGAAGATCTTTTTTTTTTTTGTTTTGTTTTGGTCCTGGGGATTGAACCCAGGGGCACTCCACCACTGAGCCACATCCCCAGTCCTATTTTGTATTTTATTTAGAGACAGGGTCTCACTGAGTTGCTTAGGGCCTCGCTAAGTTGCCGAGGCTGGCTTTGAACTTGCGATCCTCCTGCCTCAGCCTCCCAAGTGCTGGGATTACAGGCATATGCCACCACGACCAGCTTGTGTGAAGATCTTTATGCAATGCTTTTGTCACCTTCCTTTTGGAGGTAGTTTTAAACATGTCCACAAATTCTTGCACGTTACTGCTATCAAAAATTGAAATCTCATTTCCCTCATCTTAAATGTGAGCTGGATTTGGTGAGTGGTTTCTACGGTATAGAAAGTGAGAAAAATTGAAGTTCTTTTCTTTTCTTCTTTCTGCTTCTAAACCTCCTTGTAGATAGAACTTTTCATTTGTGTACACATATTAAATATTGAAGCATCATTCATTACCATATAAATATGTACAATCATGTGTGAATTAAAAACAAAATTAGGAGCTAGAGATGTAACTCAGTGATGTAGCTGGAGATGTATGCCTAGAGTGCATAAAGCCCCGAGTTTGATTCCCAATACTAGGGCAAAATTATTTTCTAGAAATATGGTTGGTCAAAAGGTTGTCTAATGCCTAATGCGGGGGAGGGGAGGGTGGCAAGAATGGAGAAAGGATAGATAGCATAGAGGGAAGGGAGGGGGGGGTGGGGGGGTAAGAATATTAACAGAATGTGTGACAGATACCATTGCCCTGTGTACATGTATGAATGCACAGATGGTGTGACTCTACTTTGTGTGCAACCAGAGAAACCATAGCTGTACTCCATTTGTGCTCAATGAATCAATAAGCAAATAAAAAAAAAAAAAAGAGGGATGAGAGGGATAAGACAGGATAATAAAAAAAAAAGGTTGTCTACACATAAAATTTTGAAAAACATTGTCATAATGTCCTCCAAGCTGGTTATGGCAATTTGTCCTTCCATTCACAGAATATGAACATTTTAGTTTTCCTACATAGTTTTCAACTCCAGATATCATTTAACGTTTTTTTAATTTATTGGTTCTTTTTAGTTATACATGACAGTAGAATTCATTTTGGCATAATTATAAAAGCATGGAATTTTTCTTGTTCTAATTCAGTCCCTCATTGAGCTTTTAATTACTGTTAATTAGTAAGTGAAATGCTATATTGTTTTAGTCTGTATGCCATTTCCAATGAGTGAAGTGTAATATATTCTCATAATTTTTTTCCTTTTCTATTGTCTTTTCATGTTCTTTGACCATTTCACTAATGGGCTGTTAGTCTTTTTGGTTTTGGTGCAATTAAATGTAAGTACTCTGCATATAGACTGCTTGAAGTGGAATTCTGGACCTGCCACTTGCTAGCCATGGGGCCACAAGTCAATTATTCAGTATCTTTGTGTCTCAGTTTTCTTGACTCTGAAAAGGAGTGAAGCAATACTATCTAATAGGGATGTCTTGAGGATAAAATAGCTAATCTGTACAAACCACTAAAACAGTGCTGGACACAGAAAAAATGCTATTATTCTAGACTCATGTGTTAGAAATTAGCCCTTTATCATTTGTATTTGATTTTGTTTATTGCATTTTCTACTGCATCAAGATTTTTTTAAGTGGAGATATTTTATACATACATATATATCTACTTTGCACATACACACACAACAAAGGGCACGAATATTAAACACACAAATATTTAGATGAAAATATAGAAATTTCTTAGCTCCTGGGAAGTTTTTCCCATTCTATTCTCAAGCCATATTCCTCTCCAAATAACCCCTATTCCAGCCTCTATAGCCACAGATTAGTTTTACCTGGTCTTGAACTTCATCTTGATCTTGAACTGAATTTTCACTATCACTTGGTTTGAAATGATTTTCTAAATTTCATCGTCATTCCCTTTTTAGATCCCAAGAGGAATTTTTCTGTTTGTTGCTACATTTCAAGACATTCAGAGGTTTTTCTTTATATTCAACCTTTCTGTGACCTCATAATTAAAATGTGTTTTAAAAAATCCAGTTTGACTCTTTGAATTTGATTATTTAATCCATTGACCTCTAGTGTAATTATAAGACATTGCTGGTTTTAAATCCATATTTTTGTGATGTATGTCTTATTGGCCTCATGCATTCTTTTCTCTTAATTTATCCTTTTTGGATTTTATTTTTTATTAAAAGCTTTATTAAAATTTTTTTGCCATATTCAGTAATGAGGCATTCTTTCATGATTCTTTTAATTATTACCTAACATCACAATATGTACCTTTGACTTCTTGCAGTCAACTTTATGTTCCTGTTTTTCACGTTTGCTGAAGAAAGCAAGAAACTTTCAATGTTAAAATCTATCTCTTACCTCTCTCACCTTTTGTGAGCTTCGAAGGTATCAGCATTCTTTCACCACAATTCATATATTTATACTTTGTTTTTACTTTTTCTTCCCATTTTGTGCTTCCATCTGGGATCACTTTACTTCTGCTTGATAAACTTAGTATTTCTTTTACCGAAAGTCTGCTTTTGATGAATTGTCTGATTTTGATTAAAAACATTTTGATCGCAATTCTTGAAGCACAGCAGTTAGGTATAGAATTCTAAGTGTTTCTTTTTAGCATGTTAAAGCCATCACTCAGTTTTAACTGAAAATTCATCAGTCAGCTTATTCTCTTTCTTTGAAGTAGTGTGTGTCCTTTCTCTGAAGCTATTCGTTTTGTCTTTGGATCTGAGAGGGTGATCATGTGCATGATCAGGGTTTAGAAAGATGTTTTTTGATTGTGTTCTTAGAAATTAAACCCAGGGTCTCATGCATGCTAGGCAAGTGTTCTACCACTAAGCTAATTACCCAGCTTTTGTATTTTATTTTGAGCAGAGTCTTTCTAGGTTATCTAGGCTGGTCTGGAACTTGTGATCCTCTTTCCTCACCCTCCCAATAGACTGGGATTACAGGTGTGCACTATATCACCTGGCTCAGGAATCTTCAAAATTAAGTTAGATGCTGTTCATCAATATATAAGAGCTCCTGTAGATCTTTCGTTTCATTATTTCTCTCCTCTACTTCTGGGACTACAAATTACATGTAATTCAACATTTTAACCTTATCTCCTTTGCTCTTTTGTTCCTGTGGTTTTCAGCCCCTCCCCACTTTCTGTGCTTCAATTCACTAATCCTGTTTTCTAGTTTCTGCTCTTCTGTGTCCAAATTGCTACTAAATCCACATTTTCAATTACTAATGTTATAGTATTTTGGGATTCTTGAATTTTCATCTGACTTTTAAAGCAAAATCTCTTAAAATTCTTTATCTT
>JAJEJO010004042.1:124790-163680 GCA_020662805.1 Glaucomys volans
GAAGGTCTTACATGTCCCTGTGCCTCTTTTTGTTGTCTTTCTTGGATTTGGCCATTTTGTTTTTGTTTTGTTTTGTTTTGTTTTTAGTTGGCCTTTGAAATTTATATTGGATACCGAATACTGTGTGTGAACAATTAGAGTGGATTTGGATAACATTATATACTTATAACAAGTGTTAAATTTTATTCTGGCAGGTCACATTGATCTTGTCAAAGGCTGAATTTAAGCTCGTTTGGGCTAATCTATTGCAATTCTGCTCTTTGACAATTGTCAACAAACTTTTCCTGTGAAGGGCCAGATAGTAAATAGTTTAGACTTTTGGGCCATGTGGTCTGCACCACACTGTTTTATTTTGCTGCTGTATGGAAAAGCAGCCATAGACAATATGTAAGAGAAGGAGCTTGGCTCAATGCCAATAAAGCTTTATTGACAGTAAAATTCCAATTCCATGTTATTTCCAAGTGTTATGCAATAACACTTTCACTTTGCTCATTTTTAATACTGTGAAAATATTAAAAACAATCTTAGTCCCAGGGTCATACAAAAAAACTGGCCTGCCAGATTTGGCCTGTGGTCTGTAGTTTGTTGACCCCCGTAGCAAACTAACACCCATTATTCCTACTCATGACCCCTTTTGATTTTGAACTGGAGGCCTGGGGGTTCATCCGTCTCTCAGGCTTTGAAGTCCAACTTCTGTTTCCATGGCTGCAGAAGCCTCTCCTCAGCTTTTAATTTCCTACCTGCTGTTTCCTGGTGGCTCTCCTGGGGTCTTATCCTGCACATATGCTATTTAAGAATCAGCCAGTCTTTGAAAGGAAATTTATAGCCAGATTTTAGGCTCCTTTCTCTGGCTCTCTTTAGAATTTTGCTCCTCAGGTTTGACCTGTTTGGACAGATCCACACTCCACCAAGGGCCTCCTCAGCAGAGATAACTGCCACTTTCTGATTAGCCTCTATTCCCTACTCCCACATGCACAGCACATTAAACAATGTCCTAAAGAGAAAAAGTCAGCTTGAATATGAACATTACATCAGTTTACATATGAACATTATTTTGTGTGCTTCCCTTCTTTCAAAGACTGTAATTCCTCAAATACTGCCTGCAATTTAAAAAAATCTCCACTGTCTTCAAACAGTTGTTTTATATATTATGTCAAGCTTTTTAGTCTTCTCAGGGCAGTCAATCTGCTTGCAGAGAGCTGAAGTCTGTATAAACATTTAAAATTAATATGTTGTAGAAAATTTCAGTGTATTTTTCCTGACAGTTTTTAGGTTTCATGATAAACTTAGAAAGACCATTCTCCTCATTGTATTACAAAAATATTATAACATGATAAATATGGTGGTGTCCCTCCAGTATCTTTTGGTTTCAAGTTTTGTATTTAAATTAATTTTTACATTTAAATTATTGACCAATCCAAAATTCATTTTGATAAAAGATGTAAAATAGGACTTCAGATTTTTTTCTCAAATGGCCAGCCAATTTTTCCAACACTGACAAATGATTTGAACTGCTATAAATTAAAATTTCTAATTATACAAGAATATATTTTGAAGTTCTCTAGTATAATATACTAATGTGTCTATTTCTGAACCAACATTATGCTATTTTGGGATGTGTTTTATCATCCAAGGAGACTATTCCTCTATTACTCTTTTTTTTCATGGATGTCCTAGTTATTCTTTCATGTGTATTTTTCCATGTGAACTTTAAAATTTAAAAATATGGCAAGGAAACAAGAGAAAAAACATAAATTGAACTTCTTCAATGAAAAGAAAACCTATCAAGTGTGAGAAAACATTTGCAAATTGCATTTCTATTAATGACTGATATCCAAAATATATAAAAACTACAACTCAGAATTAACTAAAGCTCAAATTTTTAAAGGGTGGGCAAAGGATTTGAGTAGAAATGTATCAAAGGGAGAATGAGCACAAGAAAAGGTGCTCCTTGATATGGGTCTCCCCTTAAAGGGGAGGTGTTGCAAATCTTCAGGGACACTATAAGGCTGCAGGGTAGAAACTGGGCAGCCTCATATCCATACTGCTAGATGGGAAAACACAGGAACAAAATGAAAAAACAAGGGAATAAACACCCTAAACAAAGAGGTTCCAATAATGGAATCCACTGACAACAGAGTAGAAGAAATGTCGAGAAGGAGTTTAGAATGTACATAATTAAATTGATCTGCATAGTAAAGGATAATAAAAGAGTGAAATCAAAGAGAAAATACAGGAAGTGAAAGATCACTTCAGTAAAGAGAGATTGTGAAAAAAAAAACAAGCAGACATCCTTGAAATGAAGGAATCAATAAAATTATAAATACAATGGAAAGCATCACCAACAGACTAGACCACTTGGAAGACAGACCTTCAGGCAATGAAGACAAAATAAATAATCTTGAAAATAAAGTTAACCATTGTTATGGGGTGCAACTTAATAACAGACCGATCACCACGGAGAAGTCCAAATTTGAGATACACACACACACACACACACACACACACACACACACACAATGGACTACTATTCAGCCTTGAAGAATAATGAAATTACAGCATTTGCCAGTAAATGAATGGAGCTGGAGAATATCATGCTAAGCGAAAAAAGTCAATCCCCAAAACCAAAGGCTGAATGTTTTCTCTGACATGCAGATGCTAATTCACAATAAGAGGGGGGAGGGCTAGGGAAGAATAAAGTTACTTTAGATTAAATAGAGAGGAGTGAAGGGAGGGGAGAAGGTATGGGGGTAGGAAGAATTGTAGAATTAATCTGGCATTATTACCCCATGGACATTTATAACTATACAATGGGTGGGATTCCATATCATGTACAACTAGAAGAATGAGAAATTATATTCTGTGTATGATGTATCTAAATGCATTCTACTGTCATGTGTAACTAATTAGAACAAATAGAAAGAAATTAAACATAAGGTTTAATTTAGCATTCCACTTCTGGGTATATACAACAAAGTATTGAAAAATGTTCAAACAAATATTTATTCACCCACATTCATAGCAGCATCATTCACCCTAGGCAAAAGGAAGCAACACAAAGTGTTCACTGATCAGTGAATGGATGAACAGAATAGAGAGATAAATAATTGAATGTTACTTGGCTTTAAAAGGGAAGGAAATTCTAACACACTACATCATGGATGAACCTTGAAGACATTATGTTAAGTGAAATAAGCTAGTCACAAAAGGCAAATATTGTATACATCAGTTATGGGAGATAACTATAGTTGTCAAATTCACAGAGATAGGGGTGAGGGGTCGAATGGAGATTGCCACTGCTTGGGGGCTGGGAATAATGCAGAGTTTGTGTTAAATGAATAGAGTCTCAGTTTGGGAAGATGGAATGTTCTGGAGATGAATGGTGGTAATGGTTGTACAATATGTGTGTATTTAATACCACAGAACTGTATTTTTAAAAATGGTTAAAATGTAATTTTGTGTTATATAAACATATTGCTACAATTAGAATATTCTTAAGAATCAAAAAATTAAGTGGGGACCATATTGATGAAATTGGGAACTTTATAACACTGTCTTACTAAGTATAAGGGGCATCCTACTATTCACCTCATATGTTTCTCAGTAGCACTTTGAATTTTTTCTTCAGATAGTTATGAACATTCCTTGCCTCTCTAATTTTGTGTGTGTGTGTGTGTGTGTGTGTGTGTGTTTATGCATTTGAATACAATTTTCCCTCTGTTTTCTAGTTGGTTCTCATTTGCATAGAAAATAGTGTTTGATCATTTTATGTCATACCATTTTAAATCAGTCATCTTTTTTTCTCCATTGCTCTATTAATTTTTTCAAACAAGTGTTTATTGAAAATGATTGGAGTATAGAGAAATTTGAGGATACTCTTGCCCTCCAGAATCTACTCTAGAGCCAAATACCATACAATCTCACTTGGGTGGAATCAGAAAAAAATCACTCCAAGGTTTAGAGAGCAGAATGTTGGCTGCCAGTGGCTGGGGGTGAGGGTGGGGAGGTGGATGGTAAAGGGGAGACGTTGGGCAACAGGTTGCAAGTTACAGTTAAGTAGGAGGAATAAGTTCTGGGGTTCCAGTGCATATCACGGTGACTATCGTTGATAATCATGTATTGAATACTTCAAAAGAGCTTAAATATGATTTTTTCAGTGTTCTCACTAAAATGATAGCTATTTGAAGTGAGGGATATGCTCATTATCTTGATTTCATCATTTCACAATGAATACTTTTAGCAAAATATCACCTTACACCTTGAAATTATGTACAATTATTATTTGTAATAAAAAATAAAATGAAACTTAGAAAAAATAATCTATCCTAATATCAGGTCTACCTGGGAAACAAAACTGAACAAACCAACCCACCCCAAAACCCTCTGTAGAACGTATTTTTAAATATCTGGGGGAAAATAAACCTGATGAAACCAGGTCTTGCCCTTTCCCCACTGAATTAACACAGCTTTGAAAATGTCAGATTAACCTTTGGAGATACTTGCCATTTCACATCATATTTTACTGTGATTGTAGCAGAAAAAAAAAAAGATGCTGAACGTCATTTAGTTAAGATATGGTCCAACAAAATTCCAGAGGTTGGTGGAAAGAGTCCATAACTGAGCAGTGTCCCCTATGGAGAAGCTTCAGAGCCTCTTCCCACTCTGCTGTCTGCCCGCTGCCTGTGACCACTGATCCAAGTGTGGTCCTCTACATCTCACGTGTGGCCCATCTCCTCCTTGAATGTGGACCTCTGTCACACTGGAAACCTGTCAATGTTTGTTCCTGTGACTCAGACCTGCTATAGGACTCGGAGACCCATCTGCCTTCACTTGGTTCCAATGGAGCGAGACCAGAAACTTCACTTTGGGAACATTGCCTTACTATAGTAATAGTATAATAATAGCTTCAATTATCAATTCCAAACACTTTTTTTCTGAGCCTGGTAGGCACTTTAAAACATTTCACATAAAATGTTTTAAATGTCTAGTATCATGTTCCAGCCTCTGGTTTAATAGTAACTCCTGGCCACACTGAAACCTACCCCGTGGTGGTGTGCGCACGCATTCCTGCCCTTTTTCTCAGTACAGCTTTAGTTTTCTCCCTCCACTGCCATCCTTGGGTATTCTTTAGTCCTTCACTATTCTTTCAAGTGCACTTCCTTTTCCCTGATCATAATGGCTTCCCCAGCCATCCCCAGCTTCCTGCAATGCAGCATTACCACCTCTGTTATTTCAGCGCGGTTCAAGCTGTGGAAACTCTATTACCCTTCCAAGTCCTGTCCTTAACTCTCCAGCTACAGCCACATTCAGTTGTTCTTCACTTCAAAACCTCCATATTCTACCTGCCAAGAAACCTGCAGAGCAACCTCCCTCTCCAGTCATCCTGTCAGTTATCTCTGCAGATGCCACTGTGCCCAGCTGCTCTTCACATTCAAATTCATGTAGTACGTATGTCAGAAACCCAGAGTTACATCTTTTTCTTGTTCAGATTACATTAATGTTTATAAACACACTGTTAGATTAATTTTTAAAAATCAAATTTCCAAGAAATAGACTTCTTCCGGTCACTCTGATGGTTTGTAACACTGAGATGATGACATGGAACTTTGGTGGCCCAGTACATTTATAAAATGGCATCCCATTTGCTCAGCCCTTCATTTCAGTACTCCTCCTAATGAGAAATCCATATAGAATTCCCTGGACCTATGTATTTCCTGTGGCCACTGACCCCAGTCATGGTGAAACCTGGATAATCCAGATGTCTGCTTTGTTTCCTTGGACCTTGAGTAGTGCTCCCCCAAAACTTTGCCTAAAACTTTCTCTGACCACTTTTCTGTTCCTACATATTCCAAACTCCTACAGTCCAATTCCTATTCCTACTTTATCCTTACACTGAGGGTATACCTGTCATTCTTAAAACAGTCTTAAAGTTAGATCTGGGGCTGCAGAAATGTTCTTCATTGGTTACTGAATAACAAGGACATCAGGCAGAAAGCAGTTCCTTACCATCATTTTGCATTATCTCTGTTTTAAACCTGCAACTCAGAACTCAGAGAGGTTCAGCATCTTGCCACTGTTGCACAGCTCTCATATGTGAGGGTTGTCTGTCACTTTTCACAAGTATTCAGGTACCCCATTGGAAATTAAGGTTTTCTAAAGGAACTCTGGGAAATTTTAGCTTTCTTCTAGTTTAGAGGAACCTGACAAGGATACATGAGAAGTGGTATAGTGAGTAATTATAACCAGATGAGTGCCCAACTCCCTCCCTCCCTCCCTGGGACTGTGACCATAGAAATGCTACAGCAAATAAGGTGCTGCATGCAAATGAGCTGCAACTTGAGTTTATTGTAGCTGAGGACCCTGCCTAGGTCACTGGCATTAATGTTAAATGCCTGTTGGGTAACAGGTGATTCAGACTATGAAGTAACCCATATGGAAAGGCAAAACAATCCATTTCTCCAATCAAAAACTATTTTTCTTCTTTACATATCTCATTTCTGATGCTTTCATTTATTATTCATCTCAGACCATGCTCTATAAAATATCTATATGCTCAATAAATATCTGAGGAAATGAATGCTAATTTACAGAAAAAAAATAATCATGTATGTATTTCGTGTGTGTGTTTGTGAGTGTGTGTGTCCTTTTCAGGCTTTGCCTCTTTCCTAGAATATATTATCTCTGGTATTAGAACTCACAGTGTGGTCAGCAACCCTGCAGTACTGAAATCAGCAATTGTGAGATCACAAATTTCAATAATATTCCCAGGATTCTTCTGCAAACCAAACTTTTTAAGTATTGCCTTAAAAACAGTAGTTCTAGAGCTTATTAAAGGACTAATTCTAATAAAGAATTCTGTAAAAAAAATAAGTTCAGAGAAGAGTGAGTTAATGATAACTGTATAGGTTCTTGTAAAGAAAGAAGGACCTTGAAAAACATCCATTAAGTTCCGAGTCTCCATTCTGGGACATGGTGGGAGATGTTAAGCAGTGTTTTCTAAACTTATTAATGATGAGATCTTGAGGTTTGTTTTGTTTGGTTTTGTTTTGTTGTTTTTGTACTGGGGATTGAACCCAGGGATGCTTTTACTACTCACTTAGCTAAATCCTCAGATCTTTTTTAAAATTTGTATGTATTTTGAGACAGGGTATCACTAAGTTGCTGAGGCTGACCTTGAACTTGGAATCCTCGGTCTCATGTCTGAGTCACTCAGATTACAGGTGTGCACCACCACACCCTGATGATGAGATCTGTTTTCTCAAAGACAGCACTTTGGAAAACCTTATGTGGTACAGTAATCCAGTAGTACTGGATCTTAAATAAATTAATCAGATAATTAATCTTGGTTAAAGATGAATAATAATATCCTGAATGGAAGGACAAGACAGACTTTCCAGAGAGAACATTTAAAAAACTAATAATGATAATAATAAATCAAAAATAAACATATAAAACTAAGAGCAAAAACTATTAACTAACTAAATAAAGTAACATTTTTAAAGTAGTTGACCCATTGCATTTAGCTTATAAACTTAAGGTTTTGTTACAAAATTTTCTGAGTTTAGTTCCAAAGGATTTTTACATAAAGATAGCCTTTACTATTTATTATATTTAGAATATTAAAAATATTTAGAAAGAATTATTTTTAAAAATTAATCTTTTTGTTGAATACAATTACTTACCATAGGAAATATGTATAATACATAGTAATGTGAGGAGGAAATTATATAATCTTACTATACAAAGAAAAGCCCAGTTATTTTAATTTCTTCTGTTTTAGTCCCTTTTTCTGCATATTTTAAACATGAAATGTCAAAAGATGTAGTATATTTTATATTTTATCTTTTTAATTTAATATTATACCATGAACAGTTTTCTAATATATTAAAAGTTGTTTGAAGATATGATTTTAAAAAAAATGAACCATATTTCATCATATGAATTTGTCATAACTTATAGATTCTTTTTTGGTGGCAGATATTTAAGCTGTTCATAACATTTCGCTTTTATAAGTAATACTCTGATAAAAAAATTTTTGGGTGAAATTCTAATTAGTGTCTCAGAATAAATTCCTAGAAATCGAATTGTTGCTTCAAAGGAACACTTTAAAGGATAGTCTAAAAGATTGGGAGCTTTAAAGATTTACCATATTTATAATTTTTATTCATAGTTTAGAAATATATCTTCAATTTTATTATCTAAAGCAAAAACATAATTTCACTTATAAGTTTTTACTTTGTGCATTTTGAAAGTACTACTTGGCAATGAATTTTCTTGTGTGTGCTGCTTTCATACTGTTCAGTGTTCTCAAAGAATTTTATTAGTTTCTCAGCAAGAGCACCTGGCCTTGTGGTTGCTCTATCCGGATGACTGACTCTGATCAAATGACATGCTATAATTCACTTTCAGTTGATAGATATGTAATTATTCAAAATGAAGAGAAAAGTAATGGTTTCAAATCCATCAAAAGCTTTTTCTCTTTAGTGACATCTTGGAAAATTCCCCAAGAGTCTCCTAATTTCACATTATGCCTTCGGATTCTTGCACAATGTGACTGAAGTGAGTTTTCTTACCATTGTTTGATCATACCTGTCATTTTTTGTTTAACTAGGGATTATAGATGGAGAAGTAAATTCTACAACTTAATATCCTGATTGAACAGTATTAAGAATATGAACATACCTGTATATGTAAGAATAGGTTATTTGTGTTTAGAAGCATCAATACCAGATATAAATAGTTGTGGGGATGTAGGAAGAAATCACTGAGTCACATGATTTCCCAAGCTGAGGAATAGGACATTCCTGAGGAAAACCTCGGAATTACTCATGCCTGGGAGGCCGACTTTCCAGGTGACTAGACCCGCCAGGGGCCACCTGTCTCAGAAGAGCTTCACCCTTCCTCATGTCCTCCTCCCTTGTGTGACTGTGTAACCTCAGGCTAAGCCGCCCACCGGCTATCAGGTTTCAACCTTTGTTCACTGACTCACCTGCTGTATAAAAAGGGCTGCACATTCACATTAAATTGGAGACTACATCATCGAATGTGGCTTCCCGGAGTGAGTGTGCTTTTTACTCTGTCTGGCTCACCCCCTCTAAGGGAGACCCACTCGCGTTGCCACAGTTGCGACAGATATAGTTGCGAAAAATAGTGAGTTCTGTCATGGTCATCCATATTTTTTTTTAACTTGACTATATAAATGTTTCTAAGAAACTTACAAGCATGGCTGTCTGACTTTTGGTTGCAGAGAAGAAACTGAATTTGCCCCTAATTGGCTGTTTACTCCCAATTGTCAAGTCTGAGAGTAGATGATTAGCATCGTGGTGTCTCAGGTTTACTCTGTCTTTGGATATTATTTTTGATAGCAGCTCAAGTTAGAACAGTGAATAAAGAACAAATAGGACAAAAATTCGCTTCTGTGACTTTGTTAGAAGTTTTTAAGATACAAAGAGCCTACGAAGTGTCTCACATAAGATTTAGCACATAGTAGGCACTTGAAAGCTTTTACTTTTATTTTTATTTTTTGTGGGGCTGGGGATTGAACCCAAGGCCTTATGCATGCAAGGCAAGCACTCTACCACTGAGCCATATCCCCAGCGGCCCTTGAAAATTTGATTTTGATTTTCTCTGCTATGGCATACAAGTAGATAAATAAAGAATTAGTGAGCAAATTTCTTATGCATGGGGACAGTAAACCAATATTAATTTAAAAGGGCAGCTTGGTGTTGATCTCTGAAGTTCAGAAAATATGAATTTGCAATTCTTGCCCTTGGCTTTGTTGCAGTTTAATTAAATTCTTAACATACCTGGTGGGTTTTCGCTTTCTTGGTAGCTACAGTTCTTAGAGTCAAATGTTAGCTAGGAAGGCTATTTGGGAATATACTAACTTTTAACCCTAATATATTCTAGGCACTGAAATCTAATTTGACCAAACAAATAATGAATCTATTATAATTTATTTGAAATTATTTACAGTCTAATTGTTAAAACTGACAAAGCAGTTTTAATAGAAAAATCAGAGTCCATTTTTTAAATCCATACTTCTTAGTTCTGTTTTCTTTATGTGAAGTCTTACCTGAGTAATTCAAATGTTTTTGGAAATATAAGGAAGAGCTAACTCCGGCACAGTCAGGTTTTGCATTTAGTAACTTTTTGGCATGTCCTGACCTACATGCATATGGCAAAGACATTTCCTTTGATCAGGGAATAGATTACTTAGGTCAATCTCCAAAAAACCTCTATTCTTCTTAGAAAGTAATAGAATATTGGACAAATGCAAAAGTGTAATAATTGCTAATAAAATCATTTAGAATACTAAAAGGTGACATTTTTATCATAAATTTATATAATGTGTTCCACTAATAGTTAGAAATATTGGGAATCTGTTTTTTTTTAAATGTTCTTAACAGTCTTACTAACTGACATCAGATAATTCTATTGCATATATAAATACTTGAGTGTGATTTTTAGGTAATCGGGCACTAGTGTTTACATGACATCATCTTAACTGTCTTTGCCTCTATTTATTATTTATTTATTAAAAATATAACACCATTTAATTCATCATATTTTTTCTTTTATTCTTTCTTTTCTTTTTTTCTCTCTCTCTCTTTGTGTGTGTGTGTGTGGTGGTAGGGGGAGGATGGTACCAGACATTTAACCTGGGGACTTAACTACTAAGCCACATCCTCAGCCCTATTTTACATTTTTTTATTTTGAGACAGGATCTCTCTAAGTTGTTTGGACCTTGCTAAGTTCCTAAAGCTGGCCTCAAACTTTTGATCCTCTTGCCTCAGCCTCCCAAGCCACTGGGATTACAGGCATGTACTACTGCACCTGGCCATTCATCCTATCTTTTCTAAAAATTAGTGTGGTTAAAAAAAGTGCATTCCCCCACCCCCACCTTCTCTTGCCCTTCCACACTCACTCTGCTCACTGATCACGTTTATGTCTGGGGATACACATGCCTGTAATGGTCAGTTTTCCTTAAAGCTGTCACTTCTTGTACCTCTTAATGACATTCATTCAGCACATTAACTTTATCAGGGAATTTCTAAGACGATTTTTCCAAATATAGTAGGAGGTTGGGTGGGGATCTTAACATTTGTATCTGTTTCTATTATAATCCTTGAGGGATAATATCATGTCCCTTGAGAACTAGAACTTGGTTTCACTCAAGTGAGTCTTGATTCCTGGCACATAGAGCCCACTGAATTGAGTGCTCATGAATCTGGCATTTATGATATTTCTTAAGCGTGCAAGCACTTTTCCTAAGCAGGGCCTTTGTCCTTAAAATTCTTTCTAAAATGTATAATTTGTAAGTGTTCTTATGGCCTAGTTCATCAGGTCTCTACTGAAACATCACCTCCACAGAGTTGGTAAACTACCAAATCTTAAAATTCTAAATACCATGTACTCCACCCATAGTATATATGAACACCCTTACTTTTTTTTTCCTCATAGAATTTACCAATATTATTTGTTCATGTGTTGTCTTCCAAATTAGAATGCAAGCCCTCATAAGGATAGGGACTTTGTTCATTGTCAGCTAAAGAGATAGGACATACTATAATCATTTAAAACATATTAATTTAATATATGTTGTTTGATTAGTTTCTCTCCTCCCTTCCACACATGCAGACCTTTAATGGAGTACACATTTCATGATAATTAAGCAGAGTATTTTTCTAGTCTATCATTGCATCCAGACAGTCGATGCTGGGAAACACTTGCTGAATGATTAAGGAATGTACTGTCATGTGCATGATGCTCAGTTGCTTTGCAGGCACATTTTGTGCACTGTTTGTAATTTCAGCCCACTTGGTAGTTACTTTTACCATCACTGTGCTGAAAGGAAATTGCTCCCTTACTTTGTATTTATTCTTATATTTATGTTGACATGCAATGTTAGCGACTGGAAACTTTACGGGGTATTCATATTTAGCTCTCTGGAGGAATTGAATTAGTGATTAGTTAACATTGTCTTCCTCTACTCTTTTAGGTCCTGAAAATGATAATAGGATTACATCATAAATACACTTTATGTACAACCCCCAAACCTTCCACCCATGCTTACTTACCTCCTCTCCCAGTTCTGACTCAGATTTGGATTCTTTCAAAAACTTACTTGCTGCAGACAAAGTAACCCAGTTCTCCACTCCTTGGATCCTCCTACAGTGCATCTATTTCCAGGGTCCACTGCTGGAAGGTGAACAATTCTGTCATGATTTGAAGACAGAAAGTTCTGAACACTTCAGATGGCTACAGAGGCATATGAAAAGACACAAAATGGCAAAAAAAAGAAAAGTCCACAAAACTTTTACTTAGCTTCCTTTATTACCAATTCTAAGCTCAGCCTCTCTGATTACATTTGAAGTTATTTTGGTAACTACAAACTAAAATAGGGAAATTTTTATGCTGTAGTTTGGTAATCTGGCATGTTCCCCAAAGGCCCCCAGCATGGTGCTGTTGGAAGTTAGTAGAATCTTTGAGAATTGGGCATGTGCAAGGGCCTCAAGTCACTGGTGGTGTCCCTGGCAGAGGATGATGGAACCCTGTTCCCTTCTGTCTCGCTTCCTTGTCTTGGGTGAACAGTTTTGTTCCATTTTGTACTTTCACCATGACATGTTGCCACTGGCCCTGTTAAGTCAGACTTTTTACCTCCGTGCCCAAAATACCTAACAAGAACAATTTTAGAGAAAGAAAACTTTATTTGGTGCTCATGGTTTTGGAGGTCTAAGCCCATGTAGGCCAACTCCGTTGTTCTGGGCCCGAGGTAAGGCAGAACATCATGGAGGAAGGGTGTGGAGGAGGAAAGCAGCTCAGGACATGAAGATGAGGAAGAGAGAGAGCTCTGCTCACCAGGGACAAAGTATATACCCCAAAGGCTTGTCCCCAGTGACTTGTCTCCTCCAGCCATACCCTACCTGCCTATAGTTACTACCCATTTATTCCATATCAGGGGATTAATGCACTAATTAGGTTAAGGTTCTCCTTACCCAATAATTTCACCTCTAAACTTTCTTGCATTGCAGCACACATAAGCTTTGAGAGATACCTCATATCTAAACTATAACAGGCCCGAGCAATGGGGCTAACTGTCCCTAAACTGAAACCTCTAAAATTGTAAGCCAAAATAATAAATCTTTTTCTTTACTTCAATTTCTTTTTATTTGTTCTTATTTAGTAATGTATGATAGTAGAATGTATTTTGGCAAATTATACATACATAGATTATAACTTATTCTATTTAGGATCCCCTCTTGTGGTTGTACGTGATGAGAATTTACCCTGGTCATGTATTCAAATACAGGGAAGGTTATGTCCAATTAATCTTCTCAGGTACTATAAGGATAGAAAACTGGCTAACACATTTCCACACCAGCATTTTTTTCTGCATTCTTGACTATCATTTTTCAAATTTAACAATTTTCATTGGACTGTACCATGTACACTGACATCTTAAGTGAAATTTTCTCCTTAGTGTAGCTCCCCAGGATGGGGCTCTGTGGCTACCACGAGGTTACTGAAGGTGAGGGAGAGTATAGCAAGTACATCTAATCAGACTGAAATAGTAAATATATTTTGAAAAATGAGTAATGTATACTTTTATTAGCCAATTGGACACATTCAGCCAACAATCTAAATCTAGCATATTTATTAATACAAAATTGATGTTCTATGATTCTATAAAATTTATTGAAAGTTGACTACTAAAAGTAATGCATATCTTATGTAAATATCTGCATTTAATCAGAATATAGCTGTATTTACTCAGAATAGAATATAGCTAATATCTTTAAAATTAACATTATGCTTTAATTCAAAAGACCCAACTAGTTTATTAATGACAATTTTAAGGTCAGATAAATGTAATGAAGACATAGCTTTAGTGATACTTAAACATACCTATCTCAGTGTCTGAAATATAAATGCCATTAGAAATAAGCCCAGATCATATTTATATTAATGTCCTTCCACATGAAAGAAAACCTGAGTTACTGAAAGTTGCAAAAGATTCCCTTGAGAAATTTGAGACTTTTTTCATTAATAAATTGTTTGATTTTTCTTAGAGACAGAGCGATTTTTTGAATTCCTACAACAGAATTCCTTGTCTTCTGATAACCAGGTATATAAGATATGCTCTCCAAGATGATACACACACAAACGTTTATGTGTGTGCATATGTACACATGTGTGTATGATATATATATATCTTCATAGTTTTCTTATTTTAATTCTTACTCTATTTATTTTTAATGATCTTACTTATAGTCCCATTCATTGTATGTCTTGATTTGATGTTTCCTTTTAGTCTCCCATCTTGGCAGGGTGGAAAACATTCAAAGCAATCCCTCTTCTTAGTTGGGTGGAATCTTCATGTTGATTGTCCTCACACATCTCTGTTTCAACGTCCATCATCTTATCAAGGCTTTAGTTCGACCAGACACAACCCTCTCTCCTGCCTCCTGGCTCCTTGAGTGGTTTGTGTGGTGACAGGGTCACATGCTGTGCTGAGGGACTCAAGTCATTGTGGTGTGTCTTTTACCTCTAAGATCTTGCTGAACTACAGGACTTTGTTTGGAAACAGGGCATGGGCCCATATTGGGGGCCCATATCTCCCTTTACATTCCTACAGTCTTTCTGACACCTAAAATCTCATCATATTCCTTCCATCTCACTCTCCCTTCTTTAGTGGAGGAATCCTTTCTGTCCAGGGGCTAAAGTAGCACTCAGTGTCTATTATTTTTTCTTTCACTTTTGATATTGGGAGTAGTGTTTAGTCCACCAGGTCACCTTAGAACTTCATGCCCGGGAAAGCAAAGCTAGGAAGAGATTTATTTATTTATTTATTTATTTTCCACTGAATCCTGCTGTCTCCCTCCCACAATATAATAGTCCTATTTAGTCACTGTGAAGAAAACAGGGACCAGGACTGCAGTAGGATGGCAAAGCAAAACAGAAGATGCGTGGCAATATTTCAATCATGACCTGATATTTAAAATGTACCCTTACCCAATGGTACTATAGAGGCAAAAGTCAGGTGTTTCAAGCTGAGCTGACTTAGTTTAATGTACTCCATGTAAAATCTGTGGCAGTGCAGGATTCAACGATTTACTGTAAGTTCTTATATCACAGATGAAGATCAGTAAAATGAGCTGTGATCAGGGAAGAAACTGAGGATATTATAGCATTAATTAACAAAAGTTTTAGATAACTGAGTAAACTTCCTGCTCTGCTAACCTAGGTTCTCTTTATTCTGGGCCTCTCATTCAGTTATGTGTTTTTATAAAGATTATAAAAATAAGGCTATTTTGAACTGCAACCATTTGTCCTATTTCTCTCCTTTTCAGGTGGTATTTGAATGGCAGCAGGCATTGTGAAAATCTAATTAAGAGGAAGACGAGTTGAGGGTACATTGACATTTGTGGAATAGGGGTGCAGGCTCAGAAGTCTTATGACAATTTGAGTGTGTTTACAGTGCCTGGCAGGAGTTGGGAACAGTAAGAAGTAACAAATTTTGAAGTATAAAGTTCCAGACACTAATGTATAGAAAACTATTTTATCACCAGATATACAAAATAAGCAGCAGAAGGTTCAGTTCTTTTTGATGCTTTATCAAAACTGAAACATTCAATCAGGCATATACTTGATGATACAGTTCCATGTCATATAGTGACATTTCAGTCAAGGGTGGACCGCATTTCTGATGGTAGTTCTGTAGAATTACAATGGAGCTGAAAATTCCTATCTCCTAGTGACATCATAGCATCCCAGCACCATAGCACATGACTTACGTGTTTGTGGTACTGCTAGTGGAAGCAAACCATATGTACTGCCAGTCTTAAAAAATATACACATACAACTATGTACAGTATATAATACTTGATAACAATAATAAATGAGAATGTTGCAGGTCTATGGATTTACCATATTACATTTCTATTAAAATTTTAGCATTTATTTGTTCTACTTATAAAAATATTTGCTATTAAACTCTGTGCTATACTACTTCCGGAACAACCTCATACATTTGGTGTTTTCTGTGTCTCTTGATTAAATCATTTTCTCTCATGCTTAATTTACCATCTCATGTGACTTTGCTCATCATGAGGTTAAGAGCAATAGGCAAATATATATATATATATATATATATATATATATATATATATATATATATTATGTATGTGTATAGATATACCCACATGTACATACACACATATATGCACAGACATACCCTATGTAACCCAAGGGTGTAGTAGGCTATATTCTCTGGATTTGTGTGAATAAACCATGTTAGACAGGTTTTTGTTACTGTGACCAAAATATGTAACAATAACAACTTAGAGGAGGAAATGTTCGTTTTGGCTCATGATTTCAGAGATTCAGTTCGTGGTGGGTCATCTTCATTCTTGGGCCCAAGATGAGGCAGAATACCATGGCAGAAGGGCATGGCAAAGGAAAGCTGCTCAACCCACTATGGCCAGCAATGAGAGGAAAGGAAAGGCATGTCCCCAGTAACCTACATCCTCCATCTATGTCCCCCCTTACCACTCAGCTGGTCCATTCAAACTAAAATGAATGGATTAGGTTATAACTCTCATAATTTAATCATTCATTTCCTACATTAACATAGGCATTTTCTGGGAATACCTTACATCCAAACTATAATGTTCCTCTCCTAATCCCCAAAGCTCATATCTCTCCCACAATGCAAAATGCATTTAGTCCACTTCTGAATCCCCATGTTATTAACAGTTCCAGCATTGCCCAAAAGACCAAGTCCAAGTAGCATCTGAGACTCAAGGCAAAGTGTTGACTGCGAACTTCTGTAATGATCAAAAGCAAGTTACATGTGTCCAATATAAAGTGGCTCAGAGTGAGCATTCCTACTCTAAGAGGGAGGAATAGGGGGATAGAAAGAAGGGATACCAAGAGAAAACAAAGACTCAATCAGACAAACTTTACCTGTCACTCACATCCAGCATTTGGGGCCTGAGGTGATGAGATGCTGTCTCCAATGCATTGGGCCTTGCCGGTGGCAGTGCCATGGCCTCTCTCTGCAGCCAGCAGCTTTCCTCAGCAGTCTACCTTACTGGCATCTCTTAATTCCTGGGGTACAAATTCCAGCTTAACTTTGTGTGTCACCCTCTTGGGCAACCTCCAGGACTCCAACCCTGGCACACTTCGCCTGGCCTCCCAGGCCTTTCTTTGTCATCTTGGTGAAAGCCTCCATGACACCCTAATTCTAATATCTTGCATTCTGGTGGAACCAGCACCATGTGGAAGACACCAAGGTCTGCCTGAAGCTCAAGCAGTAGCTGGGCTCCCTGGCACCATGGCTGCAGTGGTCTCCAACTGCCCGGGCAGCTGAACACAGTGCAACAACTTCCTAGGCCTCCCTGTTATGCAGGGTGCCCCCACAGTCTCTCCTCAAAGCATTATTATTATTATTATTATTATTTAGCTTTACATCCTTCAGCCTGTAATGAGTGTGGTCTTGCCAATTTCTGAGATGCCTTCAAGGTATCTTTCCTGTTGACTCCCTGCACCTCTTTGGGGGCTAAAATCTCTTTAACAAGCACAACTTCCTTGTTCCTTACTTCAAATGCACTTTTCTGGCCAAATTGCAAGGTTTTTAAAATCTTCCTTCTCTGCTTTCTGCTCCTGATTCTCACAGAAAACTGGACTAAAAGCTGCCATCAATATCCATGCAACTATCTGGATGCTTGGCTGCCTTGAAATTTTCTCTGCCAGATTAAATAGTCCCTCATCTTTAAATTCAGCCTCACATACAGTCTTAGGACACTAACAAAATGTAGGTATCTTCTTTGCCAGAATATAACATGAATGACCTCTAGTCCAATTTCCAATCCTCTCTGAAATCTTATGAGTACAATGTTTACTTTCCACATTCCCATCAGCAGTGTGGTCTTCTGATCTCCCACCAGACTCACTCATTAGCGTCACCTATAACATTCTAAGTCTTCTCTAGCCTGCATCTTCAACCTTCTCTAAACTCCTCCTCCAAAGGCTCTGAACCACATGATCAAGTAAGCCACAAACATAACCCCACTTTTTAGAATCAGTTTCTGTGTTAGTCAGCTTCTCATCCCTGTGACCAAAATACTCAGCAAGAACAACCTAGAGGAGGAAATGTTTATTTTGACTCATGGTTTCAGAGGTTTAGTCCATGGTTGGACAACTTCATTGCTTTGGGCCCAAGGTGAGGCAGAACATCATGGTGGAAGGGCATGGCAGAGGAAAGATGAACTCTTCAGGGTATGTCTTCAGGAACTCCTCCAGCAGTGCCTACAGTTACCAACCAGTTAGATTACTCAAAGTAGGATGGACTGGTTAGATTATAGCTCTCATAATTTATTCTCTTCCCCTTTTGCATTAACATAGGAGTTTTTTTGGAGGGGTCACCTCATATCCAAACCATAACATACCCTCTGTAATGGTTAATTTGAATTGTCAACTTGATTGGATTAAGAGATGTTGAAGATTAAGAGGCCTCTGGATTTGTCAGTGATTGAAGTGTGGGTAGTGAACTGAAGTGGAGCCCTTCGCCCAATAGGATGGTGGCTTGGATGGAATAAAAGTTGGAAGAACAAGGAAGCAGATGCAGATGCAAGCTTGGCTCGTCTTCAATGGGTTCTTTTTTTTTTTTTCAGAAATTCTTTTATTTACAAGTCATGTAAAAGAATTACAAATTAAAACAGTGAAAAAAATTGTAAAGTTTTAAAAACCTGTTAATGATAGAACAGTGTGCCTTCTCATTGCTATGAAATTAGAAAAGAGCATTCTAGAGTTTGAAGCACTGAGAGTGAACAGGAATACTATAAAAATGGGTGCTGAGGGATGTGGGATGAGACATGGCAGGACTGCAACAATGACATAATCTAGAGAAACCAGAAGGGAAGAGGAAGGCTGGTGAGAAGGGAAAGGCATAACGTCCCCTCCCCACCCAGAGAAACCCAGTCAGTCACCCTGTAGCCTCCATGAGAGGCCACAGATGAGCTTGGGGCACAGCCTCACTTCTGAGGAGCTGGGGCAAGGCTTCACCTTTTGGGAACCAACTGAGCGTCTCTCAAGTGAAGCACTTGGCCTCTGTCCCTGCCCTATAGATTAGCCTATTCCACCATCTCAAGCATGCCTTAGGTTTGCAGAGGTCTCATGGCTGTGGGTCCTGGAAAGCCCCTCCCATGTATCCTACTATTTTATCATAACTTCAGGCTCCATGAGATGCAGGGAAGGAGGTGGGAGAGATGGCAATATCACAAGGCACGGATGGGTGGCAGGACACTGCAGAGAAAATCACTGAAACTACAGGGATCTGTTCACCCCCTTCTCAACTGTAACAGTAAATATTCTGAGGACCTCACAGTGGCTGAACGTATGCACTCAATACAAACTTTCTAGGAAAAAAGACATGCATTTTTTTTTCATAGAAATGAAAAAACTGAAGAAACTATTTTGGACCCACTGGACCAACTCATGGCTGGAAAGGCAACAGAGTGGGAGGGAGGCTGGGTTCTCCGAGTTGGCCACGAGGCTCCCTGCAAGCCAAGTGTATGTGTGGAGTGACTGACTGCCAACTCTCCAGTGGGCACCAGGCTCTTAGCACTGGGAGAGGGGAACAGAGGCATCAGAGTCAAGGCGCTTACCTACACGCAAAGAGAGGAGAAAAGACAGCTTTTTCATACAGGGTTGCTTTATTTCCACATTCAACCTGCTGAGAGAACCTGCCACACCTGCACCATGGGGTCCATGGCCACCAAGCTCAATGGGACACAGGCAGTGTGCTGTCCCCCTGCTAGTCTCCAGGACACACCCATTGCTGGCCCATTTAGAGAACAGTGAGTCCTTGAACTAAGCTCAGCTGTAGGTGGAACCCCCAGAATACCACCGCAGCAGGAGAGGAGACAATAGGAGCACCACAGCGAGTCTGTTCAGTAAACGCTAGTGATTAACAAAACCCAGATGAGAAAAATCAAACTAGTGCCTCAAAACCTCCCCACTGTGCACACCAGGGGTTTGAAGGCACAAAAAAGTGTCAGGATGGAAGAATCCCAGGTGCGTTCATAGCCCAGAGTGAGAGAAAGTCTGGGTGGATTCAGAGTTGTGCAGCTCTCTGCAAAAGGGTGGCCTCCGCTTCAGGGCACAATGTGGTGATGCACACAGTGCTCAGGTCACTCCTGGCTCCCAAGAGGAATCACGTCCTCAGTAATAAAGAACACAGATGCCCAAGCGTCATTCTTACAAAGAATCTACCATCATGGCTCCACTTAAAAATAGGCCAATGGGCTGAGCTTTCACAGTGGAATCCTCTTTTTCTGTGCCCGGTAAGGATGTCCCAGATAATTATGGCCTGAGGGTCATCCTGAGTGTCCATCAAGGGGCTAAAAGTCACCAGGTACCTTTCACAAGTTGAGAAGTCAGTGAGCTGAACCCCTTGGTGGCTGAATCTCTGGATTTGCTTGAATTCCACCCCTCCCCACCCCACCCCAAAGAGCAATGCCTCTCTGATGAAAGATTGCCAGGTAGGTGCCCTTAGGAGACCAACACACATAAGTCTCTGGGCATTTTGCTCTTTCTTCAATTGAGACAGGATCCTTCATATCATTCCAGAATATCAATGTACGGTCTCCACTCTCAAAAATCATACTGTACTGATCTCTACATTCTGCCTCTTCTAGCCAGTAACATAAATTTCCCAGGTTTTTGAAAGGCTGTTTCTCTGGAATAGCCCATTCGTCACTGATCATCATATACTTGTCAAAATCAGCGAAGAGGTTGACCCGGAATGTGTGCTTATAACCATCAGCGTTTTTCACAGCACCCACAGCATGGGCAGGGGACGCAAACTCCAGGAAGATACACCCTTTTGTCTTTCCATTCTCTTCGGGGTAATAATCATTTGTGATTTCCCCAAACTTGGAAAAGATCTTGTGGATGACGTTTCTGAGCTTCTCAAGCGGGTCAGGCCCTACCTGAGGGACACTGTCCACTACAATCACAGAACCAGTTCCATCTGTTTCCTGGGGACAATCTTTGAGTACATCATCGAGAAAGTAATTCTTCCTCGCTCACGTCGGGGTCGCTGAAGAGGGGCTCGTCTGCCTCGCAGTTCTCCACCATGCGCGGTTCATGGCCCTCGGTTGGCCAGCCTCCTCAACGGACCGTGGCGCTCAGCAGGCGGGTGCGGATCTGCTCCGCCAAAGCAGAGGCCGGGAAGTTCGGCCTGCTGAGCGGGCTCCTGGGAGGGTGGTGGAGTTGCAACCAGCCCGGGGCCACCTCCTCCGCCCTCGCCGTCCAGCTCGGGCTCCTGCCCGCTCCCCACCCCGCTTCCTCCTGGGCATCCTCCACCCGCACCGCCTGGGGTGTGCAGCTTTCTGGCCGCTGCTGCCCCGTGGGCTCTGCCGCTCTCTGGAGGCCTGGGGCGCCCCCCGGGGTTTTCTATTGCTGCTTCTATTGTCTGAGGATTCCAGACTCTGACTTCTTCACTCTTCCAGAACAGACTGCCAGTGATTCTCCCAGTAGTTTCCAGAAGCCTTAGTCTTGGACTAGGGAAGCACTGTTGATCCTTCTTGTTCTGGGGCTTCTGTGTCTTGGACTGCCAGCTGCTGGTTCTTCCAGCTCTCCAGCTACAGACGGTCATTGTGGACTATCCAGCTTCTGGTCCTGCAAGCCATCTAATAAGTCCCCTTTTTATAATCATACTTCATGTTGATTCTGTTCCTCTAGAGGACCCTGACTAATACACCCTCTATGATCTGTACACACAATGATGGAATCTCCTAATTACATATTTCCAGTGATTAAGTGATCTGTGAGTATACATCATGTAACCACTTATATAATGAAAAAAATTCTTTTTTTGTGGGAGTCTTGTAATATACAATATATCATATTATTAGTGCTTTAGCACAAAAATTATGTGCTACAAAAATTTGCATGACATTATCAATAAAGAGCTATGAAATTGAGAAACATTTCTAAATCACCAATAATAGTAATAATAGAAATTTTGATTAATCATATCAGACAAAAGCCCAAATGAAAACTTTTTAAATATAGAAAACATTGAAAGTATTACAAAATAATTTTACTAGTTATCAGACATAGATATTTAAAAGTTATTTGCTATGATAAACACTGGTTACAGGACTGAAAAGGCCCATGACCTGTTACCTGTAAGCTAGAGAACCAGGAGATTTGTTGGTATAATGTAGTCTGAGCCTAAAAGCCTAAGAGGGTGGGGAGCTGGTGGTGTAGCTCTCAAGGTTGAAGGCCTGAGAAACCAAGGGACTTCTAGTATTAAGCCTTAGCATTCAAAGGCCTGAGAATATAGAGTTCTTATGAAGCGCAGGGAAAGATGGATGTCCCTAGAAGAGTCCATTTTATTCTCCTTTACCCTTTTTTCCAATCTGAGCCTTCAAGGGATTGGCCAGTGCCTGTCCATGTTAAGAGGAAGGATCTTCTTTGCTTAATCTACTGCTTCAAATGCTAATCTTTTCCAGAAATACCTTCACAGATATACTCAGAAATGATGTTTAAGTAGCTCTCTGGATACCCCTCAGCCTGGTCAAGTTGACACATATAATTAACCATTATATTAGTTTTGTAAGATTTCTAATTTATTTTTTCATTTAAAATAAATATTAAATGTATGCATATAATTCATCTATTAATATTTGTGATTTTATGAATTTTATTTTTTCTTTTAATTAGTACCATAAAAATTGTGTAAATTTCAGTTCTATGTTACTGAAACCTCTCTAATTACTCATATTTTGTACATTAAACTGTTCATTTAAAAGTTTTCTCTCACCTCCCACATAACACATGTTCTATGTGTGCAGAGAGTTTTGTCTTCAATTGTATCTGTAGGTCATGGAACCATGACAGCAAATAGAAGGTACTCAATTAATATTATTGGATGTATGAACCAATACCATTGACCTTGAAGGAAGGATTATCACTATTTCTTTAATTATTTTGATATTTATGATTGACATACTGTGAATTTGAAATAGCCTTCTGAATTCTATTAACACAATAAAAGCATTTTTGTGCTGCTTTCGGTAAGAACCATTCAGCATGTACTTCTTAACAGAAATAAAGCACATTGATGCAATTAACTCAACTCTTTCCATTAGATCATTTTATGCAGACAAAACAGTGTACTCATCAAACCTGTTAAGTACTCAAATCAGTTATAATCAAATTGGATAGAAATTAGCCAATGCCATCAACTATTTTATGTCTTCAAGTGTTTGTTGTGTACCTATTATATGTCTAGCTTTAATAAAGCAGTCGATTTGGCTAAATAAGAACTATTTTATTTGTGCAAGGCTTTCTTTCTTTTTTCAGGACAGCAATGGTGTCCTCTCCTTCCTACATGCTACATGCTCAGTATGCTGGTCTTTTAAAGCATCAACATGACTAGGCTGAAAAACAGCTTCCAGAACTGGTTAGGGTAGGTTGCAAGGGATATCCTCTCATGAGAAAAGGGAAGCAGTGATCATTTTGTAGGATATATGAGATTTCTTCCAGTCATTAAAACACTAATATAGGTGCTGCTATGAAGGGATTTTGCAGACATGATTGAAGTCCCTAATCAGTTGCCTTTAAGTTAATGAAAAGGAAGAGTATCCTGAGTTTGAGTTAATCAACTGGAAAGCTTTTTCAAGAGGGTTTGGGTTGCCCCTAAAGTCAACATTCCATATAGCTACTGGTCTGTAATTGTTCTTCCTTCCTCTTGGATCTTTCTTCCTCACCAATCCTAAAAAGTCCAGCACCTGTGAATAGGAAACCTCAACTTGACCTGTGGGGTCCCAACTTGGTTCCCTTCTGGCTGTGTGTCCAAAGGAATTTGGACTTGCTTCGTCAGTCCCCACAACTATATTAAGCAATTCTTTGCAATAAATACTATTTTCTGCTTCTTTAGTTGAATCTTGACTCAGTAAATATTTCTTTAAATTATTTTTATTTTTATTTTTTTTTAGTTTTAGATGGACACAATACCTTTATTTTGTTTATGTACTTTTATGTGGTGCTGAAGATCGAACCCAGTGCCTCACACACACTAGGCACTGGACCACTCTACCACTCTCTACCACTCTACCATTGAGCCACAACCCCAGCCCAGTAAATATTTCTTGACAAGACACAGTCTCTCAAAGGACTCACATTCTCATAGGAAAACTGATTGATATAGATAAAAAGCACAGACAATAGTTCAAGATCATCTTTGGTTATAAACCAAAACATATAGTAACTAAGCACTATAGCATGACAGTACAGTGGGAGGTCAGTAGGGCCAAGAATTAGTGAGAACAGCTTTTTCAATAAATTGGAATTTGAATCTGTTCATAAAGGATAGATAAAATTTTAAAGGTCTGAGAAAATGGAATACCGTTTTGTTTGTTGAATGGAATTAGTAAGATCATAAAGATAAACTTATCATGTCGAATCTAGAGGATCATAAACTGGTTTAACTTTCTGCCAAACACCCCACTTAACCCTTCACCCTCTATTGGCCTTCTACAAGCAACTAGAAAATCTAATGCCTTTAAATTACTATGATTTAACACCCAGAACATGGCAATATTCAACCCTATCTTTAGCTAAGTAGCATTATTAATTTTTGCTGCATATTTTAACACTAAAGAATCCAGGGTAAAATGAGGTCTTTTGTGAAAGAAAAAAATAAAGCCTCAGGAGCAAAAAAAGGAAAACCTTTCTCTCCTTCCCTGCAAAATAGTCTTTATCATGTAGGCACCTCTTCCATCTCCCTGGGGCGTATGTTGAAGAATAAGCTAGCAGTGCACTTTATGAAAGGACCACCAGAGACAAAGGGAGAGGTATGTGTGTGGAGTGTGTGTGTGTGTGTGTGTGTGTGTGTGTGTGTTTGGGGAGAATGGGTTGGGGGAGTGTAAGAAGCAGCTACTAATAATTATGGACAAGTAATTCTAGAATGCAGGAATCTTTTCTAACAAAAACACTGGATGTTTTGGGGCTGATGTATTAGATCAAGACAAATTAGCTTTGCTCATTGAAAATGCATTTGGGGAATCACTTAGGACACACATTCGTGCTGCAAATGTATTTTTCATTCTTGTTTGTGAGTAGTAAACAATTCTGATAGATGCATTCCTTTGGGGGAATGGAGGAGGAAAAGGCCCAGCATTTTCAGTAGTTTCTTAATTTTAGGAACCAAATACTGAATGGTAATTTTATATAGCAAAAAATAATAACTAGTATGTGTATGGTATTTTTGAGCTTGCAAAATACCGATATATAAATGCCACACAATTTCCTTCTAATGTGAATACAACCTCTTGGCAAAGTTGCACATATCGAGTTTTAAGTCTTTCATCTTCTCTCCCTCCTAGAATATTTTACCATTCATTAAACTCTTGAAATACTTCTGCGTAATTCATGATTAGCTTAACTTCTTAAATTACTGAATATCTGCCACTTTCCACAGCTCTAGCTTGTTTACCTGGAGCCCACCATGCACACATTGTTGAAATGGTTAATATCTTACCCAACAGGGAGACTTCAACACTGAGCTGCACACTCTCCTGGTTTCTCCTCTGATTGGCTGTTGCCCAAGTCATGCTTGTTATTAAATATTTTAAATGACTCTTCCCAGTTACTAATTTTATGCCTGTTATCTATCTTTCAAGACTACTGAAATCTATCATCTTGGATATTTTATTTCCAGTTTCTTCCATTTTGGGGAGGCACTTAATATCTTAAAAATCCCAACATTGTGGTTTTAGTAGAGTATCAGGAAGGAGAAGTAAATGCATCTAGTCTTTATTTAACAATAAATTCACTTAACAATTTTGAAGGATACCAAAAGCATTCTCTGGAATAGGGTTTATATAAAGCACTGTGAAATCTTGTTAGCAAGATCCAAAATATGTGGAAATGCTGGGTTATAAAAAGGTCAAAGTATTTCCTCCCCAGAGCTTTCAGTGTCCTTTCTATGCTATTGTTCATTTTAAATTTCCAACCCAGGGTTAAAATATGATTTGTTTCTCACAATTTTTCCCACTTCAGACACCCCCCGCAACACACCCTTTTAAATAGGACACTATGTCTTTTCAAGGGAATGACATCTTAACATGGGTGTTAGTTCAGAAAGCAATACATGACATGGGAGGCTTGTGCTGGATTACCTGTGGTTCACTGGGCACCCAGAACTTCCTTATGTAGGAGCCTAAGGTGTCTACATTTCAGCAAAGAAACTGGGAACCACATGTCCCATAGTTCCCAAGTAGTCCCAGGTTTGAGTCTGCCTGTGGAAGGAGCTTGGAAGAGCAAACCATTATTTTTTGAATATATTTCTAGCCAAATATGCAGTCAAAGGTGCCTTCTCAAGAGTGCTTGCTTAGTAGCTTTGGTCTGCTAGCTCATAGGCTCTTTCTGAAGACTGGATAACTGTAGCAGGTCCCTGGCAAGACCTTTAACCAGTCACTTCAGTGCTTTAGGCTGAGACAATTTCTCTAGCCTTCAGAGCCAGCTGCTCTAACTTCTGGTACAGGCTTCCCTGACCTTTATTTTCTTATCTCTTTCAACAGAAGTTTAAGCTCCTAATTATAATTATTAATGTTTGCTACTGTCATAATTCATTTCTTTCCAAGAATAAACAACAAAATGACAAATCTCTTTTCAAAAGTTTAGCTCTCGATGAGATTGCTTTTACTGTACAAAATTACAGCAACTGAATCATGTTGAATAAACATGGAGTTTTTACTAAATTCTATAAATATTGACAAGGAATAGCTTTCTTAATTTTTAAAAATTATAATTATGAACACATTAATTGTTAATGAGATTCACTGTGACATTTTCATACAGGTATATGTTGTTCATTGATCATATCCATTCCCGTTTTCAATTCCCTCCCTTTGCTCCGTTTTTGCTCCCCCTGCTCCACTTCCCAGTCCCTAACAGTACATCGTTCACTTTTAGGTCATCCTTCTTTCTTTCATTCTTTTCTTTCCTCCCTTCCTTCCTTCCTTCCTTCCTTCCTTCCTTCCTTCCTTCCTTCTTTCCTTCTTTCTTTCCTTCCCTCCTTCTTCTCTTTCTTCCCGCCTCTCTTTCTCTTTCTTTCTTTCTTTCTTTCTTTCTTTCTTTCTTTCTTTCTTTCTTTCTTTCTTTTTTTTCTTTTCTTTCCTTCTTTCCTTTTTTCCTTCTTTCTTTCTGTTTAGTTCCACATCAGTGATACATAGGATTGACTTCTACTTTCATCTTTTTCACACGTTTTTATTGGTGCTTTATAGTTGTACATACTGATGGAATTTTTTGTTACATATTCATACATGCAACCACTATACAACAATATAATTTGGTCAATATCACTTCCCAGTAATTTACCCCTCCAAACCCTTCCTTGGTCTCTTTCCTCTCCTGATCTCCCTCTGATTTCCATGAGATCCACCCCATTTTTCTTTTCCTTTTGTCTTTCTAGCTTCATATGAGAGAAGACATATGATCCTCAATCTTCTGAGATGGACTTACTTTGCTTAACATGTGGTCTCTAGTTCCATCCGTTTTTTGACAAATGGCCTAATTTCATTTTTCTTTATGGCTGAATAAAGCTCTATTGCATATATATACCACATTTTCTTTATCCATTCATCCATAAATGGACACCTAGGCCTGCTCCATAGTTTAGCTACTGTGAATTGTGCTGCTGTAAATGTGGGTATGCATATGTCAGTGTAGGAAGATGACTAATTCTTCAGGATAAATACTTGAGAAGTGCTGGGTTATATGGTGATTCCATTCCTACTCTTTTGAGGCGACTCCATACAGATTTTCATAATGGTTGTACTAATTTGCAGGCCAATGAACAGTGTTTCCTTTTCTTCCACATCCTCTCCAGAATTTATCATTATTCATATTCTTAATGACTGCATTCTGACTGGTGTGAGATAAAATCTCAGCATAGTTTTGATTTGCATTTCCCTAATGGCTAATGATGTTGAACATGGTTTTCATATATTTGTTGGCCATTTGTATTTATTTTGAGACGTGTCTGTTTAATTCATTTTACTACTTATTAGTTGGGTTATTTGATTTTTTGGTGTAAAGTTCTTTGAGTTCTTTATATATTCTAAATATTAATCCTCTGTCAAAAGAGTAGCAAGTGAAGATTTCCTTCACATTTCTCTTCACATTTCTAACTGTTTACTTTGATGTACAGAAGTTCTTACATTTGATGACATCCCATTTATAAACTCTTGGCATTATTCCCTGAGCTTCAGGGGTTCTATTGAGATAGTTGTTGCCTGTGCCTATATGGTAGAGTGTTGATCCTATGTTTTCTTCTAAGAGTTGCATGGTTTCTGATCAAATTCTTAGATCTTTGATCCATTTTGAGTTGATTTTATTGTGCAGAGTGAGAGATAAGGGTCTAGTCTCATCCTTCTACACATGGATAACCAGTTGTCTCAGCACCATTTGTTTAAAAGGCTGTCGTTTCTGGCACAATGTTCGTTTTTGGCACGTTTGTCAAGAATCAGATGACTGCAGATGTGTGGGCTTTTTTCTGGGTCTTCTATTCCATTCCATTGGTCTATGTGTCTGTTTTTAGGTCAGTACCATGCAGTTTTTGTTACTATAAATCTGTAGTATAAATTTGAAGCCAGGTATTGTGATGCCTACAGCATTGCTGTTTTGGCTTCGAATGCTTGGCTATTCTGGGTCTTTTATTCTTCCAAATGAATTTTAGGACCATTTTTTTTCTAGTTCTGTGAAGAATGTCATTGGTATTTAGATGGAGATTGTATTGTATCTGTGTATTGCTTTTGGTAGTATGTCCATTTTAACAATATTAATGCTGCCTATCCATGAACATGGGAAGTCTTTCCATCTTCTGGGGGCTTCCTCAATTTCTTTCTTCAAGTTCTATAGTTTCCATTATAGAGGGCTTTCACATATGTGGTTAGATTTAATCCTAGTTTTTTTTTTCCCCTTTGAGGCTATTGTGAATGGAATTGTTTTCCTGATTTCTTTCTCCACAGATTCATTGTTGTATGTAGGAAAGCTATTGATTTTTGTTTGTTGATTTTCTTAACCTGTTACTTTGTCAAATTTGTTTATTAGCTTTAGCAGTTTTGAGTCTTGAGATCTTCTAGGTATGAGATCTTTTCATCTGCAAGAAGTGATAGTTTGATTTCTTCATTTACTTTTTTAAAAATCCCTTTTCTCTTTTCTTTTCCTCTTGCCTAATTGCTATAGCTAGAATTTCTAGCACTATATTAAACAGGAGTCATGAATGTGATGTGTTTGTCTTGTCCCATATTTCAAAGGAAATGCTTTCAGATTTCCCCCATTTAATGTAAGGTTGGCTTTGGATTTTCTTATATATCCTTTATGATGTTGGGGAGGGTTCCTTCTATCCTTAGTTTCTTCAGTGTTTTTTTTTTATCATGAATGGATGCTGAATTTTATTATTATTATTATTATTTTTGCTTTGGAGTGCTTTCTTTAAAAAAACTTTTATTTATTTATTTATTTTCATTAACCTTTTTGATAGTGATATTTTTTAAAAATTCTTTTCATACATGTATATAGGGTAATAATGTCTGTCTCACAATCTACCATCCTTACCCTCCCACCTCTCCTTCTGTACAGTCCAAAGTTCCTTCCCTTCAGGTGCTGAATTTTATCAATGGCCTTTTCTTCATATATTGAGGTAACTGAATGATTTATGTCT
Source organism: Glaucomys volans (assembly GCA_020662805.1). Classification (NCBI taxonomy): domain Eukaryota; kingdom Metazoa; phylum Chordata; class Mammalia; order Rodentia; family Sciuridae; genus Glaucomys; species Glaucomys volans. The sequence goes on from JAJEJO010004042.1 coordinate 154,537, forward strand.
TTAATTCTATTGATCTGATGCATTACATTTATCGATTTGCATTTGTGAGTCCATCCTTGCATCTCTGGAATAAACCCAACTTGGTCCTGGTGTACAATCTTTTCAATATGTTGTTAAACACAATTTGCTAATATTTTATTATGCAATTTTGAATCTAAGTTCATTAGGGATATAGGTCTGTAGTTTTCTTTCGTCTATGTGTTCTTATCTGGTTTTTGTATGAGTGTGATTCTGGCCTCATAGAATAAATTCGAAAGTGTTCCATTCCTTTCTATTTCATCAAGCAGTTTGAGGAGCATTGGCATTAGTTTTTCTTTAAAGGTTTGGTAGAATGTATCTGAGATTCTTCTGGTCCTGGGCTTTTCTTTGTTGGAATGTTATTTATTTCTGCTTCTATCTCATTGCTAGTTATTGATCTGTTTCAGTTCTCTATGTCCTTTTAATTCAGTTTTGGCAGATCATATTTACCTGGAAATGGATCCATTTCTTCTAGGTTTTCCAACTTATTGGAGTATAAATTCTCAAAATAGTCCCTATGATTTTCTGAATTTGTGTGATACCTGTGGATTTCTCCTTCTCTACCTCTAATTTGATTAACTTGGGTTTTCTCTCTTTTTCAAAGTGTCCTAGAGTGATATAGATTGAGGCCCCCTTGTAGGCATGGTATCCACAGCATTTGGGTTAATTGGTTTTTGTTGAAGTAGTGGATGTCTGTAGGTGGGACCTGAGGGCCCACCTCTATCTGTTTCTACTCGGGACCTGGTCATTCGTTTGGGTTTTTGTTTCATCTATTCTTGTATTAAAGTATAGCTGAAGATTGAGTGACATTAATTTGTGTGTGGGGTAAGGTGCACTATCTTTCAGTTGACTTCAGTTCAGCAGCCGTGTCTCTATTCTGTGAACTTGTACTTTACCTGTAAGTTCCCAGCACCTCACAGAATAGGGCAACAGAATAGCAACAACAGATGCAAACAAAAAATGGCATTAAAATAAATACCCAGTTCCTATCATGATATCTGCAACCTTAATTATCACAAAAAGCAGGAATGGTGGGGTCAGCAATTGTCAACTGTAAAAACAATACCATGAAATAGAACTAGCTTTAAAGCAAACAGCAAGCCAGGTGCAGTGGTGCATGCCTGCAATCCCAGTGGCTTGGGAGGCTGAGACAGGAGGATCTTGAGTTCAAAGCCAGGCTCAGCAATGGGCAAGGCACTAAGTAATTCAGTGAGACCTGGTTTCTAAATAAAATACAAAATAGGACTGGGTATATGGCTCAGTGGTTAAGTGCCTCTGATTCAACCTCCCGGCAACCAAAAGCAAGCAACAGTTGTCAACTATGTCATGCATAGCAATAATAATTTCATCAGCATCATTGGTAGAGGCAGGAGTTTTATAAACTGACTCTAAAAGATGATAAAAATGCAGTTAAGGAAAAGAAAACAAAATATGCTAGGACGGTTGAAAAGACTACATTTTCAAAAGGGAATGGAGAGAATACAGAAGAGATGTAGCAGATGATGATTGTAAGGAAGAAATAGAAAAAGCATAGGAAAAGCAAAGTACACAGAAAAAGAGAACAACAGAACTTAACTTTCAGCAAGAGAAGAAAAGAAAGAGCAACAAACAAATGAAAACAAAACCAAACAAAACAAAAAAATACAAGCCAAAAGATCCTAACCCTCAAAAGGTAAGACAAGGAAAAATAACTACCCTAAAAAATGTTAAAAATGAGAAAAAAGCAACATGTGTATATGTATGTATGTCCCTAAACCAGTCAGCACCTGAGGAACATTTGCACATGCACACACACACACACCACAAACATACAAAAGACAGACAAAAGTTTCTTAATAAAAAATGATGGGGATTTGAGGAATCGAAGATGGTGGTCTAGAGGGAGGCTGCATTCCTCGTCACTCCATAACTCGGGCTTCAAGCAGAGGAAAATCTGTTTCTTTGTGAGGCAACATTTGCTGCTCATTGATCCTCTGCTGTTTACCTCATTTGTCCACCTGGATCACCTGCAGTCTGCCAGCATATCACCTACGTTTTGAGTGCAGATCGCTCACTGACTGCCGCCTATCATCTGCCATTTGCCCATTTGCCTGCCTTTTGCCTGCCCATTGCCTGTCTTTCACCTACCCATCCAACACCTGAGATCCACCCACCAATCATCCACCAGTAACCTGCAGACTGCCTGTAGCAAACCCCAAGCAGATCACCTGCTCCCACTGTTGCCTGGAAGTTCACTGTCACGGTATACACAGGTTTGGTTACACGTGGCTGCTACCATTTTGGGACAACTGCCAGGACCTGCATGACCCCCAGCATAACTGACCAAGCCCTGCCTCCAGGACCCCTGCCCAACTGACCACACCTCACAAGAATCAGTGTCTGCACTCTGCGCTGCATCTCCCTATTTGCCAACATGTTTGGAAGCCTTCTTGGATTATCTTGGAAGCAGAAGCTGCCATTTTTAGGTGGGGAAAATCAGATCCTGAGATGCCTGCTGGAGACTGGAAGCTCATTGTCAGGTACCTCTCATGCATCAGGCTACTGAAGACTGGGAGGTCTGAATAGTATATGATTGTTATAGTGTAGATTTTTTTCTCCTTTTTGAAAATTTTTAAGTTTTTATTTCTTTATTTTTCTCACTCTCATTATTTTCCTTTTGTTTACCTGTTTCCTCAGAGTCTCTTTCTCCCATTTCTCATGCTAACAACCAACTTCTTTTGATTTGGCTTTCAATCTTCCTAAAATCTAGTACTTCTATACACTCTTTTCTTATCCCATTGACAGTTACTTCCTACACCCCTCCCCATCCTCTTTGTCCACCATTAGAAACTGCAGATCTCATTTCAAATCTATTGGTTATACTGTAGATAATAATCAAACTCATCCTGTTTATTAGGACAATATTGTTAACATATTCACAGGTGCTACTTGGTTTAGGGCTGCATATTGTCTGTACTGGGTGCTGCTAATATTGATCTTCCCCTTAAAGAAGAGGTTTTGGAAACCTGTAGGGTCACTATATGACTATTGGGGGGAAACTGCAATACCACAGAACTGTACTGCTAGAAGGGAAGACGTGAGCAACATAAAAAAACAAGAGAAGAAAGTGTTCCAAAAAATCAAGATTCTGCATCAATAGGATCCAATGACAGCATGATAGAAGAAATGTCAGAAAAGGAGTTCAGAATATACATAATTAAAATGATTCACAAAGCAAAGGATGAGATAAGAGAGCAAATACAGGTAATGAACTATCACTCTAATAAACAGTTAAAAGAACAACTGCAGAAAGCAAAAGATCATTTAATAAAGAGATAGAGATTCTGGAAAAAAATACAGAAATCCTTGAAATGAAGGAAATAATAAACCAAATAAAAAACTCAGTGGAAATTATCACCAACAGACTAGATCAGTTGGAAGACAGAATCTCAGAGAATGAAGACAAAATATTGAATCTTGAAAATAAAGTTGATCAAACAGAGAAGATGGTAATAAATCATGAATGGAGCCTCCAAGAACTATGGGATATCATGAAAAGACCAAATTTAAGAATTACAGGATGGAGGAAAGCACAGAGACACAAACCAAAGGAATGAACAACCTATTCAAAGAGGTAATATCAGAAAATTTCCCAAGTCTGAAGAATGAAAGGGAAAATCACCTACAAGAAGCTTACAGAACACCAAAGGTACAAAATTACAACAGATACATACCAGGGCATATTATAATGAAAATGCCTAACATCCAAAATAAAGACAGAATTTTAAGGCTATGAGAGAAAAGCATCAGATTACATATAGGGGGAAACCAATATGGATATCAGCAGATTTCTCAGCCCAGACCCTAAAAACTAGAAGGCCCTGGAACAACATATTTCAAGCTCTGAAAGAACTGGTTGCCAACCAAGAATCTTATATCCAGCAAAACTAACCTTCAGATTTGAAGATGAAATAAAATCCTTCCATGACAAACAAAAGTTAAAAGAATTTACAAATAGAAAGCCTACACTAGAGAACATTCTCACCAAAATATTTTATGAGGAGGAAATGAAAAACAACAATATAAGTCAGCAAAGGAAGGAACTACCCTAAAGGAAAAGCCAATTAAAGGAGAAACCAAGTCAAGTTAAAAACCAAAACTAAACAAAAATGAGCAGGAATACAAGTCATATCTCAATAATAACCCTGAATGTTAATGGCCTAAACTCATCAATCAAAAGACATAGACTGGTAGATTGGATTAAAAAGAACAATATGCTGCCTTCAAGAGATGCATCTCATAGAAAAAGACATCCACAGAATGAAGGTGAAAGAATGGGAGAAAACATAGCACACACACAGACTCAGTAAAAAAGTAGGGGTTTCCATCCTTATATCACATAAAGTGGACTTCAAGCCAAAGTTAGAAGAGATAAAGAAGGACATTTCATACTGCTTAAAGAAACCATAAATCAGGAAGACATAATGATCATAAATATTTATGCTCCAGACAATGGCCCATCCATGTACATCAAACAAATCCTTCTCAATTACAGGAATCAAATAGACCACAACACAATAATTCTGGGTGACTTTAACACACCACTGTCACCACTAAATAGATCTTCCAAACAAAAACTAAACAAAGAAACCATAGAACTCAATAATACAATCAAAAACTTACACTTAACAGAAGTATATAGAATATTCCATCCATCAATGAACAAATACACTTTCTTCTCAGCAGCACATGGGTCCTTCTCTAAAATAGACCATATGTTATGCCACAAAGCAGCCCTTAGTAAATACAAAAAATAGAGATACTACCTTGTATTTTATCAGATCATAATAGAATGAAATTAGAAATCAATAATAAAATAAAATACAGAAACTACTCCAATACCTGGAAACTAAATAGTGTTTTATTGAATGAAGCATGGATAACAGAAGACATCAGGGAGGAGATAAAAAGATTCTTAGCAGTAAATGAAATGACGATGCAACATATCAAAATCTCTGGGACACTATGAAAGCAGTACTAAGAGGAAAATTCATTGCATGGAACTCATTCAAGAAAAGAATAAAAAAACAACAACTAGGTGACCTAACATTACATTTCAAAGCCTTAGAAAAAGAACAGATCAGCACCAAAAGTAGTAGAAAACAGGAAATTAATAAAATCAGAGCTGAAATCAAAGAAATTGAAACAAAAGAAGCAATTCACAAAATTGACAAAACAAAAGATTGGTTCTTTGAACAAGTAAATAAAATAGATAAACCCTTAGCCATACTAACGAAGAGCAAAAGAGAGAAAATTCAAGTTACTAATATGCATGATGAAGAAGAAAATATCATGAGAGACACCATTGAAATACATAATTATACATATATGAAATTATACATATATGAAATACACAGAATTATAAAGAACTTTGAAAATCTAAACTCCAACAAAATAGAAAATCTCAAAGACATTGACAAGTTTCTAGAGATATATGATCCTCCCAAACTGAATCAGGAAAACATACACAATTTAAACAGATCAATTCCAAGCACTGAAATAGAAGAAGCCATCAAAAGTCTATCAACCAAGAAAACCATGGGACCGGATGGATTTTCATCTGAGTTCTACAAGACCTTCAAAGAAGAATTTATACCAATATTCCTCAAAGTATTCCATGAAATGGAATAGAAGGGAACCCTTCCCAACACATTCTATGAAACTAGTATCACTCTGATATCAAAACCAGACAAAGACACATCAAGGAAAGAAAACGTCAGAACAATATCTCTGATGAACATAGATGCAAAAATCTTCATCAAAATTCTGGAAAATAGCATACAAAAACATCTTAGGAAGATAGTACACTATGATCAAGTGGGGTTCATCCCAGGGATTCAGGTTGGTTCAACATCTGGAAATCAATAAATGTAATTCATCACATCAATAGACTTAAGTTAAGAATCATGATTATTTCAATAGATGCAGAGAAAGCGTTTGACAAAATACAATACCCCTATTTAGAAAAAATAGGGATAATAGGAACATACCTCAACAGTGTAAAGGCTATTTATACTAAACCCACTGCCAACATCATTCTAAATGAAGAAAACTGAAAGCATTCCCTCTAAAAACTGGAACAAGACAGGGATGCCCTCTTTCACCACTTACATTCAACATCATGCTTGAAATACTAGCCAGAACAATTAGACAGACCACAGAAATTAAAGGAATATGAATAGAAAAAGAAGAACTCAAGATGTCACTATTTGCCAATGACATGATCCTGTATTTATAGAATCCAAAAAACTCCATCAGAAAACTTCTAGAACTAATAAATAAATTCAGCAAAGTAGCAAACTAAAAAGCTTTCTCTCAGCAGAGGAAACAATCAATAATGTGAAAAGAGAGCCTACAGAGTGGGAAAAAATCTTTTCCACACACACTTTAGACAGAGCCCTAACTCCAAAATGTATAAAGAGCTTAAGAAACTTTACACCAAAAATACAAAGAACCCAATCAATAAATGGGCTAAGGAATTGGGCAGACACTTCACAGAAGAAGATATACAGGTGATAAACAAATACATGAAAAAGTGCTCATCATCTCCAGTAATTAGAGAAATGAAAATCAAAACCACCCTAAGATTTCATCTTACCCCAATTAGAATAGCTATTAAGAACACAAGCAATAATAAGTGTTGGCATGGATGTGGAGAAAAAGGCACACTCATACATTGCTGGTGGAGTTGCAAATTGGTACAGCCACTCTGGAAAGCAATGTGGGGATTCCTCAAAAAACTTGGAATGAACCCACTATTTGACCCAGCTATCCCACTCCTTGGTTTATACCCAAAGGACTTAAAGTCAGCATACTACAGTGATACAGCCACATCAATGTTCATAGCTGCTCAATTCACAATAGCTAGATTGTGGAACCAACCTAGATGCCCTTCAATAGATGAATGGATAAAGAAACTGTGGTATATATACACTAGGGAATATTACTCAGTCATAAAGAAGAATAAAATTGTGGAATTTGCTGGTAAATGGATGGAGTTGGAGAATATCATGCCAAGTAAAATAAACCAAGCTCCAAAAACCAAAGGCTGAATCTTTTCTCTGATAAGTGGATGATGATACAGAACGAGGGGGTGGGGTCTTGGGGTGGAAGCAAGAGAAGAATGGAAGAACTTTGGATTGTGTAGAGGGAAATGGGGCAGGAGGGGTTGGGGGAAGAAAAGATAGTGGACTGAGACAGACATTATTACCCTATGTACAATTACACAAATGGTGTGAATCTACATTGTGTACAACCATAGAAAGGGAAAGTTGCACCTCATTTGTATACAATGAATCAAAATTCCATCTGTAAAAAAAAAATTTAAAAAGGGAAAAATAAATAAATAAATTTTAAAAAATGATGGAATTATCTCCTTTGAGGTGGTCAAAATAGTTGACAGAAATGGATGGTCACTGTCTATACCCAACTGTGTTTCTTTCCATTTCTTCTTGAGCTAGGCAGTGAACATTAGCAAAGGCAAGGGCTGGAGGTTGTTAATCCCTTCTTCTTTTTGTGTTGCTCTAGGAGTTGCCACTTGGAGTGGCCTAAACCTGTTGCTGGTTGAAATAATTCTCAGCCTCCCTTTTCACTAGTATGAGGTAGGATGGAGTGGAATGGACTATTGGTTGGAGTTTTGTCTGCACAGATTAGATCAGTGCACTCCCAGGATAGAGATGCTGTAGAGTTCTATGATTGTAGTTCAGTGGGTGGGACTTAGATCTAATCAGTCCTCAGGGACTTTGTTGGATGGTGTCTGCTCTGGAGAGATTAGTTCAACACACCCTTAGACCTGGCAGTTGCTGATCTTCGTCAAGGGTCTGTATCTCAGGAGCCTCCCAAGAATTCTATTCATGGGGCAGGGGAGCCAGTCCTCCACATAACCTGATGCCCAGACTTAGTACCTGAGAGTATTCACATGGGCCTGTTTGCTTGATCAACTTTAGCTGGTCATGTGAGTTGCCAGACTAAAAGGAGGAATGAGTTGGGCTCTCCTTCTGTCATTTGGGGCACTCAAACCCAGGTGTGAGCTCAGCAGGTGGAAGAGGATGCAAGATGCAGTTGGGATGTTAGACATGCTTTATTAGAGGTGGTGATAGCCTCCACCCTCCAGATAAGCTTTAGCCCTCAACCCATTATATTTTATCCCCCATTTTGCCCCCAAGTCTTTTCCATAGGCCCCTTGTATAAGCAGGTCAAACAAGAAAGGCACACGGCTATAGGTTACATCAGTGAGTGCATGTTCACAACCAAATGTTCATGACCTGGAGCACGTACACTGAGTAAGGGCTTCTGACCTTGATTGCACATGAACCATGACAGAGCTGATTCATGGCCTTGGATACATACTGAAAAGATAACATAAAATATAACTCAGTCCCCCGGAAGTCTCAGCAAGGAAGCCTAACAATAGCCATTTGGGACCTGCCCCAGGTCCTCCTGAGTACAGTCTTCTCTGTGCCTGCTTCACTCCTGTTTTGCTAGGTGTACCCTTGGCCACACACCAGGTGCTTGTTGGGACAGAGTGTGCTAAGACCTCCCAGCTCCCACAGCAGCTGCTGCGTGGCCACTTCAAGGTTACCCCTGCCTTAGCTCTCCATGGCTGGGAATCTGAGAGTGGTTTCTCAAGCACCGGTGCACAGTGCAGACTCTGGATCAGCTAAGTTCAGGCTTTTATTCTGGTCTCAGGGTTTTCCATGCCCAATCTCTGTGTTTCTATTTCCCTCCAGCTGTGGTGAGCCAGCACCACTACAGCTGTTGCTGCCATAACCAGCTCAGCGCCACTGTTCTCTTTCTCCTTTGTTTAATGTACTCAACTTTCTGAGCCTCTAAGATACTGTGATTGTCCAGTATTGAATTTTAGTGAAATCCTTCTTCCACCCACCACACTCAGGAGCAGTACTCTGGCTGCTTGAATACCTAGCCAGGGAGCAAGTAGGAGTATAACCTTCCTCTAGCCTGCAGTCTGGAATCTCCTTGCCTTCTCTTTTTTAAAGGAGCCACAAATCATTCAGTTCTAATAAAGAATAAGTGCCCAGCATAGTGGTGCCCGCCTGTAATCCCAGGAGTGTCTCAAATTCAAGACCA
>JAJEJO010004042.1:168680-196863 GCA_020662805.1 Glaucomys volans
TTTACACAAAGGATGCCAGTACTACTTAGATCACCAAGACCTTGGACAGAATATGTAAACCGGACATTGAAAAGAAGTAATTAGCTAATACAATATGCTACAGATGGTATACCAAACTTAGAAAAATAAGTAATATCAAATTGTTAAATTTTCTCATGGGAAAAAGATCCTGTCTTGAAAATTGGCAGAGCATAAAGACTAAACTAGGATCAAAGGGCAAAAACAAACAACATTGAAAATAAATTGAATTCTTCTTTTGTAGATCAGGGTATGTGAATGAGTTCCCTGTTCTCATTATCTCTATTCATTCCAAATAAGCAATCATTCAACTTCAACCTGAAGGCACTGTGGACATTGTATATTGTAATCACCTTATTATTCAACAAATATTTTTTTATATATTTACTATTGGTGTATTATAGTTGTACATAATGGTGGAATTTGTTGTTACACATTCCTACATGCACACATATAATTTGACCAATATAACTCCTTAGCATTTCCCCTCTCTTTCCCTTCCTCCCACCTTCCGGTCCCTTTCCTCTATTCTACTGATCTCCCTTTGATTTCCATGTGATCACACCCCTTAACCCCCAATCCTGCCCACCTTCCTTTTCCTTTTTCCTCTCTAGCGCCACATATGAGAAAAAACATATAACCCTTGACCTTCTGAATTTGACTTATTTTGCTTAATATAATGGTCGCAAGTTCCATCCATTTTCCTTCATAAATTTTCTTTTTCTCTAAGTATGAATAAAACTCCTTTGTGTACATATACCAATCTTTATCCATTCATCCACTGATGGACACATGGGCTGGTTCCATAGTTTGACTATTGTGAATTGTGCTGCTATAAACATGGTTATGCCTGCATCACTAATGTAGGATGATTTTGATTCTTTAGGATAAATACCAAGGAGTAATATAGCTGGGTCATATGATGGTTCCATGCTTAAGCTTTTGAAGAACCTCCATATTGATTTCCATAGTGGTCATACTAATTTACAATCCCATCAACAGTATAAAAGTGTTCCCTTTTCTCCACATTCTCTCCAGCATTTATTATTGTTTGTATTATTGGTGATTGCCATTCTGACTGATCTGAGATTAAATCTCAGTGTTTCCATGCCAAATTTGTGTTTCAATTTGCATTTCCCTAAATGCCGATGATGCTGAAATTTTATCATATCTTTGTTGGCTATTTGTATTTCTTTTTTAACAAATATTTTTATTCCAGAAACCTGAGCTCAGTATATTGTGAGCTCCTACAGGGCAGGACCAGATCCCTTTTGTTTTCTGTGTACAAAATCTTCAACATACAGTTAAGTGCTTCTTTGTATTGGTTTTAGGGGGATCAGATATTGACTTTTTTTTCTGCTGTGTGCATATCTCACAACTATTTTTTGTGTCAAGGAAGGTCAAGTAGATACAACTGAAGATCAATTAAAACTAAATTTAATATCCTCTCCTCCAGGCCCAAACCAATGGATGGAATGATAGTGCTGGACATTCAGGCACTGATCTTTTCATTCTCTTTGGAATAAGTAATGTGCTTCCTCAGTGTCCTACTTTGTGAAAGATAGACAGTCACATAGTTCATTACATGTCAGTCAGTCAATGAGAAGATATTGTTGGGCACTTCCCATGTGTCTAACATTGTACTAGTGGCATTTTATTTTGATTGCAAATGCATGACATTTTGACTCTCAAACAGAATAAATTACATAAAAGATTTAATCATCTCTTTAAAAATAAGTAAAAATTGTGTTACACTGAGTGAAAGTTTAATGCATATCAGGTCATGACAAATTCTTGATCAGGTTTGCTTTAATCTAGCATGGGGAAGAACTGACTCAATATAGCAAGTCATTCCTCCTCCTCATAACAAATCTGATCTTATTTTCAAGGATGGTGTGGAAGATTCCAGTCTCAAAAAGCAGATGACATATGGCAACTGAAATGCCACCAACTTGAAAACAGAAGACCTTTGCAAGGCCAAAATTCAGTTGTTTGTTCAATTTTTCCAGCACAGAAACCATTTATTTCTGAAAACCATCTAGGGAGAAATTTGTTTAAAATGCCGTCTGGAAAGATATTGCAATTTTCCCAAGTTCTCAGTCAGCATAGAGAGGCTGATAAGACTTTTCAACTCCTAAACCTCTAGTAGTCAACGTTTTCTAATAAAATCCAGGATTTTCAAGTCACATAAATGGTGTCTGACTCCGAGTTGGGTGCCTGACTTTAAATGATTTCATTGCTTGATCTTTTTGTCCTTCTAGTTGATTACTCCTGAATATTCCAAGGAGAGAAACACCAACAACTAAAAAAGAAACTAAACTTGTGTCTTTCTTTGGTTGACATTTGGTATAGGTTTAAGCAAATTAAATAAAGAGAGAAATAGAACAGAACATGTTTTATTAAAGATCTATTTTTAGAAGCATTATACTGAAATGGTTTCAGACAATTAATTACTTTAATTTTGGGTATTTGGATGGAGAAATGAGCAAAAATATATTTTGAAATTGGAATTTAAGTAGGTGCACACTTGTTGAGTAAGATGACATGAGACTTTGCTACTGGCTGGTGTGACTACGTGGTGTGTATGTTGTGTGAGTTACTCCCTGCTTGTTTATAGACACATGTTGCTGATAACACAGCAGCTGAGTCTCAGAACATAGGTTGAGGCAAATCTGTCAGTGAAATGGAGTGAATGATTCAAATCTCAGGTTTTATTAAGAACATAGTGGGACTGGGGGTACAAATCAGTCATAGACTGCATATTCAGCATGCCTGAGACGTAGGGTGCAATGCCCAGCCCCAGAACAAAACCCAACCCTCCCTCAAAGCCTCAGATCCCCTTGAAAATGTAAATGTCATTGCACATTTAGTATGTCAAGATGGGTAGCATATTTACAAATATCACCCCATTGGTGGTTCACTGTGCTTCTTTGTGATGTGATAGATCAGTCAATGTGTTCATGGTCAAATGATCCAGACCAGATTTAAAATTCAAATATATATATATAATATTAAAGTGGATAAAGCATATCAATCTTCAGTATCAGTTTAAGGATTTTTTTTATACACATATCCAAATGACTGCTGGTTAAATCAAGATATGACACATATCCAGCAGGTCAAAGTTTCCTTCAAGCCCCTCCCCAATAAAAACCCTGCTAGTGGGAAGGGAGAAATACTAGAAGATGATATTGACCAAATTATATTGTTACATTGTGTGCATGTATGAATATGTAACAACAAACCCCACCATTATGTACAATTATGAATAAATTACAAATAAAAATATGAAAAAGATAAAAAACATTAAAAAAAATCCTAGCCAGTTCCAGGCAGTGCTGCTCTTATTTCTATTATGATTAATTATGTTGCCTCTTCTCAAGGTCCCTGAAAATGAAATCATGCAGGAGGTATTCTTTTGGATCTGGATTCTATTACTAAAGCAAACTGAAAGTTTCAGTCATTATTGCAGGTATCATTCACTTCTTCTTTTTTCTGCTGTGTAGTATTCCATGGTGTTAGTATTCACAGAGTATGTATTCATTCTCCTATTGATGGATATTTTGGCTGTTTCCGGTTCGGGGGTGAAAATGGATGAAGCTACTGTAAGCCTTCTCATATTCATCATTTGGTAGAAACAGAGCAATTTTTACTTTTTAGTAATGCTTACTTAAGATACAATGTTTATAATTATTCCTCTTTCATACTAAACTCAAGGAGCCCTGAGGCTCCCTGCAGATCAGAATTCTAGCCCTGAAACTGTGCTTAGGTTATCAACAGTAAACGTGTCCTTTTCCAGAGGGATACTTCACACTCTAGTCTGAGCTCCACTGGACATATGCAACAGTGCAACGAGACCAGCTGCATAACACTCCCCTGGATAAAAGCACTAATAGCAAGTCCCAGGCCATGTTTCATCCATTGTAACTTCAGGCAACTTGCCTAACCTATACTTCACACAACTGTAAATACAGGATGATGATAACAATCCACTTGGACCTAAATTGTGCATATGTGCTTGCATACGGTGTACTGCTGTGCTACTCTTAAATTTTAGTATCACTGTTTTTTCACCCTTTACTTGAAAATCAGCATTTCAAGTTAAATAATAATTATGAGTATTTTCAAAACATCTACCAGGTGTTTTCTTTATTAATATGATTGTTTTATATATTTAGATGATCAAGATAATAAGTCACCCCTCAAGGCTTCTTATAAACTATAAATCATGTAGGAAACAGGTTCAACTGCACATTAATTGCAAAGATGTGTTTAGTCTTCTGTAAAAATTGTTGCTCTTACTGCTGTTGCTTATCTGCTTGATTTTGCAAACAGATTAGACGCCCTTTATTCATTATGTTCCTAATTTAATTTTTAAAATTATATTTTGAGAGCTGGGCAGATGTTCACTGGGAAATAGTTAAAAACTAGTAGCCTTTTACAGGTACAAAGTAATGCTCACACAGCATGGTAAGTGGTGGTAATGACTACTTTTCTCATAATTAAACAGGAATAGAAAAAAGTAAGACCAATGACCTAGGTGGAATTTTGCTATTTTTCCCCATAATTTTTATTGGTTTGTCTTGATTATTCATAATAGTGGGGTTTGTTGTTACATAGTTGTACATGCACATAATATAACAATATAATTTGGTTCATATGATTCCTCAGTATTTCCTCTTTCCTTCCTCTACTCTACTGGTCTCCCTTCAATTTTTTGAGATCCCTCCTCACTTTCTTTTTCTTCTTCCTCTCTAGCTTCCACATATGAGAGAAAACATACAATCCTTGTCTTAGCATGACTTTTTAAAAACAGTCATGGTGGAAAGCAATGTCTATTTCTTTAATAACCATTCATAGTTGACCTTCATTTAAAAAGTAAATTCAGTGGTATTTATATTTAGTCAATGAAGTTTACTTAGTTGTGATAGAAATACATTTAAAATAACTTATGCATAATTATGAGTATCAATAACAAGTTTCAATTTATTAGTTTTAAAAAACTGCAAAGTACGAGAGTATATTTTGCTTTAGGTATGGCTTCTGGCATGGCAAAGAGCTCAAATTATGTTATTAGTCTCAGTTTCTCTTATCAATTGGAGGTGCTGGACAAATGATAGTCAGTCGTCCAATATTCTCACCCTCTAGCTTAGCAATGGTTGGGTTCTCTATAAGCAGTTGCTAAAATGAAATTTGCAGTGCATGCTGTTTACTAGGGATGAACCTGTAGAAAGAAGAGTGGGGGAGTAGGATTGGGTAGAGGAAGAAATCAAAACAAAATTTGGTTCTGACAATGCCTCAACAACCTGGTGAGGAAATTTCCAGTGAATTTCGACTTTTAGAGTTGTGTCACATCAGGACCAAGGGCTGGGTTTTTGTACTCCCATTTTACTCAGTTACTGGATTCCTGTTGCCCTGGGAATAATGCAACCTCTGGCAAGATTGATCGCTACATCTAGGGCAATTCTGAGGAGGCTGACAACTAAAGGCTATCTGCTCTGTACAGTTGGACCAAATGTCTCTCCTTGAAAGGGGATCTTCCTGTCTACACAGCTTGCACATTATGTGCTCATATCTTCTATAACCTGTATTTGGAAGACTGCTTAGTAGGCAGAACCACAGCCCCTCCAATGAATTTGGTCTTGGGGTCATAATTAATATTTTTCCTACCTCCAGTAACCATTCTAGATTCTTCTTACTCTTAGGTACTCTGTGCAATTTTCTCGATGGCCTATGTGTAACCATGACCTAGACCCTCAACGAGATGGGTCTGAGTGCTGGGTCGCCATATTTGTTTATTAACAGTCTCATCTGGGCAAGAGTACTGAAAACGGCCTTGTGCATGGCCTGGGTTCAATTTTTAATCACTGCTGTACAAAGTTGTCATGTGTTTGAAACAGCACAAATTTATTTTCTTATGTTTCTAAAATTCAGTAATCAAAATTATTTTTACTGGACTAAGGCCATGTTGTTAGTAGGTTTATTCTTTCAGAAAGTGCTAGCTTCTAATGTCAGTCTGTATTCTTTGGCTGGTGACACTCTTCTCCATCTTCAAAACTCACCATGCCAATCTCTGATTCAGCTATCATTTTGCCTCTGCTATTCTGTAGTAAAATCTTCATCTGATTTCTTCTTCTAAGGACACTTAGAACTACCTTCAGGGCCCACTCAGATGGTCCATGATAACCTCATCATCTCAAAATCCTTCATTGCACCTATACAGACTCTTTTACCACACAAGGTAACATTCACATTCACAGGTTCCAAAATACTGTGGTGGTTAATTTTATATGTTCACTTGGAAAGTGTCTTTGGTTGTGATTAACATTTAAATCTATGAATTCTGAGTAAGCAGATTGCCCACCATAATGCAGGTAGGCTGCATCCAAGTCAGTTGGGGCCTGAATAGAACAAAAAACCCTAGCTTATTGTGTTAGTTTTTCATTGCTAACACATTTTCATTGCTGTTGTCAAAATACATGACAAGAACAACTTAGAGGAGGAAAAATTTATTTGGGGCTCACCATTTCAGAGGTTCAGTCCATGGTTGGGGCCCCATTGCCCTGGGACTCCATTGCTCTGGGACCAAGGTGAGGCAGAGATCCTGGCATGGTAAAAAATAGTTGCTCAGCTCACAGCAGTCAGGAAGGAAAGAGAGAGAGAGAGAGAGAGAGAGAGAGAGAGAGAGAGAGAGAGAAAGACAGAGAATCTACTTCTGTCAGCCACGCCCCAACTGCCTACAGTTACACCCTGCAATATATTCAAATTATTAGTCTATTAAATAATCTACCAATTAGATTACAGCTTTCATAATCTAATCATTCCACCTCTAAACATGCATTGACAAATGAGGTTATCAGGAGATATCTCATATCCAAACCATAACACTTCCTCAAGCAAAAGGGAATTTTCCAGCAGACTGTCTTTGGACTTCTGCACCACTGGCTCTCCTGGGTCTCTTCCAGCCGATTATTGGACTGGACAGTTGCCATAAGCTCTTTTGATAGCCCACACTGCAGATTTTGGACTTCCCAATCTCCATAATTATTTGAGCCAGTTCCTTACATTTTTAATGTATACCTGCATTCTACTGCTTATTTTTCTCTGGAAAGCCCTGGAAAATGCACACCATTTATGAAAATTATAGTAGAAGTTCCAGGCCTGTATTCTACCTATCATTAGCAATGGGTCCTCATTACAGTCATGTGCTGGGTGAGCTGACTCCAAAACTTTATCTGCTTCTCGGACCACACTTGACACCAGCTTTCTTAAATTAGTTTCTATGAAAACAGAAACTGAGCTAGTTTTTGGGTGCAAGTTGTTTGCTATGGGGCAACATCTATGAAAGAAAGAGGAAGGAAGAGGAATTGGGAAGAGGGAGAAGTCAAACTGTGATTCCCAAGCATACTGGAACCAGCAAACATTGCATGTCAGTTTCCTGTTTCAAGTCAAAATGAGTGAGTTTTTATACTCTTCCCTCACTCAGTCACTCCATGTGAGTTGCCCCAGGAAGGGTATCCTCTCAGTTGAAGCTGGGTTTACAAATTTAGACAGATCCTGCAAGAACTAATAGGAGGTATTTTCTGATTACATTCTTAGCTTCTGTACAAAAAATTTCCTAAAAGGAGAGTCCTATTGAAAAGGGAAGTCTTCTCCTAGAGTTGTGGTAGTTAGGAAGGTTCATTTTTTGGGTGGCAGCGTGGGCTCTGATTGGTCCTCTTTGTCTTACTCTTTTTTTGGGGGGGCCCTCTTGTCTTCCTCTTCCCCAGTCACTGTGGTCAGAAGCATGAGCTCTTTCCATCGGAGAGGCCCAAGTACCACTATAGTCAGAGAGTGGGGAGTGGGTCTTCCATCTGGCATGCAGAATCAGTCCATCCCAGAGAACATATTTTTAGCTACCAGACTGAGGGGGGAGGCATACTGGCAGTCAAACACGAACATCTATTACTGGTAGGAATCAAAAGAAATTTTATAACCATAAAATACCTACGAACGTGGGAAAGTATTAAAGTCAAAGGCTCTAAGAACTTCTTAGAGTTCAACACTTTTAAGTTCCACAGTTCAAACCTGTAGGTAAGATCACAAATGTGAGGAGCAGTTTCCTTTGAGATTGGTAGAGGCCACAGCAGTAGTAGTGAAAACCACCCGCAAACCTCACTACCTCACCTCAAAGGTGTCTCCCCACTACATGCTGATGAAAAACAAAACTAAAGGGCACAGCAATGAGGTCTTTTGCTAAGAAGAAACTCGCACAATTTAATTTCAAATGTGTACTTTTCTTTTATGGAATAACTCTCGGCCATCAAGGAAAATAAAAAAGCTTTCTAAGTGTTTAAATGAGAAACAACATATGCAGAGAATCCATTAAATATTGATAGAAGACAAATGAATGAGAGGCAAGTCAGGCTAGTAGCAGCAGGAAGCCACTGCCACCACTGCTGGGTTAGAGAGATAGAGAGAGGAAGCAGGGATAGAAGAGTCACCCAGCTAAACTCTGCAGACATGTTTGATGGGAGCTGAAGCCACGTGGGAGAAGCAGTGCTATCAGACACTGGCCAAGATCAAAGGGGAAGGAGACGGAGAAGTTCCCTGGCTTCCCCTTTGTCTACCTTCCAATTTCTCCAGGGCCTCTGAAAAGCTAGCTACAGGCCAGCGGATGTGGGAGCCTGTGGTAGTCAAGCCAGCTATAGAAAGCAGAAGCAAAAAACAACCAGTGCCCTGTAGGGCAAAGCCCAGGAATGGCACTTGTAGCCAGAATGAAAACATTATCAGTCTTAGACTAAAAGCCTTAAATTAGAGGTGAAGCAAATGATACAGAGTTCAGAAGCTGAAATAGATCTTCTCTCCTCTCTTGAATGATTCTCATCCTTCAAAGTTCTCAAGACCAGTAAATTGGTCTTCATGGTTATTTCTCCAAGTTTCTTAACTGGTTTTAACACTATAAGGATCTTTCTACTCTCTGGGAGATCTGTAACCTGGAAAACTAGTTATACACCAGTGACTGGACTTCTTTACCTTGCAGTAGTTGGGGAAAATAGCACTGAAACAATTCAAATACATTATAATAAAAGCAAAATTTGCAACTGAGGTACTATAACTTATTCTAGTACTGTGATTTATTAAAGAACAACTGTTATTTGTCTATAGCTGAGAGCTAGAACTGAAACTTTACTATTTCTTGGAAACAATGCATGCACCTTAATAGATGAAATTGTTAACACATAAAACACCAGATAGTGATAAAATTCATTAGGGCAAAATTCTTTAAGAGGGGCAATTTACTATTATTTATTTATTTTATTTTTTATTTTTAGATATACATGGCAATAGAGTATATTTTGACATACATATAGGGAGCAAAATTTATTCTAATTAAGATCCCATTCTTGGGATTGTATGTGATGTTGGTCTCACTGATCATTTATTCATATATGAACATAGGAAAGTTATGTCTGGTTCCTTCTTCTGTATTTTCCCAATTGACTATTCTTTGTCCATTTAATCACTGAACATTATTGGCCAAATAATATCTATGGGGTTTCTACATACATACATAGGAATAGTCAGAGAGGTTGCTTAGCTCAGGCTTAGGATGAAATTAAAAGAATTTGCAGAGATGATTTAAAAGTCTTACTCTATGAAGAAAACTATATAATGATCTTTCTATAATCTCTATATCTATGTCTACATCTAGGTCTAGGTCTAGGCACAGGTCTTGATGTCAGTTTCCAGTTTCTATTCTCTCAAATAGTATTACTTTCTCCAAATTATGTGAACCAGTTCTCTTAATACCTTCTTTAAATATTTCTTATTGTTCTACTTGGGGATGCAATGTTTATTTCACACAGTAAGGCCTTTATTACTAAGGTAGTTTTTATTTATGATGTTTTAACCTAATATTATTCAAATATAGTAGTTTATGTTGATTTTTGAATGTTGAACCAACCTTGCATTCCTGAGATAAACACTAGTTGGTAATGAAATACCATATATTTCTGGATTTGGCTTGATAATATTTTGTTGAGGATTTTTATATCTAAAAATCTATATCCAAATACTTGAGGAAATATAAGTCTTTATCAGTTTTTTATAAAAGGACTGCCATATTCCACTTGAGCTCTTTCTTTCTATGCTGTGGTCAGAAAGCTGTCTCTGGACAGAGAGCTAGGACACAAGTGGGATTTACCTGGCAATTTTACTTCTTTTAGAGATTGAAGCATTTCAGGACTTTTTGTTCAACACCTAACAGCATTACCTCATTTCCTTGTCTAGTTTATAGTTGTCTATGAGAGGAGAACAGTCTAGAACAAGTCAGTCATGGCCAGCTATGACAACTATGTTGATCTCATGGATTATTCTGATTTATAGTAGACTTTTTTTCTTTTCAAAAATGTTTTGGCTCTTGTTACATATTTACCATGTCACATTAGTTACCTCAATTGCATTTGTTCATTTATTTAGTTAACATAGTTATCATTTGAGAGCTTGTTATGTGCCACCAGCTATACCAAGTACTGAATGTAGAGTGAAGAACAAAAGAGATAAGCTGTTGATTTCACATGGTCAAGATATATTTTAAAATTGGCTTGTAACATTAAAAATAAATTTGATGTATTATTAGATTTAATCAAACATCAATAAATTCAGGGGAAAATTAATTTCCTTGTAATATTTTTTTCCATATGTTTCAAATTTTTCTTCTTGAGAAAAGGTTTATAAACTCTTTTCTTAAATATAGGATGTGCACATTTCATGGTTAGCTAATCCTATGTATTTTATGGATTTTGTTGGTCTCATCAGTATGCTATTCCCTATCCTCCCATTACACTCCAGTAGTTGTTGCTGGTATAAAGAAAAGTTGTTGCTTTTGTATGGACTATTTACTGATCTGTCTATGAAATCCCAATAGTTGTTTCTTTGGGATTGTCAGGTAGAGTTAACTGGATCTTTATTTCCATGAAATATATTCCACAAAATACTGGTTATTGCTGTGGTGGATTAATATAGTTTCTGTGTTTATCTAATGTGAGCAGGCAGTATATGCATTTTCTCTGCAGGGATTGGTATTTAGTGTACTGTGACCATAGGGGATTTAAGCCTGTCTTGGAAAGAGCTACTTCCTGCTTACAGTCAGTGAAAAATAGACTTCCCATCTATGCAGAATCATGCTGGACTCTGAAACACTGATAAATACCTTCCTGGCAATAGTTCTTTGAGACAGGCTAGTTTAACCACGTAAAACTCCTTAGTGGTCAGGTTAGATCATTTTCATTTGGTTATGAGACCATAGGGAAAAGAGACATTTTACCATATGATACATATATTTTTGTTTGTCCACCTGCAAACACAAACTAGCCTGTAATAACATATATTTTAATTTCTGAAATGTTTGACATAAATACCATGTCCAAGTACCATGTTTCTTCAAATAAATTTTGATAATAATATAATTGAAGGCATCAATAACTGGATGCACAATTTTTTTTTTTCCTTTGGAACCGGGGATTGAATTCTGGGGCACTCAGTCACTGAGCCGCATCCCCAGTCCATTTTGTATTTTATTTAGAGACAGGGTCTCACTGAGTTGCTTAGTGTCTTGCCCTTGCTGAGGCTGGCTTTGAACTCTTGATCCTCCTGCCTCAGCCTCCCGTGCCACTGGGATTACAGGCATGTGCCACCATGCCTGGCCTGGATGCACAATTTTATAGTATTCTCTCTACAGTAATATATAGTATTCACTCTCCTTAAGATGTTCTATTTCTTATTTTAAAATCATATCATTCATTACCTCCTTTATTTAAGATCATTTATAGCAATCTTATCAACATCAACACTTTATTAACATAGTTTCTAACAAGTTTTATTGTTTATATTCATTTAATATCTCATTTCTTAATGCTACCTAGATTTTATTTATTTAAGCTTTATTGCTAATGTTTTATTGATATCTGTTTAATTTCTTTATCAATTGGATTTCTCTGTAATTCTTTGAATTACTGGAGAAATTTTCATTTTCAGGATTATGTACTTTGGGGACCTATATTCATAATAAATTAATTGAAAATCTCATTATTACTTTAAGAGCATAGAGAGAAAATATTGCTGGTCAGTTACTCTTAGTTAGCTAGTGATGATTTAAAAATGTCCTTTGAGAAGGTGACAAATGGTTAATCTTTTCCCTAAGAAAACTACACATGTAAGCACAGAATTTCAGAATCAATGTCTATTGAATTTGACCCCAAAATTTTGCAGGAAGTAGATGGATACAGGCAAGTAATGCCATATGATTAAGTAGAAGTAAATTCTGGCAGAGAATGAGTTCTGATCTCCTAATCTAGTGCTTCATGCTATGGAATACAAAAGAACAAAGCAGAATCATTAGAAATGAAATGGAAATACATGAATAGGATGCAAACAGAAGCAAAGAAAACATAAAGTTTATTTTACTGCTCAAGTGAATGACAAGAAGAACAAATAAAACAGTTAAAAATATGACCAACAAAACAATTTTTTCTTACTTGATAAGACCTCCATAGTGCTAATCTTTTTCAAAAAGGAGAAAAAAAACACTACACTATAACAGTCATGTACTATTCAAATCTTCCAGTCTTCAGTAGTCTGATGCGTGAGAGGTACCAAACAATGAGATTCTAGTCTCCAGCAGGCATCTCAGGATTGGATTTGCCCCACCTAAAGATGGCAGCTTCTGCTACCAGGATAATCCAAGATGGCTGCACTGGCTTTCAAATGTGTTGGCAAATGGGGAGCTGCAGCATGGGGCATGCAAGCCGACTATGTGGGGTGCAGTCAGTCTGGTGGGGAATCCTGGAGGCAGGGTGTGGTCCATCAAGCTGAGGGGTCCTGGAGGTGGGGCATGGTCTGTTGGGCTGGAGGTCCTGCAGGTCCTAGCTGTTGTCCCCAAATGGTGGCAGCCACGTGTAACCAAACCTGCAGGTACTGTGACAGTGGACTTCCAGGCAACAGCAGGTGGCTGGTGATTTGCTGGTGGTCTGCAGGTAGTCTACAGGCTACTGGTGAATGAAGGGCAGGTGGACCTCAGGTGGTAGGTGATGGGTAGGTGACAGGCAAGCAATGGGCAGGCAAGAGGCAGGCAAATGGGCAAATGGCAGATGATAGGTGGCAGTTAGTGAGCGATCTGCACTCAAAAAGTAGGTGATATGCTGGCAGATTGCAGGTGATCCAGGTGGACAAATGGGTAAACAGCAGAGGATCGATCAGCAGCAAAGACTACCTCACAGAGAAACAGATTTTCCTCTGCTTGAAGCCCAAGTTATGGAGGGACAAGGAATGCAGCCTCCCTCTAGTCCACCATCTTGGATCTCTCCATAGTGCTAATCTTACAAACAAGAGGAAATTTATATTGGTAAGAAAGTTAAAATAATTAGACTGTGAATATAGTCATACAAAGGATTGTTTTAAATAAAATGTTTAAGTACAAAATTATCTGTGGTCCTAGAATTTAAAGTTTAATTTATGTGAATTTGACCAAGTCTTGGGTTATACACACATGTGTGTGCCTATGTGTGTATGCATATAGAGTACCTGGAGTATGTAAAAAAGCAGAGGACTATTTTATTTTCTTACATATTCAAAATAAGTAATAGCCATGCTTAAAGCAATAAGTCCAATAAATACTCATTATACTTGTTACATATGATGTCAGATCTTCCCATTAAGTGTAATAAAAACATAAAATCTCATGAGTTTTTTTTTTTTTTCCTGAAAAGCCTTGATTTCTGACCACCTAAAATAAATGGATTCCTCTATCTGAACCCTGTGGAAATATGAAGTCATCTGTGTTCACTAAAAGGCCTGACTTGTCTCTGAAACTTAGATTTATTAGGAAATTTTTATTTTATTTACAGTACTAAAAAGTTCTACTACCATAATAAACAGTGAGCATGCACCTCCAAACAACTGGCTTTCTTCTCTTAACTGAATCACAGTGGATAGTGTCCTGTTTTTCTCAGAAAGTTTTATTTTTCCTAGATCACCCATTTTGGGAAATGTACAGGTGCTGGTCTATTCTTAAAACCCTGAAAGTTGTCTGGTATGCAGCCTGCGATCATTCTTCCTGATTTTTCAGATTTGGTACTGCAAAAACAACCGAGGATTAACAAAGAGTCTCCAGCATAGCTTCTATTCTGCTCTGCAACCGACTGGAGGACAGATTCTCTTTGAAAGATAAGAGCAAAACATCTAAAAAACAGGCTGATAGAGCAACAGCGTAAAGAAGAAAGGGGACAAGTTATGTTAAAGGCAAATTTACCATGCACACATCAAAGGAAGTCATATCTGTTTTTAACACATCATCCAACAACATTTGATGTTTGCAGACCAAGGTTGGTACAGAAATCCAATGTCCAGTCACTAACCTGGGATTAATTTAATGAACAACAGCCTTTCTTTCTTTTCCTTTTCTGTTAACAGCTTTAATCTCACATGGGCAGTTCTGGGAAGACAGTAATTGGCCTTAAGGAGGCCTCATGAGTAATGTCTTCAACAACAACAGAGTTTTCAAAGTGTGCTACCTAACTCAATTGTTGATTTTAAGACCACGTCAGCTCTGAGAATAGTTCTTACTACTCCAGTCGTTGGCCAGTTGCCCCTAATTTTATCCTCATTATTTCTGCTGGGAAACAGTTCATGGCCCATAACCTGAGGAGATCCAGCACTGCCAGATTCAGGTCAGAGAACAATGGTTGGAGGAGGACAGTGAGAACAGCAGGCTGGAATACTCCCTGGGAGGGTATATTGTACATATGAAATCATGCAATCTAAAAAATATTTTTTTCTGGATTTGTCTTCTGTGTTAGTCAGAAGAGTACAATGAATTTTAGTTTCTCTTAATTTCAAGTTTTCATTTACTATCTAAAGGACCCAAGTGATGTGTCTTTGGCTTCTTGGAAGGAGCTGAGATATGTTCATAAACACTTTAAGATCTTCATGACTATGTTGTAACCCAGCAGAATTTTTAGAAATAATATAAAATTTTAGAAATACTACAACCAATAATTTTTTATTCAATACCTCTTTTGTTTCAGGACCATGGTTAATAAAGGAAAAATATATATATAAATACTGTGAAAAGTGCATTTGCTAATCAGCATAGACATAAGAAAAGGATAATCCAAGGAAAGGGATTATCAAAAACCTTGTTGATGAGTTAGGATGAAAAAATTCATCCTCATTCATCCATCCATTTATTTACTCATTCAAGTAACACAGCTCTCCACATCCTTTAGGAATTATGTGTTGAAGATGCAATTGCATATAATAAATATATAAGTGGCATAAATTGCAAGTGCTTTAGGAGTTCACTTCAAATTGAGCAATCTATAAAAGGATAAAAACCATCTACAGAGAATTGTGGAATGAATGTGTGAAGGGTATCTTCCTGATAGTGAATAGCTATAGAGGCATTGTATTTTTATTCATTCATTTTTATGTGGTACCGAGGATGGAACCCAGTGCCTCACACATGCTAGGCAAGCGCTCTACCACTGAGCTACAGCCCCAACCTGGCATTGTATTAGTTTTTGATGCTTTTTGTCCTCATTTCCTTCTCTAGATGAACCTAGGTAGAAGACAACATCAAAAACTCAGTTAAAAATGTGCAAGAAGGTTGAAGGCCATAGAGGAGATGTATCATGTAATGGATTTGCAATGCTGCACAGAAATCGGTTGACTTAACAAGAGAATGGAAATAGCAATTGTCATATCTCCCCTCCCCTCTCAACTTTTCCCCTTTTTTGAACAAATGGAGCTATTTGTTTATGCTCACCTGCTAGAATTTAACAACTAAGGATATTTCAAAACATCAGCAATTTTGCCCTGGCAAAGAGCATTCTGTGAGTGAACCTGCTGACAAACTTGTATTGTCCTAACTGTAGCACAGCTTGCATTTGTTACAGGTGAATGGGCTCAATTAGCAAGAGAGAGACAGTGCTTCAATTATTTTAAAAAAAGCAAACAGAGAAGAAAATATTTTCCTCTTTATGAGTGCTGAAAGAGAGGTGACATTGTAGCATATAATTTTTTTTCCTTGGGTTTCAGAAAGAAGGCAACAAAAGTAAGAAAACAGTGTATTATTTAGAGTTGTCAGAATGATTTGAAACAAAATTTCAGGACAGAATTCTCAAATGACATTAATAGGGAACAAGCTTTTCCATGGGTATTAATGTATTCTTATACCCCCTAAGCTTTTATGCTTCCCTGTTTTGCTTACTAATATCTCAGGGGGCAAAATTAGGCATTTCCTGTGATTTGTATAATAAAGCAGATAATCCCAATTATGTCCTAACTTATGCAATTTGAGGAGGGATATCACTTTCTTTTAGCTTCTGGAATAGAATTTTGTACAATGTAAAAGGACAGCTTAGTCCGGGAGCAGGTCGAAAGAAAGTCTCAGCTCAGCCACTGCCTGCCGAGGTGAACTCTAGGAGTCTCCAACATTTGAGGACTATAAACTTCCAAAGTGTTGTGAACCAAATTGATAGGGTGACTGAAAACAGCATGACAGACATCTCCATGTTGGAAATCAGGAAGAAATTGCTATTGAAAATGAAAATCTGACTAAGGAAGGATTGAGTATTAAAATTAGCATTGTCATGAAGAATAAAAAAGAGAATCATTATTCTAGAGTAGTACAGAGATTAATTTAAAGAAAGATTTAAGCAAAAAACAAATTGTGGAATGGTGAAACCAGCCACAAGTGTCTGGGTCCTATTCTCCTCTGTAACCTCTAATTCATTTACCCACCTACTTATCAATTTCTTAATTCACTTAATTAGCAAGACTTCATTTAACTCTTCTGAAGTGTCAGCAACCAGTGTTAACTGTTGGTGATGTAATAATAAATAAGACTTAGCCCATCCAAAGAAATGTCAATCTATTAGCAAACACAAACATTTAAACAAAGAATTTCAGATAATATCATCATAGGTCAGATTCCATGAGTAAGTAGAAGCAGAAAGAACAGGGTGAATAACTTTGCTTAATTCTCAACAATGAGCAATTTCCAGAAAGTGTCACATGTTATCATCCGCAGGGCAGGAAGGACAGCAAATAGCCTGACATCTACTACCAGGAGTAGGAGTCCCAGAATGTCAACTCATACCTGGTTTGCCGGTGTTAAGGTCACCAGGAAAGCCCTGACTCACACAGGCACTGGATGGAACAACACTTTATTCACATAGAGAAGAAGCAGAGCATGATCACCTTCCATTGCTAGGATCTGTCCCATGGCTGACAATTTCTTGCCTCTCAGCAGATGTATAGAAAGGGTCTGCATGCACCCTTCTTGTCCTGTAAGGGAAGAATACCATTCACTTCCCTCTGGGCACAGATACAATGGTAAGGTTGGCTAGATACCATCAAGATGACCACACTAAAGCAGAACAACAACAAAAAGAGCACACTTGATAGTCCAGAAATGAAAAGATACTTCCAAGCAAAGACACATGCCCAGAACAGACTGTGAGGATTCTGTATCACTTTGCAAAACAATAATCCAGACTGAAAGCCACTCTTCTGTGGCAATACAAGAAGCAACAAGCTGTGCATTACAGTCTTTTCCAAAAAAAAAAAAACTGGTGGAAAAGGGGAAAGAAATTTTTAGATAAAAGCAACAGTATAGGCACTCATAGGAAAGTGAAATAGTGACATGTTTGTTTAGGGGTCTTTATATGATAATTATTGCTTATTTTCTACATGTAAAATCTATGGTTATCTTAAAAATTCTTTTAAGAAAAAAATGGTGCAAGTATCAATTTTGTCATTCTACTTCCTCTCTTCATGGGAAGAACAGAAAAGGGTCAGCACATTGTGAGGGAGGGCAGAATAAACTGTATGCAGCCTCCTGAATATGGACCCATCAACATTTGCTGTTTAGAGGAGGCCCTGTGTTTGCCATTAGCTCAACTTCACCTTCCTTAGCCTGTAGAGGAAAGAGGCAAGAAGAGATTAGAACTTGTTCATATCACATTAAAAAAAAATCGATGATGTATTTTATCTAATGAAGAAGGGACATTTGTCATTTAGGTTTGCTGAGAAGATTCCACCTTATTCTTAGTACTACTATTTTTATCTTGTGCTGGGATAATGTATTAAAAGAAAAAAAGTAAAATACTTGAATAAGCTTGCTCTATAATAATAATAATACTGGCAGTGTGGGCTTTTGGGGCTAATGTGTTTTATTCATTATTGTATTGTTGTTTTAGTCTTTTCTACTTTTTGGAAAATTATGTTTTTCTCTTTATTTTAAGAAGCATACAAAACAAAAACTTGAAAGGACAAAGTAATTAGGTAGGAAGAACTAGCATAAAAGACATCATTGCATAATCATGCAATTGACTATGTTTAAGATAAATGCATTTAACTATATTTAAGATAATGCAATTAACTCTATCACCTTGTTCTGCAATAATATATCAAATTATTTTGTAATCATACATATTCAATTATAAATATTCTATAATAATAGATATTCAAGAAATGCAAACATACCAATTAAAACTAAACTCAGCTTCATCTTTCTAAGGCAGTAATATTTAGCATAAAATATTGGAGCAAGCCACACGAAATACTAGGAGAAAAGATTTCAGGCCAGTATGGTTGAATAGAGCAAATAAGGAGAGAGACTTATTCATGGAGAGAAGCAGGAGTCAGATCATGGAGAATCCGGTAGATGAAAGTACAGATTTCAGAATTTCTTTTGATACAGATAGACCATTAGAGAATTTTGAGCAGGAGGAAGATATAACTGTATTTTACATTTTGCAATTATCAATATGATAGCACAAAAGAAAATAATATGCAGGAGGGGAAACATAAACACAGGAAAAAGAATGATGAAGCTATCAAAGGAATCCAGACAAGACATGGGAAAGGCCTGAGCCAAACTGAAATAGGTGAATGGGAAAAATGACGGAAAGTGTTTATGATCTATGTGTGAGAATAAGGGACAAAGGGGAAATAAAAGAGGAAAACTGAGTTTTTCTCTTGAGCAAAAGTTAATTTTTGCCACGGAGCAAATGGTGAGATTAGGGCTGTGCCCTTTTGAATGGGTTAATCCAGTTATACAAGATTAATGGATTCATGGATGGATGGGTTAACACAAGAGAGGATTGGCTGTAACAGCCAATTTCACTGGGTCTCTCTCATGCTCCCTGTCTCTTGCCAGGTGATGGCCTGGACATCACTTCAGGACTCAGCTAGCAATAAGACCATCACTAGGATGTAGCCCTCCCCCCCAATCTTGGGTCAGAACTATAACCCAATTTACTCACTCTGTGGTATTTCATTATCAGTAACAGAATATGGACTAGAACCAATGATTTTCAAGCCTTTGGTTGAATGAGACCACCAAGGGAGGAAGTGAGAATAGGGAAAAGGTTCAGAATTGAGCCTGAAGACACTGCAACATTTAAAAGTCAGAAATAGCAAAAAGACCCCAAAAGAGCAACAAATATAACAGGAGGAAAAAGAATTGCCCAGGACAAGGCATCTAGTTCTGAACTGGCAAACTAAAGGCCACGTGGCAAATCCCATCTGCCAACTGCTTTGTGTAACTATTGAGCAAAGAACAAGTTCCATGTTTTCAAACTATTGGAAAAATATCAAAAGAAGAATATCTTGTGATACATGAAATTTATATGAAATTCAAATTTTAGTGTCCATGGACTAATTTTTATTGGAACACAGCCATGCACATTCATTTATATATAATCTTTGGCTATTTTTGCACTACTACAACTGAGTTGAGTAGTTGGCAATGAAAACTTCATGGTCCCTAAAGCCTAAGATATTTAGAATCTGGATTTTTACAGAAAAGTTTGACAAAATTTTTCTTAATTACTAAGAAGGAGGAGGTGATGAATGTGTCTAATTCTGCTGAAAGGTCAATTTAGGTAAGAGAGTGGACTTCTGGATTTGGTAAGACGGAGATAATTGATTGACATTTGAGAGGGGTGCAGTAAATTTGGGGGTGGGATTGTGGGGAGAAGGTCTAATTGTGGTGATTGAGGCAAGAATGGAAATACAGGAAGTGAAGGCAGAAAAACAAAAACACTCTTTAAGCAGAATATGGGTTTTAATTATTGTTAATGAATATATTCACATATGACAGAAGTTTAGAACAGCACATTTAAAAAAATTATTAAAGCTTTATAGCTATACATAGTAGTTGGGTTCATTCCTACAAACTCACATGCACGGAAATCAATTCAGTTCGTCCTACCCCCTTTTCCCTCCCGTCTTCCCCACTTCCTCCATTATCCTTCTTCTACTCAACTAGATTTCCTTTAGCTCTTGTATTGATTTGTATTTGGTTCTTTGTTATCCTTCCCTCCCCTTTCCTTTATTTTACTCTAGCTTCCACATATGAGAGGAAACATTCAATCTTTGAGTTCCTGAGTTTGGCTAATTTCACTTAGCATGATATTCTCCATTTCTGTCCATTTACTGGCAAATGCCATAATTTCATTTATGGATGAGTAGAACTTCATTTTGTACCACAATTTCTTAATTCATCTATTGATGGGCACCTGGGTTGAGTTCATAATTTATCTACTGTGAATTGTGCTGTTATAAACATTAATGTGATTGCATCACTGTAGTATGCCAATATGAGATCTTTTGGGAAAATACCCAGGAGTGGGATAGCTGGATTATATGGTAGTTCCATCTCTAGTTTTTTTGGGGAATGTTCCTAAGAACAGCACATTCTTGATATATGGTAAGATATATTTTTTGAGATTATCATCATAAACTGATAAATAAATTGATAAATTTATTTATCAGTTTATGATTTATCAAATATTGATAAAAAGGTACCAATTAAAAGAACAGCAACTATCAAGCAAAGAAACAACCACAATTTTTTGTTTAATATAGAACTTGATTCTCAATAGTAAAATTATTTCACTTAATTTACTGATGAACCACAGGCCAAATGGGGGAATATGAATATATGCATATGATCTTTCATTCTTAAAGATCAATGAAAAGAAAGGTAAGATAATTATTCAGATACTAAGTGCATACCATGACCTCATGGGCATAAAAATTTCGGCTAAGAGCTGAAAAGCCTTTATAATAACTCCCACGGAATACTCTAATGTAACAAATATCCAGGGTCCTTGGAATTTCAATGAACCTAATAAGGAGTGAGGTCATGAACTTGAACCTTTATGATGTATAGAGATATCTAGACTTTAAGTACAGCCTTTGGGGATGAGTATTACAGGATTGAAGCTGTCAGAAGAGATCAAGCACTGTCTAATGAACCAAAAAAGCTCTCTGAAAGCTGACACAGATTAAGTATCAAAGACGGTACAGTCTTCCACAGTAACTAGAGCCAAAAGTGGTGGAAGTAGATAATATAAAGAAGTTAAATCTAGCTTATTCCTGCTAGAACTTTTTCATTATCACCAAATATTTATTGAGTAGCTGCTTGAATAAGGCATGTGGATTACAAATAATTAAATAACACTCTCTTCCAACATCCTGACACCTCAGAAGAATCCAGGTCTGTTCTGAAGCTCAAAAGAAAGCAAGCTGTATCTTGTGAGGGGAAGGCTGAATGCAGACTCTGGCGCTCATATCTGGTTGTTTTTTTTGTTTGTTTTTGTTTTTCCTGTGTAGTATCCTCTCTCTTTGGAAAGAACATTGGGAGCTTGTCTTGAGGAATACGCCCTTCTCCACACACAGGATTTAGTAGGGGAGATGATTATCGGTGAACTCTGACCTTCCTTATCACCCTCCAACCACAGGAGAAGAAATTTGACCCAGGATTCACCACAAGTCAAATTACTCTATTTCTCTGAACACAGTGACTGGGTCAGTGAGACTCCTTTCCGAGCCAAAGTCTTTTCTTGGAGTTTTATATGCAAAAGTTGGGCGTGAGAACCTCTTTTCCTCTGGGTTATAATCTAGGGTGATGAAATGTTGAAGTTGCTTTTGTTAACAGCCCCCACAGTGCTCTGGTGTCCATCTGAAGTAGGAGAAAACAGTCACAATCAGAAAACAGCTAGGATGGAAGAGTGAAAAACTAGAGAATATCATTTCAATCCTGGGGCCCACTGCCTTTCTTCCCAATTATATGAGCCAAAACCCCCTTCTTCTCTTTTTTTTTAGAAGCTAGTTTGATTTGAGCCCTGACTAACATAAGACACTGATCCATTAATAGCTTAATGACAATTATCATGAAAAATTCAAATGTACAAGAAAGCAGAAAACCATGGTCTGATGCTGTGTATGCACATAGGTGAGATGCAAGCTTCTGAGTTTCAACAACCTTACGATCTAAGGAGAATTTTTAAAATGTCTCTTTTTAAGGTTTTCACTCTATAAATGAATAAAGTCAGGCAGAATCAGTGTATCTCTCTTAACCAAACAACAAGTCACTGGAAAACTTGAAACTCAGATATTTTACTTACTTTTCAATGACCTTTCTCCCACTTTGCTGTGCCAGTGATAAATTTCAACATTGACTGGGAAACTGTGGTGCTATTGCAATCTGCAGTTATCTCTGGAGAAAGCAAATCATCATAACAATAAATTTAATATCTAGATTACTCAAGGGCAAAAATAGAGAAAGTCCTCTTTAGTGGACTTGTCTCATAAATAAAGGGCAACAGAAAAGTAAAGGAAAAGTGATTCAATGTGAAGAGTATTTTGAACATTAATATTGTCAATTGCAAAAAGAATCTGTGACATCTTGAAATTCAGCCCATCATTACTCCTTTCAAAAACTGTGATGGCAAGCAAATAAACAAGATTGCCCATAAAATATACTGCCAGCTTTCGGGTCACCGAATCTCAGTGTCATTGATTCACTTAAATTAAGGAAGAGGGAGTTGTCTCCTAATAAAGCTGGTCTAGTGTGATGTACTCATTAAGGTAATTTGAAAACTCAGTTTGGACCTCCAGAGATAGCTTGTTGAAATATTTGAGACATATTACAATAATCCTACCAGCAGTGGGGAAATGGCCATGATGATTAAAATACTTCCATGGCACACAGTAAAAAAAGTTACGTAACAAATTTAATCACCATGGTAAAACTCAGAAATGAGTTTTATCAAGTAGTCAAATCCTTCTCATACAAATAGGGAGAGTGGACAAGACATCAGTATTCACTGTAAAATAGATAGTTGAAAAAATAGGTTTGGGGGTCAGCTGGGAAAGAGCATGACTTTCTATTGACATGATCTCCTTTCCTTTTAAACTCATCATCACCAAATGCCCCCATTCCAACCCTAATGTGCATGGAGACTGATGTGTGCAAGCATGCTACAGCCAGGAAGGCAGGAAGCCTGCTGGATGAGAGCACTAGGACTGAGCCATGATCTCACTTATGTGAGATCCAAAAAAGTTGGAGTCAAGGAAGCAGAAAGCACAATAGTGATTACTAGGAGCAGAGGTGGGAAGAAGTGGGGAGATATTGGTTGAAGAATAGAAAACTTCAGTCAGATGAGAGGAATGGGTTCAGAGGTCAATGGTACAACAAGATGATTATAGTTAATGACAATGTTTTGTATTCTTTAAAATTGCCAAAAGTAGATTTTGCATTCTAAACATAAAAGAACGGTGAGTATGGGAGGTACTGCCTCTGTTAATCAGCTCTATTTAGGCCATTCTAAGAGGCATACATATATAAAAATAACATGCTACATGTGATAAACATAGATGATTTTTGTCAAGTAAAAACTAATTCATTTTTCTTTAAAAAAGCATAGTATGGAATAAGAATTTTCACCTTTACTCTCACTGGCACATCCTGGGCTGTCTACTTAGAAGAGAGCAGAACACAGCATAAAGAAGAAACTTCCTTGTTTTCTCTGCATTGGAGAAGAGAAAGGTAGATATGAATTATATTTTTTTTTCAAAAAATTTAAATCAAAACTGAGAGTCTGGGATGGATATAGGAAAGATGGGATCAGGTTGGGAGAGAGAAGCAGACAGGAACTTTACCCCTTAGGAACATGGAATTCATTCTTGATGTCTATCTAGTATTTCCTATAGAGAGAGATTCAGATCTGTGTTCAGATCTGTGTTCTCTCATAAATACCTCTTGAGTCTGTTCATTTCCTTTACCTGCACCTACAATCACCCACTCCACTCTGCCCAGTTGCCCCCTGCATGGTTGCTGAAGCTGCACCACAGCTCTTCC
Organism: Glaucomys volans; assembly: GCA_020662805.1. Lineage (NCBI taxonomy): Eukaryota > Metazoa > Chordata > Mammalia > Rodentia > Sciuridae > Glaucomys > Glaucomys volans. The sequence goes on from JAJEJO010004042.1 coordinate 192,895, forward strand.
TGATTCCACAGCCCCTGCCCTATAGGCAGGGATGTGCACTGGAGCTGCCTTGTTGAGACTCTCAGATCAGTCCTTTCTTCACTTTTGGGGGGTGCCTTAAAATTGGCCATTGGGAAAGTATTTATACCACAGAAAGTGGAAAATGCTATAAATCAGGTCTTTTAATATGTTTTTCCTTATAGTTGTTACATATTTATTGGCAAATCACTGCCTATAATCCATTCTCTAGAGGGCTATGAAAGTGATATTTTAAAAACACAAACTGTATCACATAATTTGCCAGTTTTAAAACCTGCAATGACATCCTACAAATTCCTCTAAACCCTAGGATTTTTCCGATCTCAACTTGCCCCGACCTTGCTTTCTTCTCCTTCCCATTCCACTCACTACCATGCAGCCACCCTGGTCTGCTCTCTGTGCCTCTAACATACCAAGGTCATGGTCGTCACACGTTCAGGTTGCTGTTTCCCTGGATCTTTGCATATCTGAGTCATTCTTACCATTCATGTCTTGTGACAAAATTCCCTCCTTAGAGAGATTGTCCCTGACCACCCTAACTCGTTTGTTTCTATTACAGCAGGCTGTTTGTCTTTCTTCATAACACCTGTTGTATGAAATGTTAATTACTTATTTTCTTTCCATCTCCTCCATTACAATGTGTGCTTTGTGAGAAGAAGGGTCATGCCTTTAATCCCTTCAACAGCATTGCTAGTACACCTAAAAAATGCCTGGTACTACAGGGCAAGTCAACAAATTTATTGAACTGATTAACAATTGTGTAGATGCATAAAATTCATAAGTACACAGCATAGTATGTGAAATAACTACTTGAATAAATGAATGGAAATGTGAAACATTAAATTTATTACCATAACAACTCATGATTGAAGTCTTCTTTCAATCTATCTCATTCTCTACTTGCATATCAATCATAACCCTGAAGAGGAGAAACCAGGACAAGCAATAGTGAGAAGCTTGTGGTCATGTTCTGAAGTCTCAGAGCATGCCTCTCAATTTCTTGGAGGAAAATCTAAAGACAGTCCCAGAACTTTAATCTCATGTTTTTGATTTCTAAAAACCTGGAAGTTTTTGGAGGCGTAAATGATCTAACCTGGAGTTTGGACAGTTTTGTTCCCTAAAAGATTATTTTAAAAGAACTCACTTTCAGTTTTGCATTAAGAGATGAGATTTCAAAAATATTAAAAGTAAAAAAAAAAAATAAAAAACTTATCCTACAAAAGAATTTTTTTTAATTGGAAGCATTTAGAATCTCTCTAAGATTTTATGACACCCACTTTGGCTGTTTCTAAAGAGTTTAATAAAAGTTGACTGACAACAATAGGTTTTGTGATGTATTCGAATGATCCAACAAACCACTTACATATACTGAGCACATGCCAGGATAAGACCCCTGCCCTTGCTCTAAGGGACATCCCTTAAGTTGGCCACTACTGAGCCTGGGCTGCTCTTTCTCTTTCATTCCTGCCCACTGTTTTTCTGCCCTCTGACCTGCAATTTTGGCTGAACCCACTCTCCATTGACATTTGCTACCTTTGCACTGAAGAAAATAAACTCTGCCCGCCTCAAGACCACTCACCTCTCTTACACAGTGGCCAAGAATTGCACCACTTCCCCACTACACTTAGCAATTAGAACATGAAAAGTCTTTGGCATTGAGGTCCTTGGAGCACATCATAGAGTTTGTCATTGTTAATAATATTGCTTTCATGTTTTTAGACATGACAAAATAGAAGAGAAAGCATCTGTTTTGGGAAAGATGGGCATTTAAATCTTTAGTTTAAAGGCCTAGAGAAAGTTCTTAAATTTTGCAGGCTTTTCTGAATTTTCCACTATACAGACTTTTCTAATTGTGATACAGGCCCTATTTGGCAAAACATTGGCATATAAGGCATCTTTCCTTATTTATCTGATCGATCATTTCTCCCTTACCCTATACCTTTGAAATGAAAGTCATGAACTGTTATGGAAAACAGTACAACGGTGTCTCAAAATAATAAAGGTAGAATATCAGGATCCAGCAATTCCACTTTTACATCTAAAGGAAATTAAATCAGTATGCCAAAGAGATGTCTGTACTCTCATGTACATTGCAGTGTGACTCACAAAGGTCAAGATATGAATCAACCTAAGTGTTCATCAGTGGACGAATGGATGAAAAATGAGGCATATCACAAAATTGGATACTATTTAGAAAAGAAGGAAATCCTATCATTTGTAAAAACTTGAATGAAACTGGAGGACATTATGCTAAGTGAAGTAATCCAGGCATATAAAAACAAATATTGCACCTACATGTGAAATCTAAAGAAGTCGAACTTACACAAGCAGAGAATAGTAGAACTCATATAAATAGCCTCTGGGTTCCAAAGCCCAGGTGGGTTGAGTAGATGAGGAAAAAAAGAGACTTTGGTGAAAAAAGTACAAAATTTATCAGAGGAATAAGTTAAAGAGATCTATTATACACCACATGACAACAGGTAATGATGATGTATTATATACTTGAAAATCTCTTAGAAAGTAGATCTTAAATACTCCTACCACAAACAAATAAGCAAAAATGAAAAGCACGTGAGTTAGTGGATAAGATAATTACCTTAGTTTAACCATTCTACAATGTACTGACATACAAGAACATCATGTAGTGTACCATGAATATATAGACATTGTCTATCAGAGAAGCTGCGATGTCAATTTCAAGGTTAACAAAGTTCATTTCCATTAAGATTAAAGGAAATGGTAATAGTAGATGCTTGGATAGCATTTACTATAATGGCAGTCCATTTTTTCTAAGTGTCTTGCATAGATTCAGAATAATTTGATCCTTCAATAACTCTAAGGCAGGTTCTACTATTGTTCCCATTTGTAGATGGAAACACTGAAAGCCCAAGATCACACAGGTAGTAGTCAAGTAGCTAGTATTCAAACCCAGACCTTTGGAATTGAAATCACTGCTTTCCCTAGTAAGCACTATGTGGTCCTGTTCTCAAACATAGACCATCAAGTTCAATGCCAAATGGAAGGGGAGATTTTAGATACTTTTGCACTCTTTAAGTCTGGTCCATGAGAGGGATCACTTGCGGTGGTTAATTTTGGTGTGAAATAGACTGGATTAAGGAATACCTGGAGAACTCTTAAAGCATTATTTCTGGTTGTATCTGTAAGGGTGTTTCCAGAGGGATTGGTCTGTGAGTTGGTAGACTGAGAGGGGAAGACCCACTCTCAAGGTGGGCAGACTTCGTTCAGTCAGCTGGGGGCCCAGATAGAACAAAAAGGCAGAAAGAGATGATTTCCTTCTCTCCCAGAAATGGGCTGTACTCTTCTTATGGATACAGTCCATAATTAGGCAAGCCAACCTTCCTAATAAATTCCCTCATATATCTATATCTATATCTATCTATATATCTGTATCTATATCTGTATATACATCTATCCCTATCCTATTGGTTCTCTCTCTGAAGAAACAAAAATGCATTTGTGTTTCCAAGAATCAAGAATATAGTGGAAAAAAACATTGACAATAAAAGGACAAGGATTCTTCTCCTGATGTTTCTACTAACTCATCTTCTAACCTTTCCAACAGAGAGTCAGTTATTCATCTGTGAAGTGAGCTACAGTGTTCAAACTCTACTTCTGGCAACACTGGGGTTCTGCAGATGTGTACTAGGTCTGCTCCTCAGATAAGGGAGCAACAGCACCACAGAAGTCCTTCTTGTGTTTAAGAACAGTCCTTTCTTTTTGCCTTGTTTTATCTTATTGGGTGGGTTCAAAATAGGTCTTGAAGAATGCAGTTTCCAATTTTGAATCCACTTCCTTCTTTGGAATCCCTTCCAGCAGTGCAGCCTTCCTTTCTGTGCCAGATTATCTTGTTGTCTTGTCAAGTGTTTTGAGTCATATATATGAGGAAATTCTAGGCCAAATGGGATGGGAAGGTGTTTTATAGCAGCCAAG
>JAJEJO010004043.1:9990-42683 GCA_020662805.1 Glaucomys volans
AAGGGAGAGCGGAGAGACAGCAGCGGGGGGAGAGGGAGAGAGGGGGGGGGGGAGGGAGGGAGGGAAAGAAAGGGAGAGAGAAAGAGGAAAGAAAACCCACTTAGTGTCTGAGTCATCAGGAAGGCTGGAAGTTTCAGTTGGTGACAAGAATGCCTATGTCCATCTTTTGGAAAGGCAGCAAACGTTCTGAGAGCCAGTCGTTCGCTGCACATGACAGTTGTACAGTCGTCATTTCCCAGGCCCTTCCAAGCAGGGTCACTATTAGGAGAAATGAGCAGTGTTTATTCTGCCTCTCTAGCCCTCCTCCGCGAGGGCAGGGCAGGGCTCCCACCCTCCCCCCGAAAGTTCTTTGGAGTCCTCGGTGATGACAGAGTCATCCACGAGCTCTGGTTGCCCAGGAGGCAGCACCACTTCCCCTCCGCCCTCCTGGCCTCCTCGGGGAGGTGCTGCAGTGACAGCCCTGGGCCCCGCCCCCGCCCTTCCCCTCCCAACCCTGAGGTTCCGGCCTGACTTCCTCTAATGGATGCTGACATGCAGGCAGCCCTTCTTGTGCTTCCTCCATCGCTGCCCTCACACCCACCGTGCTTGTGGGAGCCACAGTGGCAGTGCTCTGTGGGAGCGCTGGCCGTGAGCCAGCTCACTCTCTGACCACTGAATGTGTCCGCGCCAGGCTGCCCACCTCCCTGCCCCATGAGACCTGTGAGGGCTGTCCTCTGTGGCCTTCTCCACACATGCTGTAGGAGTGGGCATGGAGAGGCCGTGGGAATTCCCTTCTTCCCCGTCCCCATTACCTGTCCCCATCTTTCTCTCACATCTCGTCTTACCATAAACTTATCTGCAGCCCTCAAGTCTGAAGAACCCCAAAGAAGCATCCTCAGGTCCTCCTGGTAGATCTGAATCTTCAAGTACCCACCACCTGGGTTCACACGGGGCCCACCGCACCCCGGCTGTGTTCACAGTAACTGTGTGGGACACACTACACCCCATGACCACATTCAGTTCCCACAGTGTCCAGGAGTCTGGAGTGGCTCTTCTACTCTGTTTTGATGGATGGGAATGTTAAGAGGTTGAGAGATCCTGCCCCCTTGACAGTTTGAAGCGGTGGAGTGAAGACTGAAGTTCAGGTTGGGGAGAAGTGACATTGGTGCCACTAAACCTTGCATGGCTTCATCCATACCTAATGTACAGGGAATCACAGGTGCTGTCCAGGACTCTGTCACCAGCGCCAGAGCAAGAACCCCCTCCTAACTCACCCCCAGTGGGTGGTTTCCAGCTACGCCGGCACACGCTGTCTGCAGGGAGGGGGCCCACACCTGAGAATCATGGGAAGCGGATCACAGTGCACAGATGATGAGGGTGATGATGGCCATTTACTGAGCCCTCCATGTGTCAGAGTTGGGGCGGGGATGTATGTGCTCTGTGTAAAGAAATCCACGCGAGCATTTCCATCTGCTTGCTCCACAGTTTGTAAATGATGATGCTGAGACTCGGTGAGCTGAAGTAAGTGGCCAAAGTTCTCCATGGGTGGAAGGCAGAACTGAGGGTCTAGCCCAGGCCGCCTATTCCACACTCAAGTCTTCTCTGGGCAGAAAGCCCTGAGTCCAGGGGTGACAAAGTGGCTTGTATGCCTTCTTGCCTTCCAACACCTCCAGGCACATGCACAGTTTAATCAGAAAAGACAGCATTCCTGCCCAATGAGAGCTTGCCAGAATGAAAGGAAGAGATGGAAACAGGAGACGTGGCCAGGGTCCCTGTGGCAGGTGACAGCTCACACATAGATCACCCACAGAAGTCATGGTCACACATCCTCTCAGGGGCTGCACACAGCATGGGAGATGCCCATCACCCCGCATTAGTTCTGTAACTAGCATAAGGAAGCCCCTCCAAAGTTGAACTCAGGATTCATGGCAAAGCCCCCATTTCATTTGAAATGCCCGTACAATGCAGTTCAATTGAACAATTGCTTTTAGACACACCACTTTTAAATGAATTTCCTTGTGTCCAATGGTGTTGAGGTCAAACACAATTGATTTAAATACTGCCTATGGCCGAGATTAGTACAACCTTATTAATGCATACTCTGCATTTGGAAGCTGTTTATGTATGTATGCACTTAATTTGAGTGCAACCGGATTGACATTTGCCTTTGAACTATCTTTGAAAAAAGAATATGCTAAGCAAGCAGCGTAATTGATATCGCACAGGAAATGCTCATGTAAATGCTCAGATTCAGTCATTCTAACTTATTAAATAGTTACCTAAAGACATCTATTTCTTATTTACTCTAGTATCACAATGCTATGTGTTCTTTAAAGAGACACAAAATGTAGCTTCTTTTATGAAATTTTGAATGTGTATTCTTTTCATCCGCTGTTTGTTTTCAAAATCTAAGAGAGGGTCTCAAAAGGAAGATGAATTGGGACAAAAGAAAGAGAAACTGTGACAGAGACCCTGGCCTGGCCAGGTGGGGAAGGTGGGTATGTAAGCTGCAGGTGGGCTGGAGCGCCAAGCCTGAGGCCTAATCGTGGGACCCCAGGGACAGGGCTGTGGTGCCCCCAGCACGGCGAGGATGCAGCTCTGTTTGCTCTAGACTGCTGGGTAGCGCTCACTGGGCTTCCACCAGCTGCTTGGTGCTCCTCTCCCGGCTGTTGGTTGGATGACATTTTCCCTAACCTTTTTAACAAACATGCGGGCCATCGCCACACAGCTCCACCGAAAAACTGGATTTCAGGAAAAATGGATACAAGGGGAATTATTTTAGAGCCTTCAGCAAACAGCGCTAATCACCCTGATCCAAATGCATAATGAACACAAATTAGACCTGGGGACCCGGGGAGACTCAGAGCCACTGGACTAACCTCCACTCTGCCTCTAGACACAGCCAACTGCACCAGAAGACAGCCCGTGAGGCAGCCCGTGAGGCACGCTTCTCTGGACCAGATGTGATCAGGTTCCAAATCCTCAGTCACTGCTTCCCTGCAGGGCAGGGCCCGTGGGCAACACAGACAGAACTCCCCCGGTGTCTTCAAGGAGATGGAAACCATTTGGAGCCAGCGCCTGCGTCTCTCAGCAACGTGCCGTCCTCACCTGTGTCCCCAGGGGCCACTCAGTTGCAGTCACCATCTATGCTCTCTTCCTGAATCAGCTCCATCCTCTTCCCTCACCTGACTGGTGACCTTGGATTTTGAAGCATCCATCATGGCGCTTCAAAATCCTGAGCCAGTCTCCATGCTGGGAAGAAGGGTACCCCCCAAACTCACATTCTGATGTCGTGTCCCCCAGTGCTGCAGACTATGACCTTATTTGAAGATAGGATCTTTAAGAAGGAATTATGGTCCAATAAGGTCATTCAGGTGGCTCCGTTCTCACACGACTGGTGTCCTTACCAGAAGAGAAGTTTGGGCCAGGTGCGGTGGCACACACCTCTAATCCCAGTGGCTTGGGAGGCTGAGGTAAAAGGATCACAAATTCAAAGCCAGCCACAGCAACTTAGAGAGGCCCTGAACAACTTAGTGAGGTACAGTCTCTAAATAAAAAATAAAAAGGGCTGGGGATGTGGCTCAGTGATTAAGCACCCCTAGGTTCAATCCCCAGTACCAAGACGAAAAAAAGAAAAGAAAGAGAGAAGATAGGGGAAATGTCAGTGAGGACGCAGAAGGCAGCCACCTACACACCAAGGAGACAGGCCTCCTGAGACACCAGCCTGCCCACTCCCTGGCCTCCGACTCCCAGCCTCCAAAACTGTGAAGGGATGTTGTCAGCCAGCCAGCCATGGTGCTTGTTATGGAAGTCCACGCTCACAGATACACTCTCCTTCCAGAATTTTCAGAACCTCAGTAACTGGCTGAGGCTCTCAGTCTCCAATTCTGTCTCCACTCATTCTCTAAAGCCAGGCGTCACAGTACAGAGGGAGGCTGGCTGGGTCACAGCTGTTGTCCATCACAATCACTAAAGCAACTTCCAGTTTCCCACCCAGGTGAAGCAGCCGAGTGGGTTGGTCAGTGTGACCCTGCCCTGCTGCTTCAGAGGGGGGACACCTCAGGTGTTCACATTACCTTCAGAGAAGTTATAGAATTAAAGCGCAGAGTGGTGGCTAGGGGCTGGGGCAGAGGGGACAGGAGATACTGTGTACTGGGGACAGAATGTCAGTTTGGTATCACAAAGATGTGCTGGAGGTGGAGGGTGGTGATGTTTGTACCCAGAGGCACATGCCCCTGAGTCACTCACTAAAATGCCCCAGTGGGAAATGCTCTGCTGTACATATCTGTCATAATAAAAAATAAACCTCAAGCATGTGCGATCTAATGAAGACACGTCTTACCTGGATTGAACTGCATTCTCCTGACCTCATTGGGAAATGCCCTTCGTTCTTTCCCTTAGGAGCTCAGTCCCTCAGAGGGCTGCTCCTCCAGCCTTAAGCTCCATCTGCAGAATGATGAGCTCCAAACTCTAAGGAGCTCCAGTCAATTGAGAGACACTCAGAGTGTGTGCCTGAGGGACTGTGGAAATGGGCAGGGGAGCTGCAAGCATCCCACCCTTCCAGTCCAATCCCCGGGGCCTGAGCCAGCCAGCACTGAGGCCGTAATACCGGCCAAGGCAGACCAAGTGGTTTCATGCATCCCCTTGGGCTTGAGATACCACAAATACAGTTTTCACTTATCTGGAAGTTTCGTATTTCTCAGTAATATCCTCCCAAATGACTTTTCTAGTCTGGGGTCCTAGAAATATTTTCCCACTGGGCAATTGGAATGGGACAGTTAGAATAGAAAGGTGGCCAGATCCATAACTCATGAGGAGTCAGGAAGATAAACGCAGTCCTCCCCTGTGTACCCTCAGGAAGCAGCAGTTGGGAAGGTGTCAAACTGTTTTTTGTGTACAAGTATCAGAAGTAAAGAAGGGAGAAAAGCCCATGTCTCCTCTCCCCTCCAGCCCCAGCCGTGGGGGCCAGAAGAGAGGACGGAGTGAAGGCGCGGGGAGGGCCGAGGAGCTTGGTCCCGGTGCTCCAGGTCACAGGGCTGATGTCTCTGCATGGCACAGAGAGGAAGGGCTGTCGTGTGGTCAGAAGCTGAAGGCAGACCCTTCAGCAGGAACAGGGAAGTGAGGGGTTCCCCTTCCCATGGCAGGGCTGGGGTGTGCAGCTCACAGGCGGAAAGTGGTCTGGACAGGGAGCAGCATTTTACAGTGAAGCCACTTGGGGCTGGGCTGGTGCTCAGTGGCAGAGCACTTGCCTGGCATGTGTGAGGCACAAGGTTCAGTCCTCAGCACCACATAAAAATAAATAAATAAAATGAAATGTTTTTTAATGAAGCCATTGCATGTTGGTAGAGAGAGACGAGCATTTTCTACCCCAGGCTTGACCGTGTGCCATTTACTTGTGTGAACGTGTGTTTACGCACATTACCTGTAGATCTGTTCTCTATCTAGCTTCCACATATGTAGACACACATTTGCACAATTTGATTGGTTTGGATCCATTTCCCAAAGTTGTTGGTGTCCATCCTACTTTGAAAAGAATTTCTCGTTTACGAAGAAAAAGAGAAAGCGCTCCGTTCGGCTGTCCTCCTAGGGGAGGGGGCACAATTCCTTTCCTCTCACCAGCAACTGGAAAGGAGGAGAGGGTGTGCGGATGCTCTGGTCCCCAGACTCCAGCATCGCCCCACCTAACGGGACTCAGGCACAGGGTGGATGAGGGTTCCCGCACTCACAGATGGCCCCTCTGTCTCCCACGCCTCCCCTGAAGACCTGGGCAGGATGCTCAGCCCACACGACTCCCCGCAGAGGAGCAGGGCTGGAACACCTGCGCTCCTCTCTACTGAACTTCCCATTCTCTTGGAAGAAGAGAAATGATGAGTCAAAATGGTCAGAGAATGCCAAGACAGCTCCCCCCATCCCAGCTGGACAGGCACCTGTGCCAGGTCTGTGGGTCTGGCCGCCAGGGCCTCCAGCTCCCGCCTTTCACAGTGTTTGGATTGTGCCAAACAGGCTGACCAAGGCCTCTCACAGAGGGCAAGATGCAGCAAGTCCCTGTGTGCCCCATGTCCAGTCGGTCTTCTCCCCCAGGTTCCACCAACAGAGCTCACGGTCTGACCTTCAACTCGCTCAGGCCTGTGTTTCATCCAGAACTTCCAAGAGGGAGAAGGATGGGGTGTAAGAACCAAGCCATAATTTGCCCCCTGAATTCCCAGACTGCACAATCTTTAGAAATTAAACGTTACATTGTAGATATTTTTATTAGGTATTTATATATATAATATTCTTCACCATAAGTATTGTTAATGATAATATGTATAGCAGACAAGAAGTATAATCAAAAGGGTTTTTTTGTTTTCTTCTATTTTTTTAGATGTTGATAGACCTTTATTTTATTCATTTATTCACATGTGCTGCCGAGAATCGAACCCACAGCTTCACACATGCGAGGCAAGCGCTCCACCACTGGGTTACAACCCCAGCCCCTAATCAAAAGTTTTAAAAGAGAGGATTTTAATGAAATGGTCCTCAAGTTCACCCAGATATTCTCTGTGCACACGGCCAATAAAGACTGCAGAGTAAAATCTGGATAGCAGTGGGCCCAGCAGGCTCTGGGACATCTGAGTGCTGCTAAAAATAAAAACAAAAAATAGCCTTTTAGTGAATTAAGTGTAAACGAATCAGAAGCGTGTGGATCATGTTCTAGTTGAAACAAAGGATCCAAAATTTATAAGAAAAGGTGCTTGGCAAACTCATTTTAGTTTGTTAAACCCAAGCATTCAAAAAATAGCTTGATTAATTTTGCCAACTCAAGAGCTTGCCAAATCTCTACTGTCCCTAAGTATCACTAGCAATTTTCCAGATTGAATTTCCCATCCATATTTCTAAATGTTCTTGGCATTTGTACTGATAATTATTTGGAGTGCCTCACAGGCACAGAGATGGTACTCTCCATTCTTTCTGAATTAATCCAATGTCGTACGACTTTTGCACAGTTGAACACTGCATGGCTTCTTTCAAGTGTCTCACTGTTTCATACTCTCAGCACTACCCAGGAGGCACCACATCAGCCTTCCATGGACACAGAGAAGGCTCAGAGAGATTGCACAGCTCCATCAAAGCTATAGAGATGCATGCTAGTGAGGCCGAGGCAGGAGAATCACAAGTTCAAGGCCTGCCTGGTCAATTTGGTAAGAACCTGTCTCAAAAAAAAAAAAAAATGGAATTAGGATGTCATTCAGTGGTAGAGAGCCCTTGGTTTCAACCCCACCTCATGCCCCAAAAAGCAACATAACCTGAAAAATGCAGAACAAGGGTTAAAACCTGGGGCTCCTGATTCCAAATATATTCTATATCTTCAATACAAAGGATGTACTGGGTTCTAAGCCTGCTCTCACCAAGTTCTCCCAAAGAACTCGTCCGACTCTGTGAGACAGGTGCAAGAATGGGGGCAACTTGAGAAACTAGAACAGACCCTACAAGGATCAGGATAGAAGACTCTGCCCTCTAAGCAGCTGCTTCAATGGCTTCAGCATTGTTATGTTATTCTCTGCCCTGGCCTCTGTGCTACCCCTCATTCTTTCAAAAAATATTTTCTCAGCCGGGCACAGTGGTACACACTTGTAATCCCAGCAGCTCAGGAGGCTGAGGCAGGAGGATGGAGAGTTCAAAAGCCAGCCTCAGCAAAATTGAGGCAGTAAGCAACTCAGTGAGACCCTGACTATAAACAAAATACAAAACAGGGCTGGGTAGTGGCTCAGTGGTCGAGTGCCCCTGAGTTCAATCATTGGTACACGCCCCCAAAATTCTTTCTCTCTGTGTGGGTTCTGCATATAACAAACAGGATGACTCACCATTCTGAAATGAACATAAATAGAAAGGTTCCAAGTATAAGAATACACTTGTGAAGAAAGCCGACCAAAATGCCACCACAGATTGAGCAAATAGTGCTGTCAACAGAGATAGGGCTGTCCCACTTTCAGTCAGCAGACCCACGGAATTACACAGGGTCCGTAAGCTATGTAACGACAGAGTGATGAGCCCTTCTTCAGCAACACCTCCCAATGTTGTGTTCAGGCATTTAATTGATGTTTTGTTTACACCTCACTTCCATATCATTAATGAAGATGTTTGATAGCACTGAATTTAACGCCGATCTGCCTGTGAACACCCTGCTTTCTTCCCCGTAGGTGTCCCCGCCACCTCTCCCACCAGAGGCACAATGCAGGCAGTTAGATACTACGTGTCACCATCCCTATAAAATCCCTACCCTGTGACCCAACACCAGCCCTGGGATGTATGGGGTGTCGGGTCTGCAGAGCCTGCCCGACTGCTGGGAATCACTTTGCCCAATGCACCAAAGAGCCGCCTGGCCATGGCTCGTGGCTGGCCCGTCCATGGAGAGGACAGGCAGTTGGGAGCCATCTCGCTCTGCTCCAAGAATTCCCACCCAAGTCTGAGGTCAAGGACGAGCACGTGGAAAATGCCGACGACGGCGTCCCCAGGCAGCATTCTTTCTGACCCCTATTTCTAACCAAGATTCCATTGAGCAAAGGTGAGTCACGACACCTCGCTGATGAAGCCCGCACCTTGTGTCCAAAAGCTTATTACTTGCCACACATAAGAAGTAGCTACCAAACCTGTCACACATTAGGCACAGGGCTGAGACCCAGGAACAGAAAAGATGAGTCTCACCGAGGACGAGGTGCAGAGCGATCAGCAAACAGGAAGGAGGTAAAAGCAACCCCACTCCAGGAGACGGGCTCCCACTTTACCACTCACCGGCTGCCCACAGACTTGTTCACAAGACAGGAAGATCCTGTGTCATCCAGGGAACTGTAAGACTATGTGAGGATATCCAAGGTCCAGGCTGCAGGGAGCTCGGTCTGAATGGCATGTTAGGGTTATTGGAAGGGACTTCAATAGCAGCCTGAGGAATCTGGAATTTCAGAGATGACAAACAAGTTTATCTGCCTCCCTTCAGTCCAGCTCAGAAGTACTTCCCTTGCCTGTCACCACTGGTATCAACATGGTCGCCACTTTAACGTGTTTTAAAGAGAAAATTGGCAGAGCAAGGAAGGACCTGGAACATGCAAGGAAGGAGCCTTACAGGTCCTGCATCCATGTTTCTGTATCAAATCTAATCTGTAGGCATGGACATGTAGGCAAGGACATCAGGTGCCTGTGGAGACCACCAACGGTGACCCAGTGACCAGGGAGACCAGAAGAAGCCTCCCCTGCAAAGACAAAAGCCTGGGCTCTGGTTCTGCTTGGAGAAGGGCGCCATAACAAAGCCTCAGGAAGGAAGAGAGCCTGGTGCTGGAGGTGAGAGGACACCTTAGGTAAGGTCTTAGGGAGCCTGCTCTGTTCTCCCCTCCTGCGTGGGAAGATTTCAAGGAAGACTGAGTGAAAGCACAGCAACGCTTATTAGAAGAGAAAGAAGGGGCAAGCCTCCTCGAGGGAGAGGGTGAGTCCTCCCAGAGGGAGCACGACCACTCACTCTCTGCGTCTCAGCTTTTATGGGGAGGGAGGGAGATTGTTGGCTCTCTTGACAGACCACATCAGCAACCTAGGCAGCTCTTGGCCGTCTTGGCCAGGCCATCTGTCCGATGGACTAGGTTTGCAGGATTTGTGGTGGGTGGGCTCCTTTCTGACTCGTCCTGTTTTCCCAGCTCTGGGAAGCTCTGTGGTGTTGGTAGGGTCTTGCTAAAGACACCTTGGAGCCAGGCCCTTCAGAGCAAGCAGATCCTTGCCCTTTGGTTTATCTGTCCTCCTCCTGTTGTAAGAGGAATGGTTTAGAGGGCTGAGATCAAGCAAGGGTCCGAAAGAGCTGTCTCGTCAGGTGGTGAGGCGCCACTGAGGCAGAGCTGTTGATTGGCTGGTTTGTTCTGTACCAAGTATTTTCTTAAACTCTGCCCCCTACTGAAATCTAACTGCTACCCAACAGCATCACACCTCATCAAGAAAACCAGTGTGCTCAGCACAGACGGACAGTGTGGACAATTCTAGATCACTTCCTACCTCCTCACTTGTTACACGACCCAGAAAGTGAGGCTGCTTCTGTTTGGGAGGCCCTGTCCTGATGAGACAAGAGCTGGCGTGGACGCCCTTGCTCCTCATGCCAGCTGGTCCACCCTGACCTCTCCTAACACACCTGCCCTTGGGAGGTGGCAGCACCGCTCTGCAGCTGCCCTGGACTTTCCTCCATTCTGACTAGCCTCTGGGTCCCAAAGTCCCTCAAAAGTCTCCCCTTCCCTCCTCCAGGCCCTGAGCCTGGCCCAAGCCCCTGGGATGTGGTGAAGTCACCCCAACTTGCATGCACGGCTGTCTCTCAGGACTCAGCTCTGATGTGAGCATTTAGAGGTCCCCAAGTTCCACCCAGGAGGCGATGGGCCAGCCACCAGAGCACCTGCGATCAGCACACCAACAGGGACGGAGGGAGGGGCAGCTCTTCCCGTGGCTCCAGTCCTAGAAATGCCAAGTCCTTCAGTCATGTGTCACCAAGACACCCAGCAGTTCCCAGAGAGATCATGCCCAGCAAAACTTGTTGAAATACAGATAAATTTATCAAAATGATGACCCTTGGCTTCCATCTACCCCCCGCCTCAAGCAGCCCATGTCTAAGGAATCATTACCACAGTCTGAACAGATCAGAGGACATCATTTTCAAAGTACTGCAAGTCTGGATAGAATGTGCTAAGAAGCACAGGGACCTATCCACCTGTCCAGAGACCAGAAGCCTTTCGCAGCAAGACAGCTATGGTGCCTCCCTACGGGTCACACACACCATGGCCATACACACACACACACACACACACACACACACACACACACTCACAGAAAGCAGGCTGATGTTCACTGGAACTTGATGGAAGGGAATTCTCTATCAAAATCCTCCCTCAAAGTGACCTTCAGGCTTCCTTTCTGAAAGATGTAGAAGAGAACTAAAGAAAAAAAAGTCCAGTCTAGGTGCTTTTAAGACCTTGGTGTTTTAATAAAGATGTGGTTTTTCTCTGGGTCTCCTTAGAGGCAGAAGTCGATGCCACTTGAGCTACAAAGGGCTGCTCACCTGAGCAGCCCAGCCAGGTAACCACACAGCTCAAGCTTCCTTCAGGAAAATGACGCTCAGATCCACCTGGGTACGACAGGTAACCAGAACACCTGGCTACCAGTGATATATTTTAAAGGGAATATATGTACAGAGATGAAGGAATGAGAGCCAGCAAGGAAAGAAGCCTGGTGGGTCCCTAGCTCGTGTGTCTGGGTCTGAAGCAAACCAAACTGTACACAGGACTTTCAGCAAACGTCTCCCTACCAAAAATTCAAAAGCACAAGAACCTTTCTCTTGGATGTTCCTGAACTCAGAAGAAAATGTGAAGGTCACCAGGTTCTGCACTTAAAAGTTCAAATCCTAAAAGTTCTCATTGCCTCCTTAGAGGGGGACCTGCCTGCAGGTGCTCCAGGAGCGACTCTGTGTTTCCCACTGATCCAAGACCTCTCCTGCTGACTGGCGGGCGGCAGGAGGGGGACTCTGGGCTCAGCATGGAGAGTGGCTTTGCTCTGTGTATGTCCCTTCATCCTGAGGAATCCTTTCCCATGCTAACAGGAAGGACCCAGGCCAAAGCACTCTCTTGAGGTGACCAAAGCTAATGGGAATTCATAAACAACTTCCTGTCCCATGAGGCAAGGCATCCACCAAGTTTTAGATTTCAATTATATGAAAAACTACTTCTGCAATTCAGCCAGCAAGAGTGCACATAGCTGTTTTTTTAATCCTATTAGAGTGTGACAAAATCAGAAAATTCATAGCTTTGCGGCAGCAACATATGAATGCACACATTATAAGCAGCCCGTTCAGAGAATTCTAATGTGTGAGTGAAACCTGGGTATTTGCTGGGCTCGTCTGGAGAGTCCAGGATCCTCAGATTGCTGCAAGGTAGCTTTCAAAATCCCATTAATTTTCCTGCCTAACGGAATAGACAGCAAGATTTCTCTCCGGATGGCTCAGGCTCATTTCCAGGGCTCTCAGGAGAGCCCTTTGCATGCGGTTCTGATCTTTCAAAGTTCTTCTGAGGCTTCAGGCCTGTGAGAGCTCTCCCAGGTCAAAGCCCGGAAGTGAGGATTTCCGTTCACAGCTCTGTGGAAAATCTGCACACACGCACGCTCTCCTCTCTGCGTTCTGCCGTTCCCGCGGGTCTCAACATTGTATCAAAGTCTAAAGTGGATCAGAATCCACTGCATCAGCTTCCAGATCACACGCTTCCCCTGAGAGCTCTCCCCAGAGACTCACGCTTCCACACATAAGCTGGGAATGGCAGGGGCAAGGAGAGGGTCCTCGTGTTTCTGGAGTTTAAAGGTCAAGCTAGACGGCCAAGCAGAAGCAAAATAGGTGACGTTTACCAACAATCTAATGCAGCTCAGGGGTCACTCCATGCTCTCCACCCACGTCCATCAACCAGTGACCCTCAGCCTCTGCAGTAGGAAAGGCCACCGTGCCCATTCTACAGGCTGGGAAGGAGGATGGGGACTGGGCAGGGCAGAGCTGGGACTCACCTTCCACTCCACACTGCAGACAGTCAGGCCTGCAGAGCATGCCTCCGGGTGTCTGGCCCTCTCTCTTTGCCTCTGGTCACTCTGCTTCATAGTTGGTAGTCGAGGACAGCTTCTGACAGGTGGGCTGCCTGCTGCCTCTAGAAGCTTTAAGTGTAACACACAAGTCCAGGTGTGGTGGATCCATGTTTTCAGAGACTTTGGTTCTTTTGCACAGAAAGAATGCTGTGGTAGACTTCACTTGGGTTGGCCAACTTGTCCCCACTCCCTGGACATTAGACGTGACCCTGTGACCTGGCTCCACTGGTAAAGCTTAAGCAAGCACCGTCTGTGAAGAAGAAGGCCAGCGCATTGAATGGCCAAGCCAGATGCATGGGGGGCTCGCCTCCCGCCACAGGAACCTTGGAAGCAGATGTGGATGTGGAGGCCACACGGAGTAGAGCTGGGCATGGAGGACAGCAGGCGGGGAAGGCTGCCCAGGCCCAGAGGACCGGGAGGAGAGAGGAGGACCTTTCCACTTTCCACAGTGCCCTGCAGCGGGCTGCAGAGGTCCTGGCAGTGCGACCTCAGCTCTCCTGCCCATGGGGCCTGCATTGTTCAAGCAAGGGAAGGACAAGGACACAGCAGCCCAGCTCAGCAAGGGCTATCTGAGGAATGTGCCCCACTGTGCAGACTAGCCCACAGTCCACGCAAGTCCCAAAGGTTTCCAAATGCTTCTGTGTCTCTCAATCGAAAACTCAACTCTGCTTTTGAACCTTCATGCAAATGAGATCCCTCATGTCATCTCGAGGCAGTAAGAAATCAAGTAGAAGATTATTTTTCTTCCATGGTTCAAAGCATGGAAATTAAGCAAACTTTGAGCTGATAAATTCACACAACAGTACAAAAATGTGCAAGAGAGGAAAATCAGATTTAAAATGTTAAAGGACACAACAGTTTCCAGAGTCACAAGGCCTTTCTAGTTGGAAGGGACCCTGGAGAATATTAACCTGACTTCCTGTTTCGTGGATCAAGGACACCAAGGTCTGATACATGAAGTGAATCCTCTCGGCTGAGAAGCAGTGGCAGTCCTTGAACACACCTCCTGGGCTGCTCGAGGAAGGTCAGCTCTGCACACTCATGTGAGGTGCAACTATGAAGCTCGGTCGTCATGCTTCCTGAGTCACGGCTGCCTCCCAAGCATGCTCATTGCCACCTATTGGCATTGTATATTCATTAGGTAATTAAGATGCTTCCTCAGATACCATGAAGAAGATGAAATTATGAGAATTATAAATAACTACATATGTGCTTTTATCACATGTGTAGATTTATATAATAAGAACAGGATGTAGAACAGTTCACACAAGGATGCCTTGTACTACTCTTACACATAAATAAGTACACACGCACACAAACCCCCGTGCACATGTACACAGATGAGATCTGAATAAGGCAAACGGATTCTATCAATACAATCTCCTATTGGGGGGGGTAGTTTTTTTGTTTTGTTTTACTTTGTTGTTGGTATCAGGGATTGAACCCAGGGGCACTCAATCCCTGAGACACATCACCAACCCTGTTTATATTTTTTAAATTGAATCAGGGCCTCACTAAGTTGCTCAGGGTCTTGCTAAGTTGCTGAGGCGGACTTTGAACATGCAGTCCTCCTGCCTCAGCCTCCTGATTCTCTGGGATTACAGGCATGCGCCACCATGCCTGGCACAATCTAGTTGAAATGTGGTTATGCACTTTGCTACAACTCCACAAAATGGAGCCACCTGGGTGAAGGGTATGTGTCTATCGACATTATTTCTTGCAACTACACAAGATTCTGTTAAGAAAATCTCAATTTTTTTTTTAAATATCAAGCATCAGAATTATAATTTTCCAAAGGCATTTCTTGTTAACCCTGTCAATTTATAAGCAAAGGCACTGTGTGGTCCGGGCGGGGCTATTGCTACGGGCACCAAGCTGCAGGACGCATGTGCAGTACCCTCGCTGGCTGGCAGGATGGAAACTGCAGCGGGGGCCCCAGCGATGATGGGATGTGGCGCCCCAGGCCTGGGCAGGGCTCTGGCAAGTGTAGAGGGGCGTGGCCTTTGACTGACAAGGCAGAGGCTGCTCCAGAAGCAGAGGGGCGGTGCTGAGCCACACCACGGTGATCCTGGAAGGAAGGCCAGCCCGCGAGCACGTTTTAACTTAATTCCAACAAAAGTGAACCCAGGGCGCCGCCAGCGTGTGGCATGATCCTTTTCAAACTGCTGAAAGCAAAACCTCCTTAAGAAACCCCAGCACGCAAAACAGAAGCCTGGTGTGACCCAGAGGCGCACCTGCAGAACCTGTGTTACCGTGCTGGGTTCCTTGTCTCTGTTCAGCCAGGAACTGAAGAGCAGGACACGGAGGTGGCAAGCAAGAAGAGGGTTCATTGCAAAGGCGACAGAGATTCAGAGAAAGACATCTCCCAAGAGAAGGGCCCAGAGCTGGTGGGGAGATCTGGCCTGTTCTTCTAAGGTCTCTGGACTTTGCTCCTCTCCCATCTCCTCCCTGTCCACACGCTCCTCACTACTGTTGATTGGTGCCCCCTCTGTCCATGGGGCTGTTTTAGCTTTTCCATTGGGTCCCATTTAGGTGCAGAGTACAGGAGTGTCTGTCTGACCGGGTCCCCGGCTGTGTCCACAGCGCTTCCTTCAGGCAGGAGGCTGACCTCATCAGGAGACCCTCTCACGCTCCTTTGCTCTGGCCCTTCCGACCCCTCCCTCGCTATCCTGCCCTGGCTGCCTCGGCCCCTCCACGTCCCCCTCCCTGGGGCTCCCCGGGCCTTGGCACACCAGGAGAGTGAGGGAGAGCAGAGGGTCTGGAGGCCCCATGAGGAATCTCTTCCTCAGTGACTAGGTAGGTGTCACAGATGTTTGTGTCATCGAAGGTTCCACATTTCTAAAGAGAGGACCAGACCTTGCTGAGCAGGAATGGGGTGTGGGGGCCTTTTCTCATCCATTCTGGCTGAATTCTGGCGGTTCCCCTGGGGAAAGAATAACAGGAAGAGGGAGTCCCACCTGGAGCTTACGGAAGTAAATCACCCAGCCGTCATGACCACGAGACTCCGTCCACAGATTTCAAACTGAGGGACTAGAGACAACAGAGGGATTGTTGAGATCCACTCCTTCATTTTCTACAAGAGAAAACCCAGATCAAAATGCGGTCAATGGTAGTTGAAAGAAAAGGACAAATGAAAAAGAATCGGGATGGTTCCAATCCACTTGATAGACCTGCAGCGCAGGTCACCGTCCTCCATCCTTGACACTCCCCCACTTAACTCCCAACACGAGCAGGTGAGAGGAAAGCCTTCCAGTGTGAGAAGAGTAAGAGAATTGAGAGACAGAAATCAGCAAGTATTTCCACTGGTTTGCTCCCTGACTTTGTGTGATTTTCTGAACGCAGGACACAGAGAACTGCTTTGTTGGACCTAGATTTAATTTTGTGATATTTATATTCTTTCTACTTTGTAGAAGTAGAAAAGGACTTGAGACAGCAGTGAGTACTCAGATGCTGGGGTCAAAGTAATTAGGACAGGGCAAAGTGAGAGACAAAGGGCAGCAGAAGTAGGGGGACAGTGTAGTGAACCGTGGGGAGCCAAGTTCCGACACTGAGCACAGAACTCGACCCTGAGTGTCCAATGGGCTCTGGTCATCCAGGACAGGCACAATTAACCCCCTCTAGCTCCAGCCGTGGAGGACACTAGGTTTTGTGCTAACAGAGTGAGATTTCTTAACTCAGTGAGTGTTCAGAGGCAAAGAAAGGGAGGGCAACTAGCAAATTGAGCACCTACTATGTGCCCAGCTTAGTGTTAGCACACAACCATCATGAGGACATTTAACTTCATCCTGATAACAACACAATGATATCAGAACACTGAGGTCACGGGCCTGAAACCTGGGCTCTGACAGACAGCCCAACACTTACCATGCACTTCACGGGGTAGGAAGGACATCAACTCACTCCTGCACACTCACGCATAAATAAGTAAATTCATAAACAAGGAATCCCAAAGCCCTTGCTCTGGAGCCCAGACCATTTGCTTATACTTGAAAGGCCCCGTCAGTCCCGCCTCAGGCCAGGAGCTGAGCAGCAATTTCAGTGGCCCTCACTGCCCAGCTCCGTTGACAAGCGAACCCTGCTGATGCTTCCTGCTGACATCTGATTGCTGGCCTCTGTCTCTCCTCTCTGCAGCTGCCGCCTTGCCTTGGCCTTCATTGTCCCGCAGCATCCAACTCGTCCTGGACCTGTGAGTTGCTGGTGGGCGGCCCTGGACAGCCCCTCTAACTCTCCATGGCCCGGATTCCTCGAGGGCAGTGCTGGGTACATCTTTCAGCCCTCTGAGACGCCCACACACAGCTCACGTCAGGCACCTGCATGGGTGGCCACACCACCCCGAGGCCTGCGTTCCCTCTCCAGATTCCCTGGAAGAGGCCTCCACTGCTGACAGAGTCCAAACCCTGAGGGCCTCCAGACCTCCATCACTGCCCTTGTGTCCCATCCAGCTGGGCTCTGCCTGTCTGTCACCTGAGAGGCTTCCCCACCCAGGGTCCTCTTCCAGATACACACAGAGATGTCCCCCTGAGCCCTGCCCCAGCCACATGGGCCTCCCTAACTCCACAGTCCTGGAAGTGGAGCTGCTTCCCTTGGGCCTCCAGATGGGCCACCCTGGGGGCTGTCCACAACTGTCCCCTCAGACCCTGAGCTCCTCACTGGCCATGATGCCAACTCATTCACTTTGACTCTCCCATACAGAGAACAACCTCTGGCACAAGGTAGGTGCTCAGTAGGTGATAGAGGAGGATGAGACATGAAGCTAACTGTGGAGAAAAATGCCCCCACCAGACAGCGTCCATTACTAAGCACCACCTAGGCGCCAGGCGCTACGCTGCAAAGGTGGTGGGTATGTTGGGACACAGGACCACAGTGCAAAGCACCCCACCGAGCTTCCTCCGGTGGCTGGGATGGAGGAACAGGATGCATGAGGAAGCCATCAGGAGGTCTGGGTGATGGCAAGTGGTAAGGAGGCAAGTAGAGCAGCGTATCAGTTTCCTGTTGCTGCTATAACAAGTTGCCGAACACGTGCATGGCGCAAATTTATTATCTTGTAATTCTAGAAATCCGAAGCCCAACGTGGATCTCACTGAGCTAGAACCAAGGAGTTGCTGGCAGGGCTGGTTTCTCTGTGGCTCCCAAGGGGAATCATTTCCTTTTTCCTCTTCCAGTTTCTAGAGGACACGCACATTCCTGCTCCAGCTGCTCTGGCCTGTGCATCCATTCGCGCATCTCTTCCTACAGCTCTGACCTCCTTCAACACAGGCCTGGTAACAACACTGGGCCCTGAGAGCCAGGTAAGCCCTACCTCAAGACTGGTAAGCAGTCACGTCTGCTGTGGGAGGTGGCACCTTCACAGGGTTCAAGGATCAGGACATGGACACTTGGGGGCCTCAGGTCCACCATGAGTGGGAAGAGAGAAATAATGAGCCAGGAGGGGGGCATGTGCCCCACTTTAGCAAGTATCTGGGGACCCTCTGAGAAGGAGTCCTTGGAGAGAGCCCCAGGTTCACGAGAGACTGCACACGGATGTCCCAGGGTAGCTCCTGCAAAGAGCGTGTCACCCTGCAGGAGAGGGCTGAGGGTGAGGCCGGGCACGGGTGCAGGAGGACCTACGGCGCACGGGCTGGTGCTGGGAGGGAAGGGAGCCGCCGGGGGCTTCGAGGGTGGAGAGGCGAGGCCCAGCCTACCCCATGGATCATGCCAGGAACTCTCCAGATGAGAAGGGGAGAAAGACAGAGAGGCAGGGAGGGGAGAGAAGCCAGGCAGGTCATTGCCATTGTCGTTTTGTCCGACCCTCCAGCATCCCTGTGAACAAAACCCCAAGCCCCAAGCTCACGGTCAATGGGGGCCCAGACTCAGTCAGCCTCCTCGAAACCCACAGCTCACGAACCAGCCGATTGGAAGACCTTCGCAGATCCCCCAGCAGCACCAAGGGCACTTTCTCCTGCCCTCGCTGCGTTGCAGGGCTCCTGTCTGACCCACACCCTGCAGCCCCTGCTGAGGCCCTCCCCGATCCCCCAGAGGTGGCCCCAGGCCCTCAGGTCACAAAATGACCAGAGCTGTCTGTGTGGGTCCAGAAGAGCTGCCTGGCCAGTTCACATCACCTCATCTCTGCTCAGCCTCCGCGTCCCTGAGGATAATTAGTCCTGAGCTCGGGGAACAGATTTATCTCACGCTGGGGATACTTTATCAAACTCGGCCTCCGCTGGAGGGCACTTAAGAGAAGGCAAGAACACTCCCAAAGGACAATTAATACATTTCCATTCTGAGTAATTTCCAGCAGGTACTGCAGCCAAAGGGTCATACCCGCCCTCCCCGCCACTGGGAGGGAACAGGTCGGTCCCTGTCCATGACAGATTTTGAATGGAAAGCTGTGTCGTGCTGTTCTGAACAGTGTAGATAATACATCCTTAGAAAAACCATTTTCTCTGTCCAGTTGTTTCGTCCTTCCCACCAAAACTCAGGCACAGCCTGGCATGTTCTCTAATGGACACCAATTATGCCAAAGAAGAGCTTTTTCTGTATCATTACAAACAAAGCCAGGAAGGCAGCAGGGCTTCGGTCTGGATTCCAGTGAAGTCGTCAGTGGCGCCTCGACTACCTTAAGTGGGTGGTAGTCTGTCGGGGTCTCCCCAGGACCGCGCCAGAAAACCCCCTCTGGTAAGGAAAATGAAGAGGGAGTAGAAGAGCCTTTCTCCCTGGAGCAGAAAGATCCTGAATTGTTGCCTCCAATCTGCAGCCGTAGTCCATCCCCCCAACGAAGCCTCCTCTCAGAAACCGGGGGCGGAAGGCCCCCCCGGGGATTTCTCCTACCACTTTCTGTCACCTGGTCCTGAACTCTCCACTCGGACTTCCCCATGGTCCTCACAAAACTGTAACCCAAAGATTAGGACTCCCTTTCTGGGAATGCCATGCTTCTGGAAAGGGGACAGGCACAGCCTTACCTGTTCCTTGTGACTGCCTGTTCCCACCCCCAACCTTTCAAGCACCGCAGGCGTCCCTGGCTGCAGCAGCAACAGGGTCCACAAGCCACTCTTCCTAACCTTAATCCAGTTCCTGGGACAAAGTTGACAGCTTGTGAAACTTCCACGCAAGCCCTGTCCACAGGGGACACTGGCCATCAGTCACATTGTGAGTGTCCCTGGAAGCCACTGTTGGCACTGGCAGTGACCAGCTACTCCTGCACTGACTGAAGACCTTCAGCCCATTCCCATGGGAACCATGCAGCCTCTTTCCTGCCCGTGGTACACAACAGGACTGATTCTGGTCTGCCACACCCATCTCAACCTAAGCCCAACGTGCACCCAGACTGGATTCCCAGGTCTTCTCCAGACATTTGGGACCCCGTTCCTTGTGGTAGGGCTGCCCTGTGCATTGGAGGATGTGTCTTAGTCCCTTTTCTGCTGCTATAATTGAATACCTTGTGCTGGGTAATTTATAAAGACTAAAGGTTTATGCAGCTCATGGTTCTGAAGCTTGGACGTCTAATATCAAGGTTCTGCATCCAGTGGGTCCTTCTTCCTGCATCATCACCTGGCAGAGGCATCTCACAGCTCAGTCTCTCTTGGTCTTCTCCCTACAGTCATTAATGTAAACCTGGGGACCCCATTCTCATGCCCTCATCTGATCCTAACCACTTCTCAAAGGCCTGGCCTTTAAATGCCATTCACATCTGACTTTGGGGATTAACTTTCAATCTGAGTTTTGGAGGAGACCCCAAGACCACAGCTGGACTACTGCAGATCTTCAGCAGCACCCTTGACTTCTATGCACCCAATGCCAGCACTGCCCCTTCCCTCAATATGGTGACGATCAAGACTGTCTCCAGACATTTCCAAATGTCCCCTGAGGGTAAATTCATCCCAGTGAATTTACGGGAAAGAGAATGGGAAATGATGCCTCACAGGTCCCCAAACCAGACAGCAATGTGGAGAGCCCAAGGATGTTGGGTCTGGGCTGTTGGCGACCGTCTGTCCTGGACCCACACTTTGGCAGCCCTGTGGAAGAGGTGAGGGAGGAGAGGCACCTGTGGGGAGGGATCCGGGTGCAGTTGGGACTCCTGGGAGGCCTTGGCTTCACTGAAAGTCCTCTCCAGCCTCCACCATAGTCCTGGACAGAGGGAAAGGGGCCTTCTCAGGACAGGAAACCAACTTTAAGACACACAGGCACTTGCCACCTATCCCAAGACACTGGTTAAAGTAAACCACACACATGCAGTGATAGCTGGTGAAGCCGTTTAAAATGCAGCAAGTCCATGTACACTGATGTGCCCTGGGCCCCAGACCTCCTCCCGACCCGAGGACAGCAAGGCCCCAGGCATGGTGTGCTTTTGTTTCTATGCAACAAAAATGTGGATTAAAGTGCTGGAATGTGCAGAGCTTTTCTGAGTTTTTCCTCGTCATCACGCTAATCTGAATCTTTCTGCATAAATAAGGACACTGACAAAACAGGAAACAAACGCAGACCATCTGTAAAAAGAAAATTCCGCAAGGTGACCCGAGCAAAGGCAATTTTGCTAAAAGTAGTTGGCAACCCAGCTCGGTTGGCTCAGCCTGAGGTCTCATGCCTTTGAATTTAACACTTCTGAAGTCCTTGGCGCACACTAATTCTTGATAAACAAAGTTGAAACAGTTGGTGAGCTTTATGTGACTATTATATTATCAGGATGCTTGTTCAGGATTAACCCGCGATGACACAACACCCTAGGAAACTCTGCTAAGACAGAGTAATTTCCACCAACACCAAGAACTCCCTCATTGCTAGAGCAGGTATGCAAAAATGAACATGATAAGATTAGCAAATCACACAACTGATAAGTCAAAAGATTGCAACAATCAGTTATTTATTTTTGGTCGGGGGGAGGCATGGGGGATGGGAGCAGCCATCTGGCCGACTTGACCTCAGTGTCTTCCAGAGTACTGAGATGGAACTCTGCGTGGATTAGCTGTCTTATTCTCCAAGCCCAAATCCAGCCCTTCACAATGGAATGATCTTGGTGGGTCTGAAGCTAAAAAGGAAGAGTGGAAGACATTTAAGGATATTTCTAAAGAGATAAAACTGGATGATTTGTCACATTTTTGGTAAGTTTTCTGATGTAAGGTAAAAATAGAAAAATCACCAAATTTATCAAAATGAGCAACTTTTTGAACGTAGAATCATATATTTACAAAGTGTGCTTACAGATCTTTATAACAGAAAAATAGCCGTTTATTTTGAAGAGGGGGTGTGGGAGCCTCTGCCTTAGAGTTTGTGCTGTCTTTTGTCTTTTGTGCCTGTCACCCCCCGATTGCATGAGGCTCAGCTGTGTCTGTCTTTATATGAAGTCTTCTTCAAGATGGGGACCTTTACAGAGAACTCAGAACATTTTTTTTATAGAAAACTTGTGGTTTTTATGCCTGTGCATGGACATTTGACCTCAGGAAATGTTTGCCCCCATATAGTTTTAAGAGTTAGTCTGTCTAGGCTTATCTGCTCAGAAACACTAAGCACAAAACAAAGATCTATGTCAAGCATGCACTACAAGTTGGGCGTATCTGCAGTTCTTTTATCAGCCTTTAAAATAGGACATTATGATCACTGTCATGTAGATGAGGAAACGGAAGTTCCAAATGGCTGCAGAGCAAGTTGCCAAGGCAGGGTCTTAGCCCAGGACTGTAGCTCTCTGGCTAAGGATCCCCTGCACCAACTTGCCCACGTTTCTCAGTCCTTCCTCACTTGCTTTTCCTGACTGGAGATGTTGTCAAGAAGGGAAGGAAGCCCAGGCAGGTAGGCAAGCAAGCGGCCAGTCACACTGGCCTGGCTCCTTGCCCGACCCGTCAGCCCCTGCCAAGGCTCAGGTGCAGCCCAGAGCTCTGCATGGAGGACAGCCTTCCCCAGCTGAGGCCTGGGGAGAGGAGACCCTGGGAGCCACCAGGGACCCCACGTTTTCCACACACACTTCAGCAAGCAGCATAGGCAGAGGGGGCCCTAGCTGTGGCCCAGGGCCCACCACTATGGTGCAGGCCGGCAGGGCTCCCCATGTCCTCCAGCGGCAGGGCTGCCTGTTATTTCCCTATAATTACACTGTTGCCTCTTTTCCCAGTGTCAGGAAAAATGAGGCCATTTTAAACCTCGGTTGGATAAACTGATGAGCCCATTGACCGGAGCCGCAGATCAGATCGCAGGTTGGCGTGAGCCATCCCCAGAGGGAGAGGACGGAAGAGATATGTGAGCCCAGCACTGTCTTGGTCGGGTCTGGGAAGAAAAAGGAAGGAGGAAAAGTAAAGCAGGCCTCATTCTTTACCTTTCCCATTGGCTAGCAGCCCTCTTGGCAGGACCCATCAATTCAACTTTCGGCTGTCTGGGGCCCAGCCAAGAACCGCTCCGTCCCATATGCTCAGCAAAGTCAGAACAGCAACTCTGCAGAGCCGCGGCGGGCAGGATGGGTAAATCATGGCAGATTGCTTTGCAGCCCAATTTCTCCAATTTATTTCTTGATTTTGAGAAATCTCCTCCCTCCACTTGCCGCCAGATCCTGGTCTTCCAGGAGGAGCCGGGGCTCACTGCCCACCCTGCCTAATTGTTTTTCTTGGTTCACTTCACTCTCACCTGGCCAGAGTCTCACCCATCATATCCATCACGTTCGTGCTGTCAAAGCCAGAAGTCAAACATCTCAGTCACCATCCTGCCAGGCCCTGCTTTTCTGGCCCCTCAGCAGGTCTGCGCAGACACAGTGGTTGTGAAGAGCAGTCACCTGGGTGGAGGCGGTGGCGTGGCCTTGTGTCCCCCACCTGCCACTGCAGTCCCTCTCCTCCCCGCACACACTCTCAAATGCACACTCCTGCACGCAGACATGGGCACCACCAGGCACACGGGCATACATGTAGGCACAGTGCACCCACATTCTAAATCAGGCCTGGTGAGTCCACACATCCATCCAAACTGAAATTAACCTGATGCTAGACCCCAATGGCTGACCAGCCTTGACCAGGTAGACCCTGCAGGCGTGACCCTTGGTCCAGACAAGCCAGTGTTGACTGCCCCGTGACCATCGGGTACTCCTGGGCCTTGTTCCAAGCACAGAGACTCCTTGATTTTTTTTCCCCATGAAGGTTAAAGTGAGCCGACTAAATGAACTGACCTAGCTCCGTGCACCTTGGAGAGCCCTTTAACTCTGCAGGTCCGTTTCTCCGCATGTAAATGAGGAGAGCAACAGGCGCCTTGCGGGGCGGCTGTCTGGGCCCCAGGAGCGTGGCTGGCCAGCATGCACAGTATTTGTATCTGCAACTGAACTCGCGGCCTCCCGAGTGGTACAGTCACTGTTGACGGTGCTGCTCCAGGTGCTGGGGACGAAAAAGAAACTAAGGCAGGGGCCAGGCTGTGGCCAAAGGAGCAATTCGTCATGGTGACAGTACGTGTCACTGTGTGCAGCAGGCAGATCACAGGGCTCCTTCATCACAACACAGAGGCTCAGCCCACCACACCGGGGACCTTCCTCCACTCACCCTGTGTCACTCTTCATGTTCAGGCTTTGGGGTTTGCTTTCAATTTGCACCCGATGCCAACAAGGAGTGGGAGATTCTGTGCAGCACAGGGGGGAGCTGGGGAGCGGCCACCCTCCGCCTGGAACCCAGAGAGCAGCAGCCTGCTCGCCCGCCTGAGCCCAGTGCCAGCCGCAGGTGCCCTGCCCAGGCCCAGGAGGTCGCCGCCTCTGCTCTCCTGCACCTGCTGCCCGGGTGCACCCTGTGTGGCCCCATCCCGCCTCAGGCTGCAGTAGAAAGAAGGTGGGGGAATAGAAAGGAAAAAAATCGAATCCTGGAGCTGTCGCCAGGTCCAGCCCCCGCAAACTTTCTAAGCAGGGTCTTGTCCAAACTCAGTGGGGTCTGAATCTCATAGAACTTGGGGGATCTCCTAAATGAAAAGGTCACAAAATATTAAGTATAAAATTAGGCACAAATATGAATATTTACTCAAAATGAGAAAGAACCAGCAGCACGTTACTGGAGGCTTGGAACCTGAGGTCCTTCCTGGGCCGCCTTCGGCCAGTTGGCCCTTCCTGCTCTCCAAAAGGCTCCCCGGTTGTCACCTGCCCCTCCTACAGCCCTGCACAGCCCAGCATCCCCACAGTCACGGGCACACACAGCTGCCCCCTGAGTCTCCCCTGGCGAATCCATCTTGTGTCTTTCAGGAACCAAGGTGCTGCTCTGCCCACGTTTTCAAGAAGGATGACCACTTGGTCAATGGCTGGAATCAGGAGATTTTTGTCCACCTGCTGGCTGAGGAGAAGAAAATGAGGTTGGAACTCACCTGTGGTTTTTGTTAAGCAAGCCAGAGCATCTGAACAACCCCATAAAAGCCCTTCAAAGCTCTGGCAGGCAAGGGGAATCATCAGAGGATTCCCGTTTGCTATGTGCTCTGACTAGCTCGCCGGCTTGCAGTGGCTTGTGCTCTCGATGCAGTGGCGGACCCCGGGGCAGCATGCTCACACCCAGTGCTGCCTTCTGGGCATGCTCACCACCCTCTGACCCTTCCCCTCTCCTCTCTGTGTGCAGCCCACTCACCCTGCCAAGACTACTTCCCTCTGCGGGACTGAGTTTTCATGGCTGTGAACAAAATACCTGTCGAGAACAACTTAGAGGAGGAAAGGAATAAGTGGCTCATAGTTTTAGAGGGTTCAGTCCATGGTCCGCTGGCCCCCTGGCTGAGGAGAGCTGCTCAGCCCACGGCAGCCAGAAACCAGGGGGAGAAAGGGAGGGAGGGAGGGAGGGAGGGAGGGAGCAGCACACCCCAGGAACTCCTCCTCCAGCTCCGTCCGCCTCCCAGGGTCCACTCAGCCATCAGTGGATCATCCATCAAGTGAATTAATCCTCTGATACATCCAGGGCCCTCCTGATCCAATCCTTGCCTGGCTGCGCTGGGCTTCATGCACTTTTGAGGGATATCCAAGATCCAACCCATAATACTTTCTCTCCACCTCTCCTCACTTAGGCTCTGCATAGCTCCAACCGGACCACAGTGGATTTGTTCACCCTTCTCCCTAAAGAATATTCCAGAAACTGCTGCCGTAGATCTCACTGCATTTCCCCAAGATAACAGGATGGTGGCTGAAAGTGGCCCACCCATCCCACAGCCCCAAAGCCTCACTGCCCACAAGCTGTTGGACGGGCCTTGCCTCTGACCCATCTCCACCCAGCACCTGGTCTTCCAGGCCCACTTGTATGTTCAGACCACCAGGTTGCTTCCCTGGGGAGACGCCTCTCCTTTTCTGAAGTCCTGTGGCTCCTACACCAGTGCAGGCAGTTTCGATCACAGCCACACAGACGCCCAACTGGCCTGTCCTCGCAGATCATGATCTTCCCAAGGCCAGCTTCCAGCTTGGGTATCTCACCCATGCCTGAACCCCATTTGGGGGATTACTGATAAATTACTAAATATGTTTTTGCACAAAAAGCCTCAGCATACTTTTTATTGAATATTACAATATTTTAAAAAGTATTGGTAAGAAGATCTGTTCCTTTGAAGTGTGCCATTGGACATCTAGAGGTGTCACTGTGCCCTTGGGCAATTTGGTTACCTTTCTAGGTGGTCCGATCCTCTCAGCAGTGAAATGGGGACAGGGAGAGCACCTGTCTCCTGGTCTTATTATGAGCTTGGCCAGGTTGTAGGAATTTAAACTGGCACACAGTAGGCACTCACAGAAAACCATTCTGGCCTGGACCTCAGGGAGGACGTCCTTTCTACATTCCCCTTCCTACCTACAGGAATAGCGTCAAACTCACTCCAGGGAATGAGGCCTGTGGGAGAGGCAGTTCTAGGCAGTCTGGCCAGGCCAGTTCCATTGCTGGAAGCCTCTGCCAGGGAGCCACACTGCAACCCACCTTCACACATAGCCCCTACTGTGCCCATCGGGGATTTGTCGACAGGAGAGTCACCTTTGTCGACATGTCACCAGCTGCCAAGCCTGCGTCTCCAAGGAAGGACCAGTTCATGGCAATGCTCTTTCCCCGGGAGTGGAGCTCTGCCACATTCAATATGACAAATCAGCTCGACCTGGTGACTGGGGGGCCCCTCTAGTCGGCATGCACCTCCTCTCCAGCGGGGTTGTCTGCGGGCAGCACACTTCGGTCCTGCAAAGCACAGGGTGACCACTCTGATGGTTTGGTTTACTGGGTGTATTTTTAAGGGTAAAATTAGAGCCAGCTGATCTATTATACACCCAGGACACGAACCCATTCATCTTAAAATGGCACAGCAGGGTCCTGGGGTGGTCTAGCTCTGCCCTGAGACAGCTGTGCTGCACACACTCCCAGGCTCATTGTCCCCAGCCTCCCGACTGCAGGGGCATCCTGCTGGGTCTCCCTGCACTGGCCTTCCACCCTCTCCCACCCACCCACCCAGTCTTTCCATATGCACTGGTTATTTTTGAAAACTCTTACCTAAGAGACTGGGGGTGGGGGATATTAATAGAACAGACCTGAAGTTTAATATCAAAAGGCTTCCAGCTGAGAATAACTGCCATGCTGGGCCATGAGTTGAAAGTCTTAGACTTTCTAGAGATTTGGAACCCCAACCCTACAGCTCTACACAGACAGCATTGATAAATGGAGGAGAAGTTTGCAACGAACCATAGGCATTTTGGGTACTCAGCATTTTGACAGTCACAGGCCATCAGTGTTCCCTGACTACAGCAAATAATAGTAATTAATTAATAGCAGTCATAATGCCAGCTGGTACATGAACATGGGAAGAACATCCCGCAGGTCACACCTCACAACTTGGGAAAGTTTTCCTCTGCTGCTCGTTTTACTTAAAATCTCCTCAGCCAAGTGTTCCAACCTGCAGTAGGCGCGTCCGTCTAAGGCATGTGAGTGTTAGCTCCAAGAACATTTTCCTGGTTTGCATCTTCACTTTGGAAATCTTAAAAAATGCTGTATCATCTGGATGAGATAATATAAATGAACGGTGATTAAGTTCTGCGGCACTGTTCCAAAGCCTGAGCTAATGACTGCGTGTGCAAGCCCTGTGATCACCGAACCCGTCTAACCTTGCGTGTGCTGTTACACCTCCACCCTGTGTCCTCATGTCAAAATCCCACCTAAACCCAGCATTCACCAGGAACATGAGGAGTCTGCTTTTCATTCATCAGTTTTTTAAAGTAAAGTTTCTGTTTTGATGTGATAATTCTCTATAGAGGAGCATTTCCAAATACTAAAAGTTTGGTTTCTGAGATCATTTAATGGGTTTTGTTTGATATCATGAACATCACCAGCATGGTAGGTGCTTTCCCTCCTCCCAAAGGGAAGCGGGGGGCCGGGAGCTGACAGCCCAACAGTCTCTGGAATGACAGAGACTATGTTCAAAGCCCCCTGCTGCCACTTAGTAGCTGGGTCCCTGTAAGTTACTTTGTCTACACCTGAGATTTCCTGTTAGATGAGTGAAACCTACTTGTGGCAAGCATTAGTCTCAGCAAGACTTCTAGTCTCTTCCGTGTCTGGGTACATGTCTCCTAATGTCATATGCAGCCATATGAAATGCTTTGGCCAATGAAATTGGCCAAATGATGTGAATTACTGTGGGGAGAAATGTTTAAGAAAACGTGCACTATTCCCAAGTCTTCCCCGCCAAAGGACCATCCCAGGAACAGAAGTCAATTTGGAGGTGAAGGAAGATAAACAGCCTAGAAAACTGAGCCTGCACTTGGACATCCTGGACAGCCGCCCAGACCCACAAATGACTTGATATGCACAAGAAATAAACATTTGTTGAGCTAAGCCACAGAGATTGGGTGTTGTTTGTCACCATGGAAGGAGCTAGCCTGTTCTGGCTGATGTACTTCCTCACAGGGCCCTGCGAGGATTAAGTGAATTAGTGTACATAAACACTTAAGAAATGCCAGCACATAAAAGCTCTGCAAATATTTGCCAAAATTACTTTATTGCATGTATTCTAACAAGGCTTCTTTCACATTCTTCCGTCTTATAACTGATGGTATTTTATATTTTAATTAGCAGCGTTTTTTCTTCATGGTCCATAAATCATCACACACCTTAGAGACAATGAGACCATGTTGTGGTTTTATTTTAGGGGCTAGAGAGTAAAGAACAGAGAACACAGTCTTCATGTGTAACTCCTCGATTCTCACTTCATGGTACAAACAAAGGTTTTGCAATAGTTTAAGCAGAGCAAAGTGAGAGAATTGAGTTGTCATCCAAACCACAGTAGCAACGCATGCTGGACTTTGTATGAGTGACCATATTTATTTTTGGAGCAGATGAGTTATTTGGATCTAACCATTGCTCCTATCAACTGGTAACAGTTCATTTTTAGAGAGGGTAATAGTCAACATGCAAAGGACTTTTGGCAAATGTGTTTTTAAAAGTGTTCAGGATTACGTTTCAGAGTACACAGATGAGTTCATCTATCAAGATAATAATTGGCAGTTAAGAGCAAATTCATTGGCTCTCTTTTTCAGCAAAACATCAGTCACCACAATAAATAATGCTAACGTGAATTTTATTTGTTAAGGTTTTCTCTTCATTAAACTTGTAAATTTAGTTTTATAGTTGTAAAGGAAATAGACACATAAGAAGCTTTTCTTAGGTTTTTTTTTATTTGTACATGTTGATGTAACAGAAAAATAAGCATAATCAAGTCCAAACAGAAGGCTCTTCAAAGGAGGTTTATACATTTTTTTAATGTTGAGAAACATTGGCTCAAACTATGCAAGCATGCCTTCAGCCGTCTCTGTCTTTCTGACAACACTCCTAAAATATTCTGGGTGCGGGAGGAAATCGTGGCCAGCCAGAGAGCACCTCTGCTCGGCGGGCCCTGCAGGCGGAGGCTGGAGGTCCCGAGCGCTGCTTCTCAACTGCTCCTGCAGAGCTGGCTCAGGGGCCACGGTTTCCTGCAGAGGAGTTGGACTGGGACCACCACGAGGGACAGAGAACATGATGGACGGGAGGTCCCAGGAACCCGGGGAAGGAGGGAGCAGGGGCAGACCGGTGATCACCGGAGCCTCCCCAGACAGCTCAAGGCCCCTGCAGGGAACGCAGCCATCGCGGGCTCCCAGCAAAGCCCTGCGGGCCAGCACTGACCCCGCTGGGCTGTGCCCCCTCAGCATCTGTGTGGCTTTCTTGCGACCCCCGAGGTCCCCTCACCAGACCCCGCCGCTTCACTTGGCTTGCCAGGTTTGCTGCTAAGATTCAGAGAAGTCGTGTATTTTTGATTGACGTTTGGACCTTGACCGAGCTATTTAATGATTTAATTAATGATTTGGAAACCCTGCTCAGAAACCGAGTCATTTTGGATGCTTGCAGAGAATATATTATTCAAGGTGAGGAACTGAAAATAACATTCAAATTTGATTATCTGGTTCCTTGAACCAACATATGAGTTTAAAAAAAAAAAAACAAAAAAACAAAAAACTAACATCCTTTAACAAAGAAATTTTAGG
The DNA here is from genome assembly GCA_020662805.1 of Glaucomys volans. Lineage (NCBI taxonomy): Eukaryota > Metazoa > Chordata > Mammalia > Rodentia > Sciuridae > Glaucomys > Glaucomys volans. The sequence continues at coordinate 40,013 of JAJEJO010004043.1, forward strand.
AATCGGCTCTTTTTCCAAATTTACCGTTTTGTTGCCATTGTGGAGTTGGAATTGACCTTGGAGCTTTCTGGTTCTGTCCCCAGCTTCACTGAAGGTTCTGAGACCTAAAGGAACTTGTCCAAGGCCATGGAGCTAATGAGCCCCCCAACCAGGCTGCAACCAAGTCTTCTAACTTCAGGGCTCTCTCCTAAGAGAGAGCTCCAGGGCTCTCTCCTAAGTTGCAGAAAATAAAACGGACTGCTCCATTTAATTTCCCCCTCATGGACCAAAGGTCCTCAGTGGTGGCCTCACACGTAGGGCTCCAAATTTTGAACGACCTATTCAAAGGAGCAAACCTACTACAAACAATCCCCAGCTTGCAATAGTTGAACTTACGATTTTTTTCTGAAATAAATACACACCCAACAGAAACTTACTTGGAAGTTTGAATTCTGGCTTATTCCCACTCTGGCAATGCATGGTATGGTGTTCTGGTGAAGAGTCATAGCTCCCAGTCAGCCCTACAGTCACCGGGGACACAGCCAGTGCTCCCCAGTGCCCTGTGGGACTGAGCTGCGATGTTCAGGAGGTTCCAGGTCCTCAAGGCCATTTCAGCTAGTGCTATTCCACCATACAGCGTAGCCTCGATGTGAGTCCTCCCAGCATCAGTCAGAGGGAGAGCCCGGCTGAGGGGCAGCAGAGCCTTGGGGGACAGGGATCCACTCAGGGCACACAGTCAAGTGCACACATCCAAACCAGTCCATGCAAGATGGGCCCAGAAGTGGCTGTGGTTTGAACTGGGTCCCCTAAAAGTAGTGCTGAAGTCCCAACCCCTCATGCCTGTTAATGTAATCTTGTCTAGAAATAGGGTCTTCTAAAAGGGAGCCATGACAGGATGAGATCAGTGGTGGGTCTTAATCCAGTGTGACTGGTGTCCTGAGAGAAGAGGGACAGGCGCACTCAGGTAGGCACACAGGACAGGCCATGAGAGGAAGAGGCACAGGAGCCGGAGGGGTGTCTCTAAGCCAAGGAACTCCATGGCTCAATGACAGCACCCAAACCAGGAGCATCCAGGAAGGAGGGGCCATGGCCTGCTGACACCTGACTCTTGACATCTGGCCTTCAGCACCGTGAAAACTCCATTTCTGTTGTTCTAAGCCATGCATTAGAGTATGGGAGTCCCCCACGATCTGCAGGAGATACATTCCAAGGCCTCCAGCGGGGCAGTACCAGACCCTGTATATACTATTATCTGACCTATGCGTAACATATATACCTACCATAGTTAAGTTCATAAATTAGACAGAGCAAGATATTGACACCAATAGCAGGCTAGAACAAGGAACACAATATGCTACAATGAAAGGTATTTAAAGCCTAATACTTTTGTTTCTGGCATTTTCCATCTAATATTTTCAGCCTGAGGTGGACCACAAGTTACTGAACCTGCAGGAAGTGACATTACAGGGGTGGGGACTATTGTACAGGCAGCCTCTGCATCCACGGGCTCCCCTTCCATAGGTTCAACCAGCAGGGACTAAAAGAGTTGCCAAAAAAATTACATCTGTACTGAGCACTACAGATTTTCCTGTCATTATTCCCTAAACCACAGGGCATAACAACTGTTCTCATAGCATTTACAAGGGATTAGTAACACATCATCTAAAGATGAGTTCAGCCCTGCAGGCGACATATAAAGACTATGCCGCTTTACAGAAGGGACTTGAGTGTCTACCAACTTGGGTATCCCTGGATCCAATCCCCCCCAGTTACCAAGGGACAGCTACCCTGGGCTCAGCCGCCTTGAGAAAGAAGCACAGGTGACAAATGGTTTCACTCAAGTCATGCCTGCTTGTCTAGTGGTGACTTTAGCCTTTTAAACTCTTCAAGGGCACCGCCAAAAATTTCTGGTATTTGAAAGTATCCTTCAAACATACAATAATTGAGAACAGCTGCCAGGCCTTCCCCTGAGACACCACGTTCCTCCCAACCCATCTGCACCCTCCCAGCGCCTGCTAGGGCTTCCCCTCCTCCACCCCAGGACAAGGTCTCCAGGTTCTCCACTAAGGTGAGGGAGAGGGCAGGAGACGACAGTGCTGATTGCCCCATGCCACTGCCTCCCCCTTGGTCACAGCCACACTCAGGTCACATTCAGTTACTCAGCAGGGATTGCCCAGCACCTACCATGTGACAGGCACCACTAGATCCTGTGCTGCTGCAGGGAATAGTCCAAAGGCTTTTCCAGAGAGCGTGTGCACACTAAATGGAGGAGGGAGGGACAAAGGGATTGGTAGTTGGATAGATGGATGGATAGACAGAGAGATGATAGATGGATAGGTAGATAATACCAAGATAGCTAGGTGGAGATGAATGGAGGTAGGCAGATATGAATAGAGATAGATGCGAATAGAGGTAGATAGATATGGATAGAGAAAGGGAGGGAGAGAGGGAGGAGATAGGGAGATAGAAATATGGATGGAGAGGTGCATGGAGATAAGTAGGTAGATAGAAATGGAGCTAGAGATAGAGGTGGTCAGATGGATAGACAGGGATGGAGATCCATATGGACAGAGTTAGAGGGAGGTGGGTGGAGATAGTTGGATGGAAAGAAAGAAAGAAAGAAAGAAAGAAAGAAAGAAAGAAAGAAAGAAAGAAAGAAAGAAAGAAAGAAAGAAAGAGAAAGAGAGAGAGA
>JAJEJO010004043.1:53991-67121 GCA_020662805.1 Glaucomys volans
TGTGTGTGTGCGTGTGTGTATGTGTGTGTGTGTGCGCGCCAGTGTGTGTGCTGGGGATGGAACCCAGAGCCACCTCACACCTGCCAGGCGACCACACTACCTCTGTGCCATGCCCCCAGCCTCTAACCCGAGCTGAAGCTTTTAGGGTGGGTGGTAGTCACGGGACTGCCTGATCTGACAGGGACCTAGCTTAGTAGTTCTGAATCAGCAGATGTCAGTCACCTGGCCCTAAACAGCCCTGTTGCAGGCCCCACCCACGGAGCTTCTGATTCAGAGGCCAGGCGGTTCAGGCGCTGCCGCCTTGGGAACTACGCTCCGAGAAACCGCTGCAGGGCTCGGTGCTCTGAGATTTCACCAGGAAGAGGATAACTGGGAGAAGAGACCCCGTGACGATGGCTCTCTGCTGCTAATGCGGTGCTCACCCCTTCGTCCTCGTGCTGATGGGCAAGACTAGCATTCAGCTTAACAGAGCATGCGGCCGGGGAGTGATGGTCCTGACGCTGCTGAATTATCCAAGTAGACTTCCTACAAATTTAATTTAGTTTAACAGGCGAGTTTTCACGAGCTAATTAAACACCAATTGATTACCGAAGGCTACCCTGGATTAGCCATGGGTAGATGCGGGCTACTGACACACCGGCTACCCCGGGCACTTAGCAAGGACTAGGGGGCTGTCTCCTTAGGCGTCAAGTGACAGGGAAGAAACCTAACTTTGAAGTGTATTTTCCATTAGTTTTGATGATGCATGGCAGTGAACAGATGATGTGGGACAGAATTTTAAACTGTTGTTCTTCGCTTGACCCAGTTGCTCAGGCCACACTGGTGGGCGTGGACTGGGAAGAGGCCCTCACCTAGCGAGCCGCTGATTGGCCTACCCAGGTCCAGGGCGTGGGGCTCCCGAATTCCAGCCCTCCTTTCCAGTAACACAGCAGGGACCAAAGCATCAGCGCTTTGGTCCAAACCAAAAGTCCAAACCAAAAATCGAACCAAACCTCGCTTCACAAACCTCGCGAAACGGGCATGGCGACCTTTTGCAGTCAATGGAAATAGGTCCCCCAAGGATCAAGGAGCTGACCAAGGCCACACGTGCAAGTCAATGATGGAGCTAAGGCCAATCTCAGGGTGTCTGACCCCAAAGAACTCCACGCAATCACTAAGACGTATTGAATATTGGACGAGTTAGAGTTTACAAGATCTTTAACATATTTTGTTAATGATTTTGTGTGGTACATACTAGAATATTGGTTACATTTTGCAAATCAAAGAACCGAGGTTCAGTGAGGTTGAGAGATTTGCATGCATTTACAGAGCAAGTCTACTGAAGGCAAGACTCTAGAGGAGGAAGCCCACTCTGCCCTCTGTGATGCTCGTGGATAATTGATTAGTTCTCTCCACTCAGCAGGTTGCAAGATAGGTACAAGAAGCCCGCCATGTGCTAAACATTGACAAATATATTTGCTGGTAATGTTTATGATTGGTCCTCTTAGTTACTATGGAAGATTAAAGATGTGGCCACATGGTCTTTGATGCTCCTCCCAACATCCCAAAGGTTCTGACATAGTCTATGATTGCTGTAATTAATAGGGTACAATGAAAGTGACCACAGGCCAGTTCTAGGCACAGCCTTCCAAAGGACTGGCAGATTCCACCTTGGTCTCCTGGAGCACTGAGCTGCCATGAAGAAACCTGAGACCCTTCCTTCCAGGCTGACGGGAAGCCTGGGCTGACATAGGTGGGGGCCCAGTGAGCCCAGACTTCCATCTGCCTGAGCACAGGCCAGGTGTCTGACTGACACTTTTGTGAACTCCCCTGGCCAGCCTAGCCACTAGCCAAACAATACCAAGTGTCTTGTCAGTTTAGGACACCACGTGCTGGGTGGCTTAAATGCAGACATCACTTCTCACAGTTCTGCAGGCCGGACAGGCCAAGATCAACTCACACAGATCTGCGTCCTGTGAAGATTCACTTCCTGGACTGCAGATGGTCACTTTCATGAACAAAGACAAGCTCTTGGGTCTGTACTTATATAGGACACTAATGGTACTTAGGGCTCCATCCTCACAACCCAGTTACCTCCCAGAGGTCCCACCTCCTAATGCCATCACACTGGAGATAGGGACTTCATTGTGTAAATCTTGAGGGGACACCCACATTCACTCCACACACCAGGTGACCCCAGGCAATGCAACATGAATAGAAGCACCATCAAGCGGGATGCTGCTCAAATTCCTCTCTTTCCATGTTAGAGAATGTCGTAGGATTGTACGGTGTTCAGTCACTGAGTTTTGGGGTAGTTTGTCATCCTGCAGTTGGTTATCAGAAGAAAACAACTTATCAACTGGAAGTGGGGTGAGTACTGATAGGACAAAAATGACAACATGTGGCATTGTGTTGGGAACCTCCAGTGGAGGTGGAGGTAGGTCTGAAAGGTGTCAAGATGTTTGGTGGGGGACGGCCGGTGAGAAGTCCTTATTGGAGACTGGAGAAGAGCCGGCCCGTGCCAGGTGGGGGCAGAGTTCAGAAAACTGTCCCTCAAAGAAACAGGGAAACTAGAAGGCACATCTGGGTACATCTGTGAATTCATGGGATTGGCTGCAGAGTTTTCCAAGTAGCATGTAGAACTCTTCTTCTGATTGCCAACAATAAAATTCAAGAAGAAAAAGATGAACTACAAAAGGAACTGCTCATGCTTTAAGCAGAGTGTAGAGGAAATATAAAGGACCAGGACTTGCTAGGCTTGAAAATAAAACTCTTTCTTCTCGTTATTCTTTCCAGCAACTCTTCTCCAAGGGAAGGAAAAAATGACATCAGGGCAAAGATCAAATACAGGATGTTATTGTAAGATTCTTTGCTAAGTCCTCAGAAGATCTAAGGTAAAGTCTCATAGATCCCTTCAGAGAGATGAAAGTCCTGCTAAGGATGTCCAAGGCATGCCTCAAAGACCATCCATTCAAAGATGGCTTCCAAGAGAGTCGAGGTCACTGCTGTAGAGCAGCCTTACCCAGAGCTCAAGATAAAGAGAGGCCTGTGTGACTCAAGGACATTTGCAAGAAGAAAAGGGGTCCAAGCAAGCCCAGTCTTCCAGGGGACCCTTCTTAGTCTATATGTAGAAAGCCATCTCTAACCCTTGGGCCTGCCCACTTGCCCTGTGACCAGCATGTGATCCCAGCCAGCTCTGTGCAAAGCAGAAGAATTACAATGCCCATGCCTGTCCAAATTCCTGACCCACAAAATTGTGAAATATAATAGAATGATTAACATTTAAAGCCAGTAATTTTGAAGGTCACTTATGCATCAAATGATAACAACAACTATGGCAAAAAAAATTGCACAGAAAATGAAATAAGCATTACAAAAGTCAAGGGAAATTTGTAACACTTTCTTTATGCTCATAACTGCAATAGGTTCCACCAAGTACGGCCTGCCTCTGACCGCCTAATGAGCAGATCCAAGAGTTTCTGACGCTTTCTGCAGCAATAGACACTATTGACCTCGTCGCCTTCCGGGAATGTCCTCTCCTGAGTCTGCCACCTGTGGCACTTACCATTCTCTTAAGTCTCTTTTGTAAATGACTACCATTTGTCCCTTTTTGCTTTCGCATCTACCACCCTGGTTGAAGCCTCTCTATCTCTTACCTGGGCTGTTGCAATTGCTTCCTAACTAGTATCTCTAGCCCCAGGATGTTCTAAACCTCATGCAAGGTTAATCTTCCCAAAGTGCAACTCTGATCATATCCAGCCTGATTCCTACCAGATGTCTCAAAAAAATTTTTTTTAAAGGGCTGAGAATGTGGCTCAGTGGTTAAGTGCTCCTGGGTTCAATCCCCAGTATAAAAAAAGCACTTAAAATATAGACTGTTCACCGTTCCCTAAATAACTGTCCCCTGAATCTTTCCCACACCATTCTTCTTTCTAGAATAACCCCTTTCCTCACTCAGCATTCATCCTGGCCTTTGAAAATCAGCCTTACTCCTTTCAGATCTCTCAGCCACCGTGGCAACGCCATTTTCTGAGGAGCTGTGGATTCAACACCCAGCCTGACATCATCTCCTTCCTCCTAAATTCCCATGGGAGTTGGATCACAGCTGCTCAGATTCAGCCAAAGGATTGGTTCACATGCTTGTCCTCTACCAGATTATGTGTTGCACAAGGTTGGGACGAGATCCCAGCTGTGGGACACACCAAACGCCAGCTGAGTACATTGGAGAAGACCAACCTTGCTCTCAAACATATGGCGATCAACAAAGACAAGAGGGGCACGATGAGCAATGAGAGAACCAGACAAGATGGGAGGCAATTCACTTCCAGATTCCACGGTGCAGATCCTCACTGCTTTGGGAGACGGTGGAAGAGGGAGATATCAGCAAGCAAAACTTGGGAAGAGGCAGGATGTGAGACTGTGACTGAGGTTGGGGAGGAAATCATGAAGGAAGTCCAGGTAGAAAAAGAAACCAGCACAGGCCGAAAGGGAGATGAGAGTGACCTGCTCTGCTCACCCGAGTGAGGAGGTGGGCTTCAGGTCTGGAGTTCTCCAGCAAAGAGGGAGGCTCTCCAAGGCCTGCCTATCCCCCTGAGATGAGGAATCCCTGTTCTTGTCCTAGTCAGAGTCATAAGGCCACCTTATCTTTGGCTATGGAAGTCATAAAGATATTTCCCAGACTGAAGCCTACGCAGGGAAGAACAGCACTGTCCGGAAAAAGCAAGGAGATGCTTTTACTTTGCATGCTGAGGCCCTGGGCCAGTGTTCCCTTCATTTCAGGGGTCTCATACACACCGCCATGAAAAGTACTGAGCCACAGGTCCTCAGCTCCTTCAAATCAGTATGCAGAACCAGTGTCCTTTTCTAAATGCAGAAGGGCACCTGGAGAAGAATGAGTGTGTGCAGTGGAGATTCTGGCTCGCATCTGCCCCAGGGTAATGCCAACACCAGGGGACACGGAGTTCCCCAGTGCACTCCTATAATGAGCAGGGACTTGGGTCAGCTCAGGCAACGTGTTGCTGATGAATCTCCCCAGTAATCCTGCCTGCCACAATGATCAGAAGCAGGTGGAGCAGTGGAGTATCTCAGGACAAGCAGCCTGAATCCCTGAGCCACCTCCCAGAAGACAGCCACCCCCGGGAAGTTACTCACACCTGCAGCGGACTGTGTGAGAGGGAAAGGAACAGGTGTTCATCCACTGAGATATGGAGTCGTTGTTGCAGCACGGCTTTGCCTGTTCTGACTCATTCAGAAAGGACAGTCACATACATTTCCTAAACACACTGCTCTCTACCTTTTAGAGATTATGGATCCAGGGTTCCGAGAGGTCTGAGTAACTTAGATCCTAGTGCCACTTATACCGCAAATCTAGGACCTGACATGAGCTGTCTGATTCTGAGTCCCAGAAGATTTTCACTTCTGTTCTGTCTCCTTCCAGGAAAATGATTTATGGATATTCCTCAGGAAAGTACTCTGCCGGGCGGAATGGAAAGGCACCTCACATGTACGTCCAGGAAAGCCGTCCCTCCCCGCCTCCCCTCCATGGAGAATTGCACCAGTGCTTCCACCCTCCGGGATGTGGCCATCTCCTAAGGAGGGACAGCAAATACAAGGACAGCAGGAGACAGTCCGGGTCTGGCAACTGCCACTGGCCCGGCCTCTGACAGTTGGGGTTAAAGAGTAAACTAAACTGCCCCCCGGGGACCTTCTGCCGTCCTGGCTTTCCTCTAGAGCTGCCTATCAGCAGGCCTCGGCCTTCACTGGGTCCCTAACTCAGTGGACAGCGCCACACAGGAGAAAGCGATAGGAAGCTCATTTCGGCTTCGCACATCAGCTCCATTCTTTCTGGCAACGAGAGATTGACCTGCACCTCGATTCATTGTTTCTTTCTCCATGAGTTCAGAATTCAGAGGCTGTAAGAAAACTGACTCCCTCAAAATCCTCCATCACCATCATCCTGAAATAAAGATCAACAGAAACTGCTCCATCTGAAGCATCGGCCCACTTAGCTCAGAGCCTGGAGCCCTGGGGGGCATGCAGTGTGGGAGGCGTGCAGCGGTGACCCAGGTGCACTCCCGGCTTCCTCTGAGCAGGACCCTGAACCTCCAGCCCGCCCCAAAATAAATAAAGCTCTGCACTTGACATCAGCTGGGTTGTTCCCCTGCGCTGGCTGGGCTTGACCTCCCCCTTCTTACTCCCCAGTGCCTCTCTGTGGGGGGCGCCTGTTGTTAGCAGAGCTGAGCCAATGCTGGAAATGGCACCCACTGGCTAATCGGGCTAATGTGCCTTCTAAAACAGCTGCAGCATCTTCAGGAGTCGCATGGGAGAAATGTGTTTTCATAGTTACCTTTAAAAATAAGAGAAGGACAAGTGGGTACTGAACTCCCAGAGGACAGGCTTGGAGGAGCTCCTGCCTGGCCACCCCATCCACAGCATCCACACCTTACTGGTGGCTGTGCAGTCGGGCCCTGGCCGATATCTCCATCCAGAGCTGCTGATTCTCCCCTTCCAGATTCACACCTCCAACCTTGGGTAGATCCCATCTCTTCTTCCTTTCTTTTCTTTTTATTAGAGTATTACAGTTATCCATAATGTTGGGGTTTATTTTGACATAATTATATAAGCATGGAATATAATTTGCTCCAATTCAGTCCCCAGTATTCCCCCTTTCCTTCCTCTCCTCCCTCCCCTCTTCCCCTTTCTCTGTTCCACTGGTCTTCCTTCTACTTATTTATATACTTTTAATTAGGGGTTTATAGATAGACATAAAGACGAGATTCACTATGACATATTCATATATGTACACAGGATAGTTGGGTCAATTTCCTTCCATAATTCCTCCTTCTTCCCATCCCTCTTCCCTCCCCCTAATCCCCTTTCCATACACCATGAATCTCTCTTCTATTTTCATGGGATTCCTCCCCATTTTTTTATTTTGCTCTAACTTCCACATATGAGAGAAAACATTTGACCCTAAACTTTCTGCGTCTGGCTTATTTCACTTAGCACAGTGTTCTCCAGTTCCTTCCACTCACCAGAAAATGCCATAATTTCATACTTTTTTATGACTGAGTAAAACTCCATTGTGTGTATATAAAACCACATTTTTTAATTCATTAAACTGGTTGACAGGCATCTGGGTTGGCTGTTGTGAACTATGCTGCTCTAATCATTGATGTGGTTGGATCACTATAGTATGCTGACTTTCTATCTTTTGGAGTGAGATAACTGGGTCATATGGTGGTTCCAGTATGGTTTGAGGAGTCACCATACTGCTTTCCAGAGCGGTTGTATGATCTGCAGTCCCACCAACAATGTATGAGTGTATCTTTTCCCCCACATCCTCACCAGCATTTATTATTATTTATATTCCGGATCATTGCCCTTCTGCCTGGAGTGAGATGAAATCTTAATATAGCTTTGATTTTCAATGTAGTTTTGATTGGTAGTGACATTGAACATTTTTTCATATATTTGTTGGCCATTTGTGTCTATTTATTGATTGGTTTTTCTCTCTCTCTCTGTGTGTGTGTGTGTGTGTGTGTGTGTAAGTGAAGCTTTTTGTGTTCTTTATATACTCTGGATATTAATTCCCTGTCTGATGAGCAGGTGGCAAAGATCTCCCATTTTGTAGATTCTCTCTTTATGTTCTTCATTGTTTCCTTTGCTCTGCAGAAGCTTTTTAATTTTACATCAATCCATTTATTGATTCTTGGTTTTATTTCTTGCACTTTGAGAGTATTGTGAAGGAAGTTGGTACCTGTGCAAAACGTTGGAGTGTTGAGCACACATTTTCTTCTAGTTGCAAAGTTTGCCAAATTCCCTTTCATCCTTCCTCTACCAGACCTGGATCTCTCCATGGTCTTTCCCCACACTCAAACCATGATTCCTCCCCTGTGGACTCAATCCTTTCCCCTGCCAAAAACTTGCCTCCATTTCCCTTTACTTTCCAGAGGAAAAGAAGAAGGAAAAACATTTACCTGCCTCCCCCTCAGGCTGCCACTGCTTTTTTCTTCACTGGCCAGCTGCTTCAGAGAGCCACAAGCTCCATCTCTGGTTCCCTCTCTGCCCAGTGCCACCTGCAGTCACTCATGCCAGTCACCAAGACTGCTCTCTCACTAACCAACTCTGAAGATGGCCTGTACTGGGTTGAATGCCGTCCTCTGAAAACACATGTCCGCAGATAATCTGTGAATGTGACTTAATTTGAATATAGGGTTTTTGCAGGTATCCTCAAGTTAGGAGGAGATTACTGGAGTGGAGATTACTTACATCCTTACAGGAAGAGAAGAGACGCAGAGAAACACACAGGAAGAAGACAGCCATATGACGATGGGGCAGAGATGGGCATGATGTGTCTACAAACCAAGAAGCACCAAGCATGGATGGCCACCACCAGAAACTAGAAGAGGATTGGAAGGATCCTTCCCAGGAGCCTTCAGGGGGAGGACCGTCCTGCAGACACCCTGACTCTGGTCTTTCCACCCCCATAACTTGAGAGAAGAAGTTCCTATTAGCTGGTCATCTAGCTTGTGGTCGTTAATGATGGCAGCCCCGGGAAGCTAACACCTGACCTCTTTGCAATCTTCATCCCGCCCACCTCTGCAGGATTGGATGCTCCTTACAGTACCATCCTTTCTGAATCTCTCTCCATCAGTGGCTTCAGCGAATCAGTGGAAGCTTTGCTTCCAGTGTGAGCTCTTAAGAAAGAGAATGTTTAAGGGGCTGGGTGTGTTCATGGTCGAGCACTTGCCCAAGGCATGTGAGGCCCTAGTCTTATCCCTAGGCCCCGCCAATAGAAAAACAAAAGACAGAGGGGCTTTGAGCAGCCCACCATTCATACCATGGCAGATCCATTGCCAGGCCCTGGGTGTGGGCCGGGCCCTGGAGCGGTCAGTGTTTGCCCTGTTGTCAGCAGGGTACGAGCTGGACGCTTCTGTGTGAGTGGTAGGTGGGGCATGGCGAGCCTGGGTTAAGGAGCTGAAGGGTTGACCCTAAGATATGTCATATATAAGAGGGGGAAAGTCTTTTACAACTAGATGCACATTTTATAATCTTAGATCAACATACTGATAGATTTCTTCCCAAATTCAAACATTAACACATCCATTTATCTTATACATACATACATATATGTAATCTTATCAATGTACAACACCTGCCTTCTATATAATCACCTGGAAGTGAGGCTTACTTTTACATAATACGAAAATAGCCAAGTTGTATAAATCCACGGCCATTGTACTGGAGGGCCCAGCATTGCCCAACTGCCCCACGTTGCGCAGAGCTAGAGATGATGGATTTTGTCTAAGGAAAGGTCTCCCCTGGGAGAAAAGGAGACAGGCCCTTGCCCCTTCCCTTTTGCAAGGGAGGGTAGTCCAAGCTCCCTGGTGGTCCGAGAGGCTCCTGACCAGCTTCCAGTGACAGCAAGAGATGCCAGAACAAGGGGGAACCCAGAAAGGAGAGAGGAAGACGGCCCAGTACCCTAGCTCCACATGAGGATCAGCAATTTCAGGGTCTAGAAATAATCTGGAAGCCCAAGACCCCACCATCCTGAGGCGATGGTTTGACAGTGGTTTGATAAGTGTGGCTGCCATTGTGTCTTGGATTCAGAGCCTCAGTCATGACACCTAAGAGTGAGGCACCAGGGGCCCACAGGAGTCTGAAGCAATGAGAGCTTCCCCACGGCAGTGACTGTGGCCTCCGGCTTGGCTGGGACCCAATGGCTTCAACACAGCCATATGAATGCAATCAGCACGGCCATGAACCTGGTTAGCCAATCGGACCCTTCAAAATGCCACCCACAAGAAGGCTTCCGAACTTTAGATGATTCTGAATTTCTTGGGAATTTTCTTGGAGGAGAGAGGAAGAAAGGCCTCAGAAGGGAGATGATGGAATTCCTGCTTTCTAGGCAATAAGGACAATTAGCAATTCATTAAAAAGTAAAAGGGATATGACCATATTGTCACTCTAAATTGGTAAAGCAAGTCATACTAGCTACAAAACACACAAATGCATGCCACATTACATTTAAAACCAAAATTAAATTGACACTTTTCAGAGATGGCCTAAGTTGAAGTAGGTTGATCAAAGAATCTTACCATTTTGGCCAATTTGTGAAATGAAGACACGTGGGCTGTCATTCAGACATCTCTATTTGCTCTTCCACTGCCTCTTGGAAACTCATTCCATGGGACTGAACTTTACCTACCTGCCCACATAGCTCACTGTTAGGTAATAAACCTTATGGTCACTTTAAGTCCCAAACATAAATTTGTATCACAAATTTTAACGTCTATTTGAGGACAATAATCAATCTTCATTTCCAAGGACAAAGTTTCTCCCCCACCTCTTTCGTAATGCAGGCATGATTAGCTTCTGCTTTCCCTCCTTCCACCCACTTCCACATCCAGTGATTAATTATTATATCAGACCTGGGAGAATCTGGGGGAGGGACAGCAGCTTTACCTATACTGAGCGGTTGCATACTCTCCTGGGGACCAGGCTCAGATTCCACTCCCAGGAATCCTGCAATTGCTGGAGCCAGGGGACGTGGCTGGATTCTGAGCAGTGTCTTCAGATCCTTCTCCAGGACCCAGAAATGCACCATCCCTGTCAGTTCCTTATAGTTGGCACCCCTCCATCCTATGAGGTGGCTCTGCTGGATGGGACACTGGATGGTCCCTCACAATCTCCCTCATGAGGACCATATTTAGATCAGAACACATCCATGCATCTGGGAGCTCAGGACACTCCCAGGCATCCCTTGCTTTTCCTCAGACCCTCAGCATCCCCCACCCCATTGCATGGAACTCATTCCAAGGCCCCTGAGACTGATGGAAATCCCCTCACTAGGTGAGAGGTGAAGACTGTGACTCCCCCAGATCCTCCTCCCTTAAGAGGGGGTGGGGTTTCGCAGCACACCAAATACATCTTAGCAGAAATATCTACGGATCCTTCCTTTCTTGCCTTCTAGATCCTTCTCTCTGGTTTTGAAGTTCAAGACTCATGGAATCCACTTGCAAATCTTCCTTCTATAAATTCTGCATATAAATATTTGTCTCCACTTATTTTGGTATCTGACATTTATCCTAGAAATGCTACAGCCCAAATCTCCCTTTTAAGATCTACTCAAACATTAACCATTTTTGACAAAATCTGAAGTTATTATTTTAATACCATATTTATTTCTACACATATTACCTATTCGGCTTTTGATGCATAATTCCTGTACTTGACATGATTAGACCTGAAGTTAATCCATTTAACTGCAGAAATTGATTGGCCAACATGCCTTGAATCACTCTTCTGTGTGCTTGAGGCCTGCAAAGACTACAGAAGACCCCGGACCTAAGAAACCAAGTGCACTTACAGACCAATGGGACCATAGTGCTGTCCACAAGGCCATCCCTGAAGCTCCAGCATGTACGGTGACGGCAAATACAATAACCTATTCAACTTAAGGCTTGGCAAATACAGTAAGTGGAGACCTGTGGCTGGATTTTCTCATTAAGAGATAGATAGCATGGTTCACTGTTACAAGAGCACAGATAGAAGGTGTTATGTACAAGGACGTCGACAGTGGTGTAAGATGTTACTTGAGAGCACATGGATAGATTGTGAACATAACACCAAATACCAGTACCTAAGCTTCTCACTGAAAGTGTCAAAAAAAAAAAAAACCACTTTCCTGCACTTACTGTATTTTATTCAAGTCATATACCAACAAAGAAGCAACAGCAGCATCTAGGTGTGTAATTCCAAGTGAACACAAGCACATGAAGAATTAAGTGACTGGGACTAACAGGGACTCTACAGGCATGTAGCCTCCTGACCTCAGGAGCAGCAGCTGACTCTCCGGTAACCAGGCCTTTACAGGGAACCGCCATGTAAGGCCTCTTGAGCACAAGGAAACCCCAGTTCCTCCTCCAAGTGCCCCACACTCCACTTCTCCCAGTAAATCCTAGAGCTCTTCTAAAACTCAGCCAGAAGAACACGACCACCAAAGCCTCTCCCAGCTCCCTCCACCACCACCCATTCTGAGGTTGCTTGCTCCAGCTAATCATGCATCAGTTTAATTTTCCTCTGTGAATCTGTCTCCCTCTCTGAACTGTGATCGCTCCATGGTGCACTTAATAGGTTGAATAAATAAATGATTTGATTGACATTTTATAGAATTGAATATAGCTTTTCATTTTAAGGGACAGATTAACACCACACAAGGCTCAACTGTTATTTTTCTTCCAGTGAAATCTTCCGAGCCTTCTGAGCAATTTAATGTTTTCCCAGCAGAATCATTTAAATATGAAAATAGCCACTGTCCCCCCAGAACAAAGCCACCCCATTAGGAATGGGACGTGCGGTTTTCACAGAGGTAACTTCTAGCTCTCAAAGCAACAGAGCAGGATGAGGTTTATTAACTGCCTGCCATGAGTCAAGTGTGGAGGGGGGTCAGGCACCTGGGAGGCTCAACAAGGAGACTTAGGCACAGAGGCTGAGGAGCCACGGCTGTGCAGGGCAGGCCGGTGATGGAGCCGGGCTCTCATTTCAGGCCAGGTCACCAGCCCCTGCTCCCTCCACCACCTGCTAATTAAACGCAAATTCCTCCCGGCTCTCCTCCAGGAGAAACTGCAAAAATCCTTGAGAGACATCTAAATTCTTCCTGCCTGAAATTCAGTTACCCAGATGGACACCAGGTGAACCTGGTGTATGAATCAAAGGCACCTCAGCCACGTCCATTCTGAGCTTCAGTCATAGTTGGGCATGTTTGTCTCCCAGGTGCCTTTCATCTGGAGCTTCCTGAGGACTTCCTGACGTGCTCTGGATTTTCTTTCATAGCAGCCCAGACTGGGAGTCACCATGCTTTCACCTCTGACAATCAAATAAGAGAGAGCTTTCAGTTCCCGGGCCTCAGTTTCCCCACCTGTAACATGGGGACATCCTAATGCAAGGAAGCAAAGGGTGCTGGGCTTCCTTCCAGCAGCCTCACCCTGCACTGCAGACCTCAAAAGGGGAAAATAAGAAACTCTCAGAGTTCTGATGCCTGTCGACAGCCCAAGCTCTGCTAATCCCTAAACGCTGGTGGCCTCAAAGCTGACATTTTATGTATAATATAACATTTTATATTATATGCATTTTATGTATAATATAAC
>JAJEJO010004043.1:68551-297232 GCA_020662805.1 Glaucomys volans
TGAGGCCCTGGTGGCCATGCTTGTTGTTGGAGTCAGTGAACTGAGGCACCAGACCAGCTGGTCCGAGCTAGGTATTGTCACCTAGTACTGGCTCCACATCTTTGGGCAACAGCTTAGCACCTCAGTTTGCCATCAGTAAAAATGATGAAGACGGCCCTACCATTTGGATGTGCTGAAGGACTCAGCTGGCTCACAGGCCAAAAATGTTCTGGATTTGAATACTATATGGAGATACACTCAGAACCCAGGGAGTGTCACCTGTCACTGTGACTGTGACTGTGACTGTGACTGCCATTACTTAAGACATCTGTGTTCTGTGGCCAGGGTGCCTCAAGTCACCTTACAGGTTGAACTGAAAGTCCCCAGATCCAGTTCTTCAGTAGCTATTGATCTGGCATCTGTGTGTGAGGCAGAGTGAGGATTTGAAGTGTAAATAGAATTCCTGTCCTTGTTGCAGTGACTTTCCAGCCGAAATGTGTGATGGACAGGCAATGCCCTCACGTGCAGGATAAAGGGGATAGAAGGTGGGTCTCTGGAGTGCAGGTGGGGCTGGGCACTGTGGTGCAGGCCTAAGTCCCACCCGCTCTGGAGGCTGAGGCAGGAAGGTCTCATGAGCCCAGTTTTCAAGGCCAGCCTGGGCAACACAGCAAGAACCCATCTCAAAAATCAAAACCAGAAAAAGAGTGCAGATGGGGAGAAGTGACTTTCCCTTGCCTCGGCTGGGCGAGCTCTCTTCTGGGATTAATGAATGGGCGGGTTGGAGAGGTGGGGAAGAGAATGGAGAGGAGGGGATGACAGGAAGTGGCTTCAGGGGTGCAAAGTCACAAAAGCCAGATACAAGACAATGGCCCTTGGCCAATAAGAAAACCCCCAAAATGTACGTCCTCAACTCCAGGCACAGGCGAGGGCCGCTGCTCTCAGGCAACGGGTCACTCACCGCAGAGCCTCAGTCTCCACGTCGGAATGCCGAGCAGTCCCACCAGCCCCAGAGCACGGCGCGTCTGCAGGTTAAACACTCCTGCCGGGAGCCTTTTCACTAGCTGGTCTCTCCCGGGTTTTCCTCCGTGGTGTCATTAACTGAAGCAACGGGTACAGGCAGCTGATACCCCCATTAGGAAGCAGGTCCTCAAGGTTGGCGCAGCTGAGGAATCTATTTTACAAATTCCATAACCAGGAAACACTGGCTTTGCCTTTTGTACTAGAGATGCGCTGGAATTAAAGGATTCAAGATTGCAAAGCCTTCATGAATAATTTAGGATCCTCCAGCTCCAGCCAATATTTGCTTCCCTTTCCTTGTGCCAGTGTTGGACTCTGACATTTGAAGAGTGCTTAATGGTGCCAAATGTCCTTGATTCAGAGCCATCTTCAAACACGCACACACATATACACACGCACACACGTGCTCACACACATGCCCAGACACACATGTACCTGTGTGCGCATGCACATTCCCCTTTCAGCCGTTCTGTGTATCTTTATTTCTAAAATCTTGGAATTAATTCATTCCTCAATATGATCAGCCTGTGGTCTATACCATTTATTTTAATAAATACTGAGTTGTCATTTCTTAAGAAGATCCCAAACAGTAGCTCCTGGTGGTCGTCATAAAAATTGATTAGGTAAGAACAAAAATAACCCTCCCTCTGCAGGTAAGGTAACTAAACACAGAGAGGTTAAGCAACTTCTCCAAGGCACACACCAGGAAGGGGTGGAGCTGGGCTCCAGACGCAGGCTCCTGGCCCCTGTGTCAGTAGTTTTCTCCATGAAGCTGCCTCTCACATTGGTCATTAAGAGAAGAAGAGGACACACAGGGCTGCCTTGGTCCCTCTGCTACATACTCAGAAAGGGTCAGGATATTGGCTGGGTCTCTGCCCAATCTGGAGAATTCATTTTCAGCTCAAATCTCAAATAGCAGCAATTCTTCCTATCAGCCTGCAAACAGGAAGAAAGGTCCTCCATCATGACAGCCTGTCAGTGACCAGACACCAGACACGACCAGCAGAAACTGTAGAAGTATCCACTTATATCTATCTCCCCACACAGAGCTCGGTGGCATTCCCAGGGACAATTCACAATCCCTTTTGCAGAATAGTCTCAAAAACTCCAGACTCTGAATAGGTATTGAATATCACCCAGTGTGGACTCTGAATCTTCCCCACAGGGTCATAAAAGTCCTGTATACCAAGATGACCTTCCAAATGTAGATGTTCAAGGAACACAGAGAAAAGGACCATCCAAATTTGGACCACGCAAAAAAGAAAAGGCATCCCGACCAGCACAGGGCCTGCCCGACCCTTGGATGTGCTCTTCCCCAGGTCCCCAGTGTAAGGAACAGAGCCTGTAGTAGGCTTATGCTTCACTTCGCTTGTGACAGAGGCCTTATGATCTTTAAGTTGGTGCAAGAAGAAAAGCCAGCTCAAGTGAATCCACTTAAAACAGAAATCAATATTTCATAAGAATCAACACCATTCAACTGCGGATTTATGTTGAACTAGAAGTCAAATCAAATTAGTTTTCCCATAAACAGGATGATCATTATGTATTAATTAAAAATAAATTTTAAAAATCATTTTTTCATATTTAACATCATTTCAGGTTATTACTAAACGAACACCAGGTTGAGTGTTGGTGGGGGAGGCTCACAGCTGGACATCCCACATTCAAGACAGCACAACCAAAAAGAGCCTCGTTTTGCAAACTGTGTGAGAGTCCCCTTCATCCATGCCTCCAGGCGTCCCTCTTGATCTGCTGAAACTGACCACAGCACAGTCCCTCCCCATCTTCTACTCCTCGCTGGTTGGCTGCCTCACCTTCTCCAGGACTTGCTTTTCAAAGACTTTGCAGAAGACAAGGAGGTGGTGTATCAATTCCATCAACTTCATATAATCCTGCCTCCTTTGCAAGACTTGAAATTTTGTTTTACAAATAAATTTTGTTTTACACACTCAGATGATAGCAATGTCTGATGTGGTGAGAAAGATAATAAAGAAGAGAGAGGGCTTCCAAGGAGACTGGATGTTCTTTTGGGCTGTGCTGGGACTATTTCCTGTTATAGTGCCTTGTGTTTTCCCTAAGCAGATTGGCAACTGAAGAGACCAAGTTCATAGCAGTAGGGAACGGGGACCTCCGGGCGTGGTCGTTTGAAGGACTGAAACCTTGGGTTCTCTAGCTTAGCTGTAGGCTGCTGCAGGTGTCTTTGGGGGTCCTGCAATATAGCTGCTTTAGGGAACTTAGCATCCCATCTACCTGAATCAAGGGAATCTAACCTCCCACAGAACTCTAGCGATTTCCATTTCATTGAGATATCAGATGGCACAAACTCAAAACCTTCCAAATACAAAACTATTACAACTAATATATAAAATGTCCACTTCAAAAACATTTCACAGCTAGCCTGGCCAAAATTTAAAGGCAATTCTCACATGACAAAAATGATGAAAAACCCTGAATAGAAAGAGGTCAGCTAGGGCTAAGGCTGGTGCATGCAGTGGGCTGGTAAAACCTGGGCTACGCAAGGAAAACGGGAGGGCTCTCCTGGGATCGATGTGGCATTGGAGCAGGTCAGAGGCCACCACATAAGGAACAGCAGGCCCTCCAGCAGAGGACCACACCACCAGAGGGAGAGTAGGAGAAGGCTGCTGCAGACTGGTTCTTAGGGAAGGGGGAGGTTCCCTGAGGATTTCTGACTACACACTGGTTCTCACTGTATTTGGGGAGTGAATTCACACTACCCATGTGGCCCGGTAATCCCTGATCTTTGCATCCATAGGCACAGCACAAGACCTTTAGCCCAGGCCTCAAGGAATTTCTATTCATAAATGTCCTAGTGACATCTCACAATTGAAAATCAGGCCACACATACAAGGATACAAGCTACCTTGAATGAGAACAAATAGAAGCAACAAACACCAAAAGCAAGCCCACAAAGAAGCAGAATTCCAAATTACCTAAATGCATAACTTGCATGTTTGAAGAATTAATGATCTCTGACTCATGATACAAACAACTAATTAATCATGAAAATTTAAACATTTTCCTAAAATTGAAAAATGTAAAAAATTAAGTAATTAAATTTTAAAAAATAAGTTAGACTAGCAAAGGAGGAGTTAAAACAGATTACACATCTTTGAAAAGAGAATTCATGAGGTGAAAGATAAACTTGAAGAATATCCCAGAATGAGCCAGGCATGGTGGCACACACCTGTAATCCCAGCAGCTCAGGAGACTGAGGCAGAAGGATCACTAGTTCAAAGCCAGCCTCAGCAACTTAGTGAGGCCCTAAGCAACTCAGTGAGACCCTGTCTCTAAATAAAATACGAAAAAAAGGGCTGGGGGTGTGGCTCAGTGGTTAAGTGCCCTTGAGTTCATTCCCTGGTAGAAAGAAAGAAAGAAAGAGAGAAAGAGAGAGAGAGAGAGAGAGAGAGAGAGAGAGAAGGAAGGAAGGAAGGAAGGAAGGAAGGAAGGAAGGAAGGAAGGAAGGAAGGAAGGAAGGAAGGAAGGAAGAAAAAAAAGAGAAATATCCCAGAAAGAATCACACAGATATTAAGAGGGAAAAGAAAATACTAACAACGAATTGAGAAATGGTGATAGAGTGAGATATCCTATTCTAAGTTGCTAAAGATAATACAATGAAGGAGAAAAAATATTTAAAGAGATAATGGTTGAAGCTGGGCATGGTGGTGCACCCCTGTAATCCCAGCAGCTCAGGAGGCTGAGAAAGGAGGATCTCCAGTTCAAAGCCAGACTCAGCAATGGTGAGGCACTAAGCAACTCAGTGAGACCCTGTCTCTAAATAAAATACAAAATAGGTCTGGGGATGTGGCTCAGTGTGGAGTGCCCCTGAGTTCTATCCCCAGTACCCTCCCCACCACCAAAAAAAGAGATAATGGTTGAGAATTTTTCCTAATTAGTAACAGACATAAATCTTCAGATCCAAGAAGTCAAATAAATCCACAGGAGGAAAACCAGCATGAAAACACTGGAGAACACTAGGATAACTGGTAGGGCATGGTGGGAATTAAATCTTTCTTTAGATTTTTAAATTTTTAGGAAGAAAGTAAAGATATTAATTAAATTTAGATTTTTATAAACTTGAATGTATTTTAATTTTTTTAGAGAAATAACTATAATACCTTTCCTCCAACATGTAGAGGGAACATTTATTGCAAAGAGGGAAAAAACACAAAAATCTCAGTCAATCCAAAAATAGAAGAAAAAAGTACTAAGAAAAGGCAGGAAAAAAGTAGCACAAAAACAAGATAGCAGAAATAAAATACATCAATAATCACTATCAATGTAAATGGATTGCACTCACCAGTTAATCAGGTTGTTAGACTGGATCTTTTATTAATAATTATTATATAGTACACTGAACATCCATCTAAGACAGAAAGACTCAGAAAAGTAGAAAATAAAAAATATGAAAACACTAAGCAATATAATTGGCATTAATAATGGAAAAATATTCTTTGAAGCAGCAAGCATTGTTAGAGATAAATGAGGTCACTGGATCACAATAAAATTATAAATTTTGTTAGCATTTCTATCAGGAGAATTAAAAAAAACTAAAACCTGCATGTACTTATTAATGTAACTGCAAGAATATTTTTAAACTGCAGAATTTCAAATGAAATTGACAAATCTACCCAAGTAAAGGAAGTTTGTAACAGTCCTCTCTAAATAATTGATAGGACAAGCAATCAAAAAACCAGAAAGTAACAGAAGATGCTCGAACAACGCCATCAGTCATGCTGACTTGCTTCTTAAAGCCACACAATTCTTCCCAAGCACACATGGGACATTTATAAAAATGTTCTGGGCCATAAACCAAGCTTCAGCATATCTTTAAAAATTGTTATTATACAAACCACATTCTCTAGCCCAATCCAAGTAAGTTAGAAATAAAAAAAAAAACAAAACAAAAAAATTGTTTACACCCCCTCCACATGAGTAAAGTCAAAACATCTTGTTGCAGGGTGTGGTGCCGCACACCTATCATCCCAATCGTTCAAAGTCAGTCTCAGCAACTTAGAGAGGCTCTCAGCAACTTAGTTAGACCCTGGCTCAAAATAAAATGTTTTATAAAAGGCTGGGGATGTGGCTCAGTGGTTAAGCACCCCTGTGTTCAATTCCAAAAAAAAAAAAAAAAAAAAAAAATAGTTAAATAGCTCTTGGTTCAGAGAAAAAAATACAATTAAAATTTTAAAATATTCTGAGCTAAATGATTATAGATCTATGACAAATGAAACTCGTGTTGTAGCTGTAGCATGCTTTAAAAGTTTATAGGATCAAGTTCTTATTTTTAAAAAAGTTTCTTAAAAAGCTGAAAATTAATAAACCAAGGATACAACTTAGACAATAATAGAGAACCATAGAATACAACTTTTAAAAATCTGAAGGGAGGGAACAATAAAACAAAGACCCTAAAACAATGAAACCCAAAACAAAGACCCCCAAGAATCAAATTAAAATCAGAAGCTGGGATTTTTCACAAGGGCTTAAAACAGACGATTCTCCAGCAGGCCTGAGGGAGAAGAGAGGATGCAGAAATAAAATTTTTAGAAATACCCTATGCGTATGCAAAACCAGGCATGCACATCGGGGATCAGTGGCAGTCACTCAAGGCAGGTAAGCTGTCAAGGGTCGCACATGTGGAATCAGGGCCTGGAACCTGCTGGAGGTCTGGAAGAGCCTCTCCAGGTCAGACTTACAAACCTGGCTCCAATAGCCACGTGGGACTACCTGCAAGAAGTGACTCCTTCTGAAGCCACCCCAGTGCTGCAAGTTCACGAGGGCACTCCAGAGGCTGCCATCAAGGAGTGGGGCTGTGGGTGCCCCAGGGCGAACGCTGCACAAACCCGTCCAGACAGCCGTTGCGGGCAGGGAACTCTCCGCCTCACCAACACTCCACATGGCACATCTTGCTCTAGGTAGTGCAGACTGGATTGTCAGAGAACATGTCTGCACACCCCTCTCCAGTGCATCCTCCGCCCTGTGTTGCTTCCTACACAAACACTGAGAATGCCTGCCGTCAGAAGAGAGGTCCCCTCAAGCTGCCCAGGTCCCAGGAGAGAAACCATTTGCTTCGACTCCATGGTGCCGTCAGATAAGACCAGTTGCTGTTGACTCAAGTCACATTCTGCAAGCCACGTTCTCCCACTTCCCCACACTCCTTACTCTGAAACAAAAGCCCATTTTTGTAGTAGGTAGCTAACAAAAATGTAAAATAAATCAAATGACTTCCTAGTCCCTTTCCTATGACAGGGACTGTCAGAATCTAGAGAAAGACTGAGGATACCCACAACAGTAAGTGCAGGTCCAAAACACAAAGCACAGCAAACCAAGAAGTCCAGAGCCAGAGGCGGATGCTGCACTGAGGAGTGTGACCCGGGACACAGGTGACCCAGGACACTGTGTGTGACCCAGGACACTGAGGTGACCCAGGACACTGAATGTGACCCAGGACACTGAGGTGTGCTTCCTTAATGACAATCACCAGCCAAACAGCATTGAACTACAGAGCATGCAAACAAGACTCAGGGACATTTTATGGGCTAGTGATATTTCTAGAAAGCAGATAAAACATCGGAGACACGTTCCTGAGGCTGTGCCAGTTCAGCCACTGACGTCTGAAGAGGCCAATGAATTGCCTGGTTGTTCCGATAATTTCAAAAGGCAACTTGGAATCTCTCCCCCAGTTCTCCAACTGGTCCCAGGTCCCACCCAGAGGACAGCATTTCAGTGTGAAGGGAAACACAGCTGGCAGGTCCTAATCAGATTCAGGACGGGACACACAGCGCCGTAATAGTTTTCTCTTGCCGGTGACACCCTCCACGCACATCTATCTAAACATAACTCACATTTGTTTTCTCTAGTTCCTGAGGGTCAGGAGTCGGGATGGCGTGGTGGTGGAGTCCTCTGCTCAGGATCTCGAGGGCCAGAGTCTTACCTGACGCTCGGTGGCTCTGACGGGGCACTCGGCTGTTGGCAGAACACACTTTCTTACAGCTCCAGAGCAATTCGTCTCTTGAAGGCTGTCAGGAGAGTCTGTCTCTGATTTCTTCAGCCCCTGACTAGCATTTCTTTTAGAGTTCTTTCTGAGTAGGTCAGGCCCACTGAGGATAATCTCCTGTGATGAACTTAAAGTTCACTGATTAGGGGTCTTAGCTGTGTCTGCAAAATCCCTCACCGCTGCCATAGTTATATTGGTAAGATGCAAGTTAAGAGGAGGGAACGATGCATGGGCTGGGCCATCCGGGGTCGTCTCGGAATTCTACCCACTGAATCCTTCAAGTGGAAAATAGCAAGAGAGCATTTTGCATTTCAGGTCTCAGCTAATGTCATATTTCAATATGGAAACGAGCAGTTAGTCTCTCAAAGAATACTGCTTCGCTGTTGCTCTACCTCTGATTCTTTTTTTTCAATCAACCAACATTTTCCTACTGGCTGCCACACACTAGCTACTGCGCTAAGTGCCGAGTATCCACGTGAATAAGCCTGGTTCTATTTACTTGTTGAAGCTGGAGCCCAAGGCCAAGGCCCTAAACCAAATGGCCTCAGGAAACCCTCCTCACCTGCTCTGTTTAGTGAAAAGAATAACAGCCTGTTTCCAACCAGCTGCCTAAGTAAGGACTCAGCCCTTCTCGTCTGAACACCACCAAGGACAGAAGGAAACGCACTTCCCAGCAAACCATGAGCATGTCCGTCACTGAGCTCTCCAACCAGGCATTCAGCCTGGGCTGCCCGATGACTGCTAAACCAGCACTCTGAGCTCAGCACCCAGCTCCAGGCGTCCCCCAAGCTCCTGAGGGCATTGTGAGCTCTCCATCTGGAATTTGGAAGCTTAATAGGGGAATTTCCCAGCAACTCTTAATCCATTTAGTGGAATTTGAACCTCAAGTCCCCACACATAATATCCCACAGAGCAAGTGCCTGTGAGTCCTAAGGCCAGAACCCGAGCCTCAGGCCCAGCCAGGTTCTCCTAGGGACCATCACATGGAGGGCTTAATGGACGGGAGGGCCTGTTCCAGGCTCTCCAAACATAAGCAGCCGCTCTTGAGCCACCCAACCTTGTGTGCTTTTTGAGCAAACAAAATAAACTGCGTGGTAACAACTATCACCGCAGAAAAAGTGAGGGTGTGGTCACGTTCATCCAAGTATCCGTCACCCGAGGGAGGGAGCCAGGGATCAGCTGTCACCACCAGGCAGACGTCATTTTCCAGCCCCACCTTATGGTTATACGTATGTAACAAATAATGTGTACATTGTATGACATACTTAGGATATGAACTACAAAAAGATTAAAATGTAGCATAATTCTGTATATTACATAATATATAAAGTGTCCTGCGTGATCAGAAACCACTATGATAACAAGTAAGCTGAAAGGGGTAAGCTAAGAGATGACTCCATTTCCACCGCCAGGGTCCTCATCTCTGATTCAGAATGCTCCCTTGACTGGCCCAGACCTGAAGCCCACAGTCACAACTCTGATCCAGCATCCAAGATTATATTCTGGTCAATAATACTAACAACTACAGCAACCATTAAAAACACACCTTTAAGCTAGGCACGGTGGCGCACGCCTGTAATCAGTGCCTGGGGAGGCTGAGGCAGGAGGATCATGAGTTCAAAGCCAGCCCAAGCAACTTAGTGAGACCCTAAGCAACTTAGTAAGGCCCTGTCTCTAAATAAAGTATAAAAAAGGCTGGGGATGTGGCTCAGTGGTTAAGTGCCTCTGTGTTCAATCCTTGGTACCAAAAACAACAACAGCAAACACACACCTTTAAATAAAAAGGAAGGAAGAAAAGAATTCCCACTTCTCTACTTAGAACTGCACTTCAGGGCTGCAGTGCCAAACTCATTCAAGGGCATCTTCGATTATTAATTTCATTTCACCTTTTCTCATTTCCTTCTTTTGGACGCTTCTCCTGTGCGATGCATTAACATAGCACCATTCTCCCAGGAATACAAAGTGCTTTGTCAGTGCGACATCGCAGTCCAAGCCTTTCAAGGACGCGGTGTGCACTTCACCTGGGTGGCCTCCAGCCATACTCAGCACCATGTTCACCAAGGACCAGGTCTTAAGGAAGACTTGGAGTGCCTGGGACCAGATTCCTCAGCAGAATCCCACCCGGCTCCTCCTCCCTCTGGGTCCCTTTCCCTCTCTCCATCATTGCCCTCCTCCCTGTGGTTGTCACGGGGCACACGTGCGCGTGCACACACACACACACACACACACACACACACATACACACATACGCAGCACCTGCACTTCCAGCTTTTGGTGGAGCTCAGAGTCCAGGTCAGTGCGCGTGCTGTGCACACCTGTAAGACCCAGGAACCGCAGGCTTAGCAAGGGGCTGTGCGTGGAAATCGCTGCAGCCAAGTGATGACGTGGGATTCTGAGAGTCTACAGACACAATATTAATTATTTACAAAAAATGAGCTGCACCTGCATTCAACATTCAACTCTATCAAATGAATTCATCACATGCAGAAGATTTCAGGTCTTTTATCACATTTGTTTTCTTAAAATAATTATGTTAAAAGGGGCTCCCTTCAGTAATAAATCCTTATGCTTAACTTAACTCCCACTTTCCATTCTAACCAGGCTCCTCTGTAATAAAACCAAAATTCATCTGACATGTTTGTAGAGCACTTTATCCAAAGTGTCCCAAAGGCTTTACAGATTTCACTCTATCGGAGGGAAGGGAGTAAATTATTCACTTTACAGAGGGCTGTGAATAATGTTTTCTGGCTACTTCAGTCAACTGCTTCTAACAGTGATAAACTAAATCAGGCTCTTCGGCCATTTATGGGCCAGCATCCATCAGTAGGCTTGCCAGGACCCAGCGAGACGGAATCCACTCTCCCAGCACCACATCTTCATCCGTCTTTCCTCCCTCCAGTCACATGCCACCTTCCCCCATCACTGATCTTACTCACCAAGTCGAACTGCGGAGACAAAATGAGGACATTTCCAAAACTTAAGAACCAGCGCACTGAATGGTTGCCTGTCACTCGGAAAGGTTAATGTCAGCTCAAAGAACAAGCCTGCACCGCATCTTAAAAGCTCCCTCTTGCCAGTCATCCACCAAATTAAATTTGATTTTCCAACCCACATATTGCCACTGGTCACCAATAACCACAAAATGAAAAGAATGAGCAAGATTCATCAAGATAAAATAATGTCTAATGGCAGAGAATATCTACATATGTGAATTATAGTAGCCATCAGAAAAATAGCAATAAGACACTTAAGAAATGAAAGAAAGAAAGAGAAAGAAAGAAAGAAAGAAAGAAAGAAAGAAAGAAAGAAAAAGAAAGAAAGAAAGAAAGAGAGAAGGAAGGAAGGGAGAGAGAGAAGGAGGGAGGGAAAGAGAGAGGGAGGGAGGGAGGGAGAGAGAGAAAGGAAGGAAGGAAGGAAGGAAGACAGATGGCGAGGGATCTCCAGCAATGACCTAGTAAGAGGGCCATCAACACTGCTTTCTAGTGGGTGATGTTTCTTGTCAAAGAGGCCCCAAATCGTCCCGTTTGTTGCTCAAGGACAATAAAGGTAGAGGAGGAGCACCATCTGACTATCAGTTTCTGGAAGATTCAACAGTAACTGCCCTGCATTCACTCAGTCCACTGACATTACTCAGGATCTTTCAATGCCACAGCCCCATGCTGGGCTTGGGGAACGTGTTGACACACAGCCCCTCTAGACCACCCACTGGGCATAGCTTGGCATTTTCTGCTATTAGCAAACCACAGAATTTTAATTTATCATTAGAATACACGCACACCCAAAATATTCTTTTCAATGCTAACATTACTTACACCCTAGTAATAAATATATGCAGAACTGCAGAAAAACACTTTGCAGATTAGGAATCAATGCACTAAACGTTTCAGCTTTACTCTAGCATCCAATCAATCCAACGGCAGTTTATTGCTGTGTATCTGCCAAATCGATAAAAAATACACCTTAAAATATCTATAAAATAGAAAGCTATAGAACAGGTACCGGGGGGCTACAAGAGGCAATTACACTGTACAATTACAGAGTGCGGTACAAACAGCAAGTAGTTATCTTAACTGCCCATGAAAAATTATGGGATGTTTCAAGCTAACTCACTTCCCATTACCTCCTTCCCAAACAAAATCCAATATCAAGAAGCACATTTATAGACTCTTATTCACCTGTTCGGGCACTGTCACCAAGTTTGAAATGTTCAGTGCCAAATGGACCTGTTTGAAAACCATTCAAGGCAAGGGCTCCCTCTGGTCCCCGTGGGATCCTGCCAAGGCTGCAGAAAGGCGGTGTGTCTGTGCTCAGAGGAGTGGTCCTCCCTCCAGGCCCACAGAGCTCGGAGCTTGGCGGGACCCTGTTGCCCTTGTCCCTGAGGTAGCACTCGGGAGCTTTGGAAAGCACTGTCGTGGCTGCTGGTCACGCTGGCTGTTTCTCCCAGGCTTCATCCAGCCCAGGCCTGGGTGGCTGGAGGTCCCCGCACAGCCTGGCCTTTCCTTGGCACTTGGCAGTGAGCAGCAAGCATGGGCCCATGCCACACGACAGCTCGTGTGACCATGAAGAGGGAACAAGAGGGGAAGGAAAGAAAGAGAAAGGGGAAGGGAAGAAAAGAAATGACAGGAAGGAAAAAACAGACAAAAATCATTAAATCAGATATGCCCCAACTGTGTGAGGATCATTTACATCCTCCCGAGGGTCCCGGACCACCTCACTGAAGCATTCCCATAGCATCTGAGTCACGGTCACCACTTTCTATAGATGAGACAGTAAATGGCTTAGGTCAAGTTCCACAGGCCAGGCCTTGAAAGGGCCCTGGCTAGATATAAAAGCGAATGGGTGATTATAAGAAGGCTTCTCGCTCACTGTATTAAAAAAATGGGAAATGGGGTCAGCAGGGCCCAAGGAGCTAAGGCGCAGAGGACAAGGATCGCTGTCTTCAAAATGCATGCAGGTCCACGTAGGGGTGAGACCTACCATCAAGGACTCATGCCCAACCAGGGTGGGGGCCGCTGGGAGAAATTCCATCTTAATGGAACCAAGAAATTCCTAGAACTTAGGTGCTCTGTGCAGCCCAGGCTGCCTCACAGCCCAGCGAGCCCCGAGCCCAGCTTTCTGTTAGGTGAGTGGAGGAGAGCCTTTCCCTGTGCAGGAGAAAGAGCTGGGGGACGTTTTTACAGCCCCTTCCACATACTTGCCTCTGGAGAGAGAATGGTATCATGTTCCAGGACCAGAGCATCAGACAGCAAGAAGCCTGGCTGTACTTCAAGGGAGAACCTTCCAGAACTGAGCAACTAGCTGCTCTGAAAATCAAGAAGAGTCAGACCAGTGGGATCCGAGGAATTGAGCCTTATTAGAATAAGGAGCAACAAAGTGTCCAGCAAGTAGAGCCCCCCAAACACAGCTGGAAATCCTCTAACGGGGACATGGCCAAAGGACAGTTCAGACAGGAACCGACAGACAGTTTTTTAATAGGGAAAGAGGAACTCAAACTATCACCATTTGCTGATGACATGATTCTACATTTAGAAGATCCAAAAAAGTCCACCAAAAAACTTCTAGAACTAATAAATGAATTCAACAAAGTAGCAGGATATAAAATCAATACCCATAAACCAAATGTGTTCCTATACATCAGTAATGAATCCGCTGACAGAAACATAAAGAAAACTACCCCATTCACAGTCGCCTCAAAAAAATAAAATAAAATACTTGCGAATCAATCTAACAAAAGAGGTGAAAGACCTCTACAATGAAAACCACAGAACACTAAAGAAAGAAATTGAAGAAGACTTTAGAAGGTGGAAAGACCTCCCATGCTCCTGGATAGGCAAAATTAATATTGTCAAAATGGCCATACTACCAAAAGCATTATACAAATTTAACAGAAATTCCTATTAAAATCCCAATGACATTCTTCATAGAACTAGAAAAAGCAATCATGAAATTCATTTGGAAATATAAGAAACCCAAAATAGCCAAAGCAATTCTTAGCAAGAAAAGTGAAGCAGGAGGCATCACAATACCAGACCTCAAACTATATCACAGAGCTATAGTAATACAAACAGCAAGGTATTGGCACCAAAACAGACATGCAGACCAATGGTACAGAATAGGAGGCACAGAGACAAACCCACATAAATACGGGTATCTCAAACCAGACAAAGGTGCCAAAAACATTCACTAGAAAAAAGATAGCCTATTCAACAAATGGTGCTGGAGAAAATGGAATGCAACAAAATGGAATTAAATGAAATTAAACCTCTATCTCTCACCCTGCATGAAACTCAACTCACTGTGGATCGAAGACTTAGGCACTCAAACAGAGATCCTGTGACATCTAGAAGACAAAGTAGGCTCAAATCTTCATCTTGTCGGCCTAAGACCTAACTTCCTTAACAAGACCCCTAAAGTGCAAGAAGTTAAATCAAGAATCAGTAAATGGGATGGATTCAAACTAAACAGCTTCCTCTCAGCAAAGGAAATCATCAGTAATGTGAAGAGAGAGCCTATGGATTGGGAGAAAATCTTTACCACATGTACCTCAGATAGAGCACTAAATCTCCAGGATATATAAAGAACTCAAAAAACTTATCACCAAAAAAACAAACGACCCAATCAATAAATGGGTTAAGGAACTGAACAGACACTTTAAAAGAATCTTTTATGCACATTCTCTCTTTGTTGTTTAGGTTTGGGTTTTTGTGTTTTATATTTGGCTCCATGAACTATCACATTATATTTAAAGCTAAATTAGACATTTAACGATGTGTCATTGTCCGTTTTCTGTTGCTATACCAGAATGCCACAGACTGGGTAATTTATAAAGAAAAGAAATTCATTCCCCACAGTCCTGAAGAATTTCAAGATCAAGGTGCAGGCATATGTTTAGGGCCTTTGTGCTGCATCATCCCATGGTGGAAAGCAGAAGGGTGAGAGGGAAGCAAGCAGGCAAGAGGGCTGACCTCATTTTGTAACAAGCCCACTCTCAAGATAATGACATGACCCATGCATGCAGGCAGAGCCCTCACAACGTGATCATCTCTTAAAAACCCTGCCCCTCAGCACTGTTGCTCTGAGGACCAGGTTTCCCACATGTGAACTCTGGGAGGCATGTTCACGCCGTAGCACACCCTGAAGTAACTCACGGTTTGGGGGCTCACCCCTGTCTAAAGAGTTAGTGCTGTTTCACTGCCCAGAAAAGTGAGCCAGCAACTGAGTCAGGGTAGGCGGACATCAGATGTCTCTTTGGGTCCATGGCTCTGGTGGAAAGCTGATGGGGGCTGGTGCTCAGGCCTCACCCTGGAGTCCCCAGCGTTCCATACTTTGCCTGTGTGTATTTCATTCTGCTCCATCCTCACCCCAGAGAGCCTCTCTGCCTGGCAGGTGTCACTCTCAGGGGCACCACAGCTCTGCTCAGGACTGATTTAGATGGGAAAGGCTGTGTCCTGATCACCCTGGCAGCCCATGGCAGGTCCTGGGGCTCAGCCCACTCAGGAACCTCAACTGCCGAACCAGCTGGAGCATCACTTGACCAAAGGAGCAGGGTGAGAGGACACAGGGGACTCCCCACTACCTTCAGCTCCTGTTGGCACTTCATGGATCAGAGCAAGTCAGAGGGTCACGCCAAGCTCAAAGGAGGCAGAGACGGTATCCTCAGTGCCCGCCCCACAGCAGAGGCGAGCACCGTGTACCCTGGACAGCCACCAACAAGACCGACAACACAATTGTGTCTCCACCGGCCTGAGTCCATGTGGAGCTAAACGCTCCTCAGTGAGGCAGGATAGGGCTGTCCAGAGTCAGGGAGTGCGCCTTCTTTTTTTTTTTTTTGGAACCAGGGATTGAACTCAGGGACACTCAGCCACTGAGCCACATCCCCAGCCCTATTTTGTATTTTATTTAGAGACAGGGTCTCACTGAGTTGCTTAGGGCCTCGCTAAGTTGCTGAGGCTGGCTTTGAACTCGCGATCCTCCTGACTCAACCTCCCAAGTCGCTTGGATTATAGGCCTGCGCTACCACGCCCGACCAGAGAGTGCTCCTTCTGTGTGTGACCACGGGAGTGTGACTCTGGATGCTGGCAAGGATCCAAGAAGGGGCTTTTCAGCCATGGCCCATCAACAGGACCATCTGCAGATGTCACAGAACAGTGATCCCGAGACCCCCAGTGCAGTCACTGAGCCAGAATCTCAGGTGTCCTTTCAGGGAGCCACTGAGCCAATGGCTTCCTTAGACCTTTCCAGCTGTCTGTCCCCAAGTCCTCCATTCTGCAACGGCCTGTTATTTCAATTCAGAAGAAGCCTGTGGTCAAAATTTGCACAAGCATCTAGTCCCCAGGGCAAGTCCATCAGAGCATTATGAGGTCACTTCTGAGGATCTGCTGCCCACACTGCTATCTGAGCCAATGCAGCTTCGAGAGGTTAAAGCGTAAGATAAGGGGAAATTGTCCTGATACCTCTGAAACCCTACGATCCCGTGACTTCTCAGGCATGGTGGCTCTTCCAGCACAAACATCTTAAATAAAATCATCCAAATGAGACCTCATTAGGGTTTATCATTAACTGAGAAAAGAAAGAAGTATTTAAGGTATCATTCCTTTCTTTTATTTTTCCCCTGAAGGAAGATGGAATTTCAATTTTCTCCAAGTAAACATGGGCCCATTTGGCATTTTATAAATGGTCACTTTGTCTTTACAGTTAAAATCTGCTCTTCATCTCTGACCCTTTTACCCAAGGACCCCAGAGGCGGAGGCCGGGGCGTTCGGTCCTCCAGATGAACATCAGGCAGCGCCTGCCTGCTCGCTCCCTGCCTTCCCTCCATGGCATCAGGGGTGGGATGCTATTTGCAAGCAGCCAAGGTAATTACCAGCCAGCAGGGTCCAATTGTTTTCAATTAAAAGCTTTCCTGCAGTCTTTAGTTTTAATGCCATTGTGGCCATCTGCTTCCAGTGAAGATCTACCAGCCAAAAGCTCAGGCCACATCTTAATGCCATTAACTCCTCAGAGCCATTTTCTTCCAAAATGAAAAAAACTCAATAGTCCAGGGAAATGATGGGACAGTCCCCACCTATCTTTGGAGGGCTGGGAAGCTACAGGACTCCAGAAGGTCATTCTCAGAAAGACAAACCTTCCTCTGCTTGCCTGAGGCATTAGGTCCTGCCTGAGTTCTCGGCTTCCTTCTGCAGAGGATGCTCAGTTTGGCTCCACTGCCCAGCTTCAATATCTGTAGCTTTGTTCTCGAGTCTGAACGGTACTTTCATCAGATGGATCACTTTGGTAGAGACAGTTTCCAGTTCCAATATCCAATATCAATCCAAATCTGCTTAGCTCACCATGACCCAAAATCCAGGTTGGATAAATTCTAGGGAGCTGCCCAAGTTACCTAAGGAGGCCCATGCTGTTGTGAGGTAGTTTAACTGTTGTCATAGTCAGGAGCCTGCAGCTCATTCCATAGATCACAAAGTTATTAGAAATGAACTTGTTTTATTGACCTATCAGTGCTGACAACCCAAGGCCCAGATTTGGATTCTCCAGCACAAGTTCACTTCACCCCGCATGGTTCACACCGTGCGTGGCTCCACCAGAACCACCTCCACAGCTCCCTTCTTACTTCCTTCCTCCACAAGAAAGGCTCCTTGGCACTCCAAGGGCCCTAGGCTGCATGCCAGGGCCCATGAGGTGGAGGAGCAAGGCCTACAGGAGGGATCACCTTCCCAAATAAAAAGACAGAGCCTCACATGAGGCAAAAGTACAGATCATGGAGCAGAAATTCAGAAGGCATCTGAGGCCTGGATGATGTCCAAGCAACCTGGGCTGCTGCACCCAGACTCCTGATAGTTGAGGCATGAAAATCACCAGCTGTTCCAGACGCCAGAGGACTTACCGTGATTTGAAGTAAAAAAAGAAAAAAAAAAAAAAAAGATCTAACTGCTGGAATAACCAAGACCAAGAAAAAAGGAGTCAGAAAACCAGAGGTATCATCCTCCTTGCAGGCCAAGAATGCATTTCCACTTTGTAACAGCAAAATTAATCTCTCAGTTCTCAAAATCGTAAGGGAAAATTGTCTTGAAGGAACTAGCCAAACTGTTAGAATTTGAATGCAAAAACAGTAACTCCTGTGTCATGGTCATTTCTGCATTCCCAATATTTCAGGCTTCCCCTCTCCAAAGACCTGGGAGGATCGCACCTTCCTGCCCCTTCCAGTGACACATTAGGGTTGCTTGTTTCAGCAGCATGACTTAACTGACTGGGACACCATGCTAAAGCACGGGATCCAGGAAATGCAGTGGCATCAAGTCGGAGAAAAGACTGAAAATCTTGGCTGGGAATATTTAACCAGAGAGGCCAAGAAGCCTGGTTGAAGAGTGGAGGATGAGAGCAGAGGTTCTCTGATTTTGCTGCATAATCTAATCACTTGGAGAGCTGCCGAAGTCCTGACGCCATGCCCACGTCCTGCACAAATTACATTGGTGTCTGGGGTGAGATCCAGGCAGCAGAACGTTATAAAATCCCCAAGTGATTCCCAGGTACAGGGAAGTTTGGGAACAATCCAATCAAAGTCTTTGATTTTTAATTTAAAAATTGCACTTTTTGATGAACGTAAAAATACTTATGCCAAGGAATCAAGGAGCAATGGCTAGGCGTGCTAGAAAAGGAGGCAGAAGGACAGCACTGTCACTCGGAGGGCAATTGACAGCACCTCCACACAGGCCGGAGAGGAAGGGGATATTCTCCAAACTCTGCTGCAATGTCAGTTCAGTACCGCCTTTGGGGGACCTAGTCTCTCCCTTCAGTTACCTAATAACATCTCAGTCGACTCTTCAACAAAATGTGGCCACGTGTTTCTCGAGATTCACATGTTGCTTTGTGCACCAAGATCGCTTTCAGGAACTACGGACACATCAAGCACTGTTGCCCTAGCCAGACCCTTGGTGTGGGTCACCACCCAGAAGTCCTGCTAGCTTCCTCACAGTTCTGAGTCCCAGCCTGGGCTTCAGGAAGCTTCAGGCCACCCTCTGCAGGCAGCAGGTAGCTCTGGTCTCAAAGACCTGCCTTGATCTTCAACTTGCCCCTGCCCTCAAGCAGAAAGGAGACTGCGAATGTTATTGCATTGACTTGACCTTTCTAGAAAAGAGCAAAGTGAGAAATTATATATTTATAAATTCTTACCCACGATGCACACCCCCGACTCTCTTTGAGAAGGCTTTGGCAAACCTCAGGAGGGGTAGGCCGGAACCACTGGAGAGAGCAAACCGCAGCAGGGCTCGCCGCCATGTCCACCCTGAATGCACCCATTCTCTCCCACACGTGTCCCCCCAGCCCCTGCAGCCTTTCCCGTTAGGTCTGGAGATTCACTCAAGAAGCTGCGCACGTAGCCCAGCAACCAGACGCCCTCTCAGATGGCTTGGCTAATGGCCACTTCCTGTGGTTGTCAAATGAAAAAAGAAAAACTAGCACATCCCCAGTGACTTATTGTACCACTTCCCATGGCCCACTCTCCAGCAGCGGCGTCACTTGACATCTCTCGTAAATTAAGAGGCTCTGGCGTGGGTGCTGCTGCCGAACCCTCCAACCCCTGTTTTGCTGATTAGAAGGGACCCTTGCCAGGACTTCCATTATGAATAGTCATTTCCTAAATGTGACTCCAGCAACACTGACATCGCGTCGTACATTAAGTGAATGAGTCGAGGTTATGCAGTCCCCTCTGTACCTCTGAGCTCATCCTGGAGATTAAAATGGCTCCCTTAATGCTCTCAGGAGCACCCGGCCCCTGATGTCGCCGCTCCATGACCGCCGAGCAGCTTCCCCCACACCCTCCGGCCTGCAGCTTCTCTGCCCTTCCCTGTTTTCCTCTTTCTTTGAGACAGGGCCTCCCTAAATTGCCCAGGCTCCTGCTGACCTTCTCAGAGGTCACTTTCCAGCCTGGCTCATGCCTAGGAAGACCATCCTGGCCACACGTGCATCTGCTATGTATGTCTTTTGTGTTGTTCTGTAGCTCCGTTTTCCCAGTGTGGGATTGTGAATGGGCCTGGAGTGGGAGTCAGACTGTGCAGTGTGCATGCTGACTCTTCCTTTTCATTCACAGAATGGTCCCCACATTCAGGCACATGAGTGTATTGGGGTGAGTCCCAGGTTCTTTGAACCTTGGGTTTCCCGTCTATAGAATGAGGAGATTAAAATCTGTGCTCAGGGTTGTGGTGAAAATCGGTGAGCTAACACGCAGGAAAATACTGTAAGACAGGGAAATAGGCTAGCCATCGCTTTTGCTGGTGAGAAGGAACTAACCCGTCTGACCACAACCTCACTGAACAAGGCATTCAGACACCCTGGACCTGAGGACCTTCCCACAGCTCACGGCTCATTCCTGAGTCCGTTGTAGAGACTAAAACAATGAGAAATAAAAGACGTTCTGAAGTTCTTGGCAAAAAGTGGGCACTCAGTAAATGATAAGTGCTGTTATTTTCTTATTGTTAGTATTTTTAGTGTTTGCATAGAACAAAGCAAATAAAAGACTTGTCCAAGAAAACCAGTGAGATGCTGCTTTTATGTTCTAGGAGTCTCAAAAAGAAAAGAGCAGGAAGCAGGTTTTTCACATTCCTAAAATGGCTTAGATTCAGAAATAAAAACCAGTGTTCAATAGTTGCAGAATATTGCCTAACGGATTTGGGAACTCTGAAAAAACAGAACAGCTGACGCACTGCAGCTTAAATATAATCAGTCGCTGAAATTGCTCTGCAATTTGTTCAGTGTTTTCCTGTGGATTTCTTTTTTTAACCATACATGTGTCCTAAATATATAATTATATGGCAGAGTATAATAGCTCATTTGGAGTTATTGAGGTCTATTATGTAAGCCAATAGCACCACGGGGCGGGGCTTGGAGAGGCTGCTGGTTGTTAACTCGTGTGCGCATCACGCAGAAGCGTGGATGGACCTCCTTCTTGCCTATGTCACCCCCCCCAGAGACAGAGAGGTCACTTCACTTTCCTGTCACTGTGAACAAATTGTTTCAAATTGATGTTACATATTTGTTCAAAGGATCAAAGATGCCTTTATGTAGCATTTCTTAAGAGTGGAAAATGTGTGTGCCTCTGTTGTGTGTCTGTGTGTGTTTGTGTATCTGTGTGTGCGCCTATCTGTGAATCTGTGTGGGGGGAACTCTGTGTGGCTGTCAGTATGTGACTGTGTCCCGGGGTGTCTGCCCGTCTGTGTGTGTTTCTATCTGTGCCTTTGTGTGTGTGTGTGTGTGTGTGTGTGTGTGTGTTCAGGTGAGTGAAGCGCTATGTGTGTGACTATGTGCACGAGAGTCTCTGTGTGTCTATTGAGTCTGTCCACCTGTCTGTGTGTCTCTGTGTATATCCATTGTGTTTGTGTGTGTCTGATTGTACGGAATATGTTTTCCAAAGTGTGAAAGGGTGACTTCAATGCACCGGATGCTCAACAGGTACCTGGCCCCAGCACTCGCCTAGGCGAGGTGTGTGCCCGTGCCCTCTGGACTGAATAGGGGCACATGGGGTGGCGCCTTCACTCAATGTGCACAGAAGCTTCTGGCCGGCTCCTCTGCTGGAGCTAATCACCTTGCCAATGCACCCCTGTGGATTAACTGACGGCTCCAATGCAGTCTTTGGTCAATTTCCATTCCTCCTGGGCAGCTTCTCTCCTTCAAGACAAATTAGTCAGGGCATTAGAGACCTTGGAACCAAAATCCACTGCTTAATTTATTTTTAATCCCAAGAAAATCCGAGACTGCTGACAGCCTGGCGTGCTGTCACGATCGACCCCTGCGGGCCACGGGAGCCGAGTGCGTGTGCCCAGGGCTCCAGGGGTGGCACCCGTGTACCCACCTGCTTTGGCCGATACTGTGGAACAGACCACTGGTTAGCTTCTAGCACTCAAGTGTGTGAAAAACTGCACTTCACCCAGAACCTGTCTACCTAAGGGACGGTCCCATGGCCACATCAGAAGGTTGTCACCCACTCGCTGTGTCAGCTCTTCGTTGCTGAGACAAGAACGACTTGGAGGAGGAAACGTCTTCTTCAACTCGCTGCGTGAGAGGTTCAGTCTACAGTCAGCTGACTTCACTGCTCTGGGCCAGAGGTAAAGCAGAGCCTCAGGGCCGAAGAGCATGGTGGAGAAGAGCCTCCAGGAGGCAGAGAGAGAGTGAGGAGCAGGAGGACACGAGGTAATCCCCAAGGGCACACCCAGTGACCACTCCCTCCAGCCACCTCCCACCGTCCACAGTTCCCACCCAGGATAGCATCCTTTAAAATCCCTAATGCATCAAGGGGATTAATCCACGCACTGGGTTACAGCTGGTGCTCTCCACAGCCCGCAGTCTGTCTCAGCAGACAGTTCATGTCACAGCAACTCTTAATTCCTGGGGTCTCCAATCCAGCGTGGACTGCACCTTGTACCTTCACGCATTGCCCTCCTGGGGTCGGCCCATGCTTCCTCTGTCCACCTTTCTTTTATCATGGAAAAAAAGCCATTGATGGTACCAAGAGAGGATGTAGGTCTACGTCTGGCAGAGGAGCCCAGGGACAGTGAGGCTGCAGCCCACTGTGTGGAGGCCAATCACATGGGGGAGAAGGAGGACTCTCCCTCCTGAGAAGGAGGATGCTGCCCTGAACCTCAGGAGGGGCCTCCAGAGAAAAAGCCCAAAGGAGAGTGGGGTGGGAGGAAAGCATCCTGGTGAGGGAGACCATTAGGCCTTCAGGGTCCTCTCATGATGCCCTCAAAAGATCCCTGTGCTGATTAGAGAATGCAAATTAAAACTGCATCTCACTCCAGTCAGAGTGACAATTATAAATAACAATAGATACTGGTGAGGATGTGGGGAAAAAGTACACTCATACATTGCTGGTGGGACTGCAAATTGGTGCAACCACTCTGGAAAGCAGTATGGAGATTCCTCAGAAAACTTGGAATGGAACCACCATTTGATCCAGTTATCCCACTCCTCAGTCTATACCAAAGCACTTAAAGTCAGCATAGTACAGTGACACAGCCACATCAATGTTTATAGCAGCTCAATACACAATAGCCAAATTTGGAAACAACCTAGGTGCCCTTCAGCAGATGAATGGATAAAGAAAATGGGGTATAGATACACAATGGAATATTACTCAGTCATAAAGAAGAATGAAATTATGGCATTTGCCAGTAAACGGATGGAACTGGAGACCATCGTGCTAACTGAAATAAGCCAATCCCAAAAAAACAAAATCTGAATGTTCTCTCTGATATGTGAATGCTAACCCAAAACAAGGAAGGTTGGGGAGGGGAATAATAGAAATCAATTGGATTAGACAAAGGGAAAGAAAGGGAAGGGAGGGGAACAGGCAAGACAGTAGAATTACCTGGCCATAACTTCCCTATCCTGGAGTTTGAATACAGGAGCAGGGCGACTCCACGCCATGTAGGACCACAGAGAGGGCTCCTGAGTGGAGTCCCTTAGACTCTGTGTGTGTATAATCTGCCAAAATACACTCCACTGCCATGTATCACTGGAAAGATCAACAACCACAAAAGATCCCTGTGGGGATTGGGGACTGACCCAGTAATGGTTCTGCAGTCCTGTCCCCACAATGCCACTTGAAGGGGCCCTCCTGCCTCCCTCACCATTCCTTGCTTTGGAGGCCTCTGGCGGCCTTCTCCACCTGGCCCACCAGACGTGGGTGCTCCTCCCACGGACTGCTGCAGCCCGTCCACCAAGGAAAGGACCCTCGGCGTAGCCAGCAACAGCGGGCACTGGCCGTGAGCTCTGCCCGGGCTTCCCTGAAGACCCAACTCGGTCCGTGTTAGGGATGCTGTTAGTGGCCTCTTTCCACAGCCAGAGAAGCTGGGGCACCAAAGGACAGTTCCTGTGCCTGAGGTCACCACCATAAGCCTCCAGGGATGCCCACATCCAGCTCATGGGTGCAGAGGCTGAGCTCCGACCGCCCTGCACCCGCCCTCCTGCTTCTCTTTCCCTGGACACAGCGCCCAGCACAGCCCCACCTCACTCCAGGTCCTGTCAATCTTCACACCCAGGTCATGACAGCCGTCAGACTGCGGGATCCATGAGGCAGGGACAGTGACCCAGGCCCCTTGTGATGAAGCCGGCAGGGTCCAGGAGGGGCCCAAGGAGCCAGCACTCCTGCCAGGGAGCGTTTGGAGGACCCTGGTCAAGCGGTCTCTGTCTTACTCAGAGTAACTGATACCTCTGCTCTGTGGTCCCTCAGATAGGTTGCTCCTGAGCCCAGGAGCCAGCCGCACAGGGCTTGGTGACCTTGGCTTGCATCTCTGAGTCTACACTGCTGCGCAGGCCCGGAGCGCACTGCGGCTGGACGGTGGGTTCTGTCCCTCTCACACAGACCTCCCTCCTGGGTGACAGGGTTTCCTCCAAGAAGAGGGAAGAATTGCTAGGACTGGGAAACAGTGGATTCAGAGAAGAATCTGCCCTCACAGGAATAAAGACTCAGGCATGATTTGTTCTAAGACCCGCTAAGCGTGACTGAGGCGCATACAATCTGTGTCCTTGTCTCGGGCACCACAGCCCGAGGTGGC
This sequence comes from Glaucomys volans, assembly GCA_020662805.1. Taxonomy (NCBI): domain Eukaryota; kingdom Metazoa; phylum Chordata; class Mammalia; order Rodentia; family Sciuridae; genus Glaucomys; species Glaucomys volans. The sequence continues at coordinate 93,107 of JAJEJO010004043.1, forward strand.
TGGGCTGTCTGTGCTGAGTGAGGCGGACCCCTGGCAGAAGTGACCGGGCCAGGAGCTACAGCTGTCCACGGTGTGAGGGAGGGGGTCTCAGCCAAGGCCAGGGTTGTAAACACCAGCGACAAGCAGCAGACAGGCCGGCCCTCAAGGCAAGTCCCAGCGGAGCGGTGCCGTCCCCCCGCTACTGGGCGAGGTTGCAGGAGCTTTGTCTGCAGTCGACGCCACAAGCCCCCGACGGGCAGCTGCCTCCACATACCAGATTCAATTTGAGCCCATCAGAAAAGTGGCCTGAAACATTGCCCGTGAGCCGGATGGAGAGCACCCTCATCTCGGGCCTGACTTCTCCGTTGCCCTCTACTTGACATTTGCTTCATGATTTAATTTACATTTTCCCACTCACCTTTCCCTCTCTTGTTTACCTGGATCGCAATTGGATCTAGAGCTGGATTTCCATCATGCAGTCAGACGTCTGAGGAGTCTGAGCTTTGCATTCCTGCCCCCAGGGCCTGTCCTCTTCTAGTCCATTCGCCAGCCCATTGCGAATCAGCCTGGCCCACACTGACCCACTCTGGGTAAAACCAGGTTCACAACGAGGAGACTCACAGATTCGGGAAGGATCTCATTTTTCTCCCCAGCTTCACCCACCTTCGAGGACCATAATGGGCCTGCACAGCTTCTCTTGGTGGTGCCCGGTGAGGGACCAGGCTGAAAGCGTGGGCGTGGCCCTCATCCGCTGCCTGTGATCGGCTCTCTCCCAGGGACTCCTCCAGACCTGACCGGTGTCGTTAGCCCAAAAGGAAACACACTCGTAGCTTAGGGAGAGCCATGAGGAGCTCCAGCTCCCCAAACCTCTCCAGTACACGGGGACCCCAGGAGCCGGAGCCTGGACGCAGGTCCTCCAGTGGCTTCCTGCCCTCGGCCCTCCTGAACACAGTGCCAGGGCTCCCAGGGCTGGCACTTCTCCATGCCAGGTGCCCACTGCAGGCCTTCCAAGCCCCTCTTCCCTTCCCCAGAGCCACAGGCCTGGCCTCAATGTCACCTGCCGAGATGCATGGTCTGCTCCTGGCCCACACGGCAAGGCCCTGACTGGGAAAGCAAAGGAAACTGGGAGGGACAGGCACAGAGGTCTGCTCAAAGAGCCACCTGTGCCTGCAGCCAGCCATTCCAGCCGCTGGGTGTACGGGCATCTGCCACCTCGCAGAGTTGAAGGTACCCGAGGCTTCTGTGACCCAGGATGAACAGTGATGAGAGGAGACTTTAAAGAGGGAGGAGAAACGAGCCCTAAAATGGTCTCAGTTACCTCTTCTTGAGAAGTCTTGGGTAGATCAGGGGAGCAAGCCCAGCAGGCAAAGCCAGAATAAGGACAGTGACTTCCACCCAAGCCCATTTTTCAGATGCCCAAAGGAGCCACTCTTCCACTAGGAGATAGAGATGGACAGGACAGGGAAGCCCGGCGGGTGAATCAGGACGGGAGCGTGAACAGAGAACTCTGCTTAAACAGTGTCCAGATGAGATCCCTGGCTGTCCCCTTACAGCCTGGTGTCAGGTAGAGAACACAAACTGGAAGACGTATGTGGTTTTGAGTGCACTGCTCTTCCAAAGGAACACAAGCTGACCTGCAAAAGTCTGCACCTGTAGAACCAGCTAGAAATCCTTGATTCCCAAGCCTGCAGGAAGTAGGCCACAAATGCCATCAGCCCAACAGAAGGCCGTGGTCTCTGGTGCCCACGTCTCATGTGGCCAAAGAGGAAAATGGTCAAGAATTTCTCCAAGGGCAGAGTCTCATCCCACAGAGCTCAGTGGGCAAAGGAGCTAGTTAAGCTAGTTACTCCCAGAGGGCAGGTGGCTAGAAGGCCCCTGAAACGGGCTCTCCAGCCAGATTTGCGCACCATGATGACTGGTGACTCCCTTGGTCTTCTCCACTCTCCCTCTAGTTGGTGGGGTTTTTCCCAAGGTCACTCTTCCCATGCATCCTGGTGATGGAGGACCCTGAGTGGAGGTGGGAGTCGGTCAGGAACTTGAAGCCAGATGAAGTAGACTGGATCTGAGGGTTTTCTTTCTGAGGAAGGGGTGAATGTGTTTGGGTGAGGGTACACGTATATTTGAGTTGTCAAAAGAGAGATTTGTCTCAGAAACTTTCAAGTTATCACTTAAAATCTATCTTCTAGAATAGAGTACCCACAATTTTTAAGATCCAGAAATAAAGACCTCACCTTCCAGCCCCCACCCCAGGGTAAGATGAGGCCAGGTGACTAAATGCTGGTTCAAGAGCATGCAAACAGAAACGATGCATGTGACCTCTAAGCTGTGTCTTCCCATTACCCCAGAGCTGCAACACAGACATGTGGTGGGACACCTCGGGCCATGCCAGGAGAGTGACACCCAGAGAGGCAGAACTGCAGAACAGAAGACACAGGGTTCCTATACCTCAGAGCCACAACCTTAGTGCCTGTAACCTGCATGGGCCACTGTCCTTACTCCAGCAGCCAAGCCTATCCCATAGTAGAGTACAAACAGGTAAAAACTGAGTGAGTTTCACAAAGGGAGGCAGAGAGGGAGGGAAGGAGGAGAGAGGGAAAGAGGTGGGGATAGAAAGAAGGAAGGAAAGGGAAAATAGAAAGAGATAATGTAAGTAAATTAGAAGAGAGGCTACAAGATATAACACCCAAATAATAAGAGTTCTAGAAAGACAGAATTGAGACAATGGAGAAGAAATCATTAACAAAATAATACAAGAAAAGTTTTTCAAAAAAACATGGAACATGTATTTACAAATTGGAAGGACCATTGAGTGTCCAGCACCATGATGAAAACAGATTCACCCCAAAGCTCAGCACCACAAAATTTTAAGAAAGGAAGCATATTACTGGTTAGTGTGTGATTCTGATTAATAGCACGTTAAATGTTCAAAAATTAAATCAGGACCCCTTTCTTACATTCAAAGGCACATTTCCAGAAATGGCATTCTTTAAAATTGCACCTGTTTCATAACAATTTGCTGTGATTTAATCAGTTCCATGTTGTTTTAAGTGTGAATATTCTGCTTTTACTATACTCTTCTGCTGTGGTGGAAACTTCTTGTGACAAGAAGATAAGCTTTGAGTAGAAATATCTAAAATAAACATGACAAAATACTCAATGAGATTTTTTAACATCATTATGGATTTGCATAGATGACAGCCACACTCTGCCTTTGCTTTCTAACATACTCCCCTCTCCAGGGCTGACTTGTAATGAAGGTAGTAACTCACTTCGCCAAGAGCAGTCCTTCAGGGTGGGGAACACCAGCAGGGGCAACAGCTGTGAGAGCAACCAACAAGCAAGGGAGGGATGTCCTCTGTTGGGTTTCCTGGGCTGTCAATCACACATTCCCAGCTGAGCAAGGTTTGTACTGGGAGAAATAAAAAATAGATGCCCATGTACAGCCCCACTATCACTCAGGTGGTAACAGGGCCACCCTGGAGAATTGTCCAACAGGCCTTGAATTCAGGTCTATAATTCAATTAAATACTAATTCCTGATTTACTTGGAGTATTTTTTTAAGATATCAAGAATGGCTTTTGAATGGTATAAAATATCCTTATAGAATAAAATGATATATGTAGTTATTCCTTTTGACTTGTTAAAATAGATCATATTACTAGATCTTCTAAGGCCAAACCATTCTACATTCTTGGAACAAACTATTTCATTGTGCTTTAAACAGCCCTGTTAAGAGGATCATATATTTAAATAAATATATTCATAAGCTAGATTGATCTGTAGATAATTTTGTTGATGGTGATGATTATAATGTGTTTTCCATTATTTCTTTGGTTTTTGGTCTACTTCCATATTCCAATTTTATTATTTTAGTAATTCAAATTTTTTTGTTTTGTTTTTCTAGAAAGTTATCCATTTCATCCAGGGCTTTCTTTTTAAAACCCTTTAGCATAAAGATACAAATATCATATGAATTAAGGTTCTCCAAAGAAGTGACAATAGGAGATATATATCAAGAGAGACTGAGATGCAGAGAGGTGAGATGATGATCTTAGAGAGTTCATGCAAATGCAAGGGCCAGCGACCTGCAATCCACAGGGCAAGAAGGAAAGCAGGCCAGATTCAAACAGGCTTTTCTGTTACAGTCTTAGGGAGAATTCCTCCTCTTCTGGAAACCCGTCTGCTGGGAAGGCCTTTAACTAATTGAGTTGGGCACTCCACTATGGAGGGCAAGTCATTCACAGTCTACTGATGGTGAATGCCAGTCACAGCTCCAAGGGACCTTCATAACAACAGGCAGACTAGTGTTTGACCAAACTGGGAACCGTGACCTTGCCAAGTTAACACATAAAATTAGCCATCTCCCAAATAGCACCTATTCTAAGATGCTTGGTTTAGTCATTCTGACACAGCATTGTGGGGCACTGCACCTGCCCCAACGCTGGGTCATGGAAAGATCCTCCAACTCTGCACAGGAGCTGGAACAAGAAAGAGTCCCAGCTGCATCCATCATCTGAGCAGCCCCATCGCTGGGCCATGCCGTCTGCCAGATGTGTTGCACATGTTGGTGGTAGGAACAGAGTTTGGGGTGAGGCTAGTGACAGAATCACAAGGCACTCCCCCGAGGTTCTGGAGCAAGGGTGTGCCATCTGCAGCAGAGAATTGCACATTTTAGAAAATATCTCCTGATGTTCCACTGGAGCCCTGGAAGGAACAGAATGTCTGACCCTGGACACCAAGCAACCATGTGACCAGAACTGCCCATGAGGAGCTGGGCCCTTTCAGTCCCACTGAGCCGTAAGTCAGAGCAGACACAGTGGCAGCTCACTGTAAGATGGAGGTGATTTGACTGCGTTTCAATGACAGTGGGGCCAGCAAGCGGCCAGTGTCTGTCCGTCCCTCGGGTGAGACTGACCTGTGAGACTGTTCAACCAGGAGGAAAGGAAGGCTGAGGGTGGCTGAGGGGTGTGCTGTGTGGCGACAGCAGAGGTGCCTGTGAGGGCCAGTGCTGGGGGAGAGTCCACTTTATGGCAGGGTTAGGGTAACGCACCTGACCTTGGGCAGCAGGAGAAACGTCCTCAGATTGACTGCAAATAAGCTACCGGTTGATCAGGGCCTGGAAGGGGAAAGATTGAAAAGTGGGGGACCAAGAGATCTGAGACAGGCTGGTGGACATTGTGAGTGGGCATAGAGTTTAGGATATCTGTGTCACATGTTAATGCTCACCAGTAGCCACCCATGCTGAAGGGACACTGAACAAACAAGTAGAACAAATAGGCCAGCCGATGCCAACCCCGTCCTTGGCCACTCCCGGGGCACGATGATCCCGGGGCACGATGAACACATGGATGTGTCGGTCACCACACAGAGATGGAGACTACGCATGGATCGCATCCCGGACTCCCTGAGACCGACCGGGTCCCTGCTGTCACTGGATTTCCACAGAGGCCAAGGTTGAGCCTTCCGCATGGTGCCACTGTCAGGCAGACCAGCTCTCCACTGTGGCTTCTTGCCTCCACGGGGTCCCTTCCACTTCAAGGGTGTCGGTGGTGACTCACAGAGGTGACCATGTTCGCAGTGCAGCCCAGCCTTGCCCTGGCTTGCAGGACCACAGGGGAACCCTCTGCAGATCTGCCGTGCTGTCCTTACTCAGGGGGATGCAGCATCAATCACAACGCCAGTGCCCTGGTGGCAAAGGAGGCACAGGATCAGGACCGACTGGTCACACCATGTGCAACGCACTATGCCATCCAGCAGTGTCTAGATGTCTAGAGCCACCCGCTGAAGGGCCAGGTGGAGGTCAATTCAGGTGGAACTCACACTTGTCCAGCATCGCATCTCCACCAAGAGACCCAGGCTAGGTCAGGAGCGCCTGCACTCAGCACCACTGGAAGAGAACCTCGCGGGGCATCTGCGTAGGGTGGGGAGATCCTGAGACGAATCAAGCCCCGGCAGCCCATCTAAGTAAGGAAATCAGCCCCCATGGTAGAGGAAGGGACAGAGACCGCCAGCCCCTGGGTTTTCCACCCTCCGGCCCTTCCAAGGCAGGCTCCAGGCAAGACAGCCCTTCCTAACGAAGGGCGGCAGGGAAGATCAGATCCCCACATCCTAGAGCACGCTCGGGTTCCATCGCCTCCAAACCAGAAATCCCCCTTTATCATCCATCGGGTTGGGCTGTTGAGGAAACAAGATATGCACCATTTAAGAAGGGCTCTTTTTTAATTTTGCCAACATCTTGGGTAATGCGAAAAAATGACTAAATAAATCCCTGCATCTGAGGTCGAGCGGACAAACACCCAAAAGAAGGAGCTTCTCTTCAGATGCCAGCCCAGCCACGGCGCTGCTCCCCAAGGAGCCCACGCGGCTGCTGAGTGAGGCCAAGCTGCGCGTGTAGCTGGGCGGCGGGACCCAGACGCCACCACTGCTTTCCTTGGGGCTGCGAAGGAAAGGGCAGGGATGGCTTCCAGGACAGTTAGCACTTTAGAAAGGATAAACAAAAGGTAACAATCATGTTGGGTGAGGACCAGGGGCAGGGACAGGTACGGGGTCACTGATGCTTTCTAAGAGTCCTGGAGAGCAGGTCCCTACTCCTGGCCTAGTGACCCTAAAGGGTCCCCAGGATGTGCCCCTCCTATGTGTGTCCCCAGCAGGGCAGCAGCACATGGGTCGATCCTCCGCCATCGTCAGGGGACTTCCAGCTGCAGGTAGTTCTCAGCCCTGGCTGCACACTAGAGTCACTGCTGAGTGTCACACACTCAATAGGAAAGTTAAATCCGGATGGCGATTGCAGGCAGAAGCCGGGGCTGGGATCCCCTGGGTTCACCTTGCGCTATCCCAGCCTGCGTTCTTCCCTCGGGAGAAACGGGAGAAGTGGGAGGAAGCCAGCTGCTGACCCTGAGCTTGAACCGAAGATTTAGCAAATCTCCTCGGCCTTCTCCTGCTCATCAGCCCTGGCCTCGCTAACCCAAAGTCCTCAACCTCCGGCTGCATCCGAATCCCACCCTCAGCGCCTCTGAGGCAGGAGACTTTGCTTGGGGCCCAAGAATCAGCATTTCCATCAAGTTCCCAGGGGGTGGCCACTGCTGTCTGGGGACAGCACTTGAGGAACCCCTTACTCTTTCCATGGTCCTTATTTTCCACATCTAGTCTACTCCATGACCTTCTTCTGACCTCTGCTGTGGACTCTTCCATGAAAAGCTTCAATTTGCAAAGCTTGCTTCCAACAGATGCCCAGCGCCAGGCATGAAAGAAGGGTCACTCTGCGGCCCTGCTGTGTCAGCGTGCTGGGCTCTGAATACCCCTTAGTGCTTCGCCTTTTAGCTTCATCTGTGGAGACAGTTGGTGGGCAGTGGCCCTTTACTATGACCCTCAATCTCTTCCTCCTGACATCCTCTCCCTCCTGCTCATAAGAACCCCTAAACGTTTCCTGCAAGAAGAAGGATTGCTGTGTATTTTCCAGCTAAGGGACTTATTTACTCACAACCATGATGAGGAATATGAAACCCATAGTATTTGAAAACGAGGAAAAATAATAAAAGACGACTGATCTTTTGAACTGAACTGAGTTGAAGTAAACTGCCTGGAACCCCCGGCCGACTCCCGGACACCAGCGTTTCCATCCTATTTCCTTTGCTTGCACAGGGAGAGGCTTCAATTCCACAAAATCAAGCCTCGAACAATATTCCAAGTGGCCAGCGTGATCCTTCCAGCTCTGTAATGCGGAGCCACGCGGCCTGGCCTTTGAATTAAACATAACTTCTTCTCCAAGATCCATTTCTCCAACTTTGTTCTTCTCCTGGATCGCAGGCTTTTAACTGCTTTGCCAGCTGTTCTCTCCCGCTGGACTGCCCAAACCAGCCCTCCAGGGTCAGTTTATGCTCAGGAAGTCCTCTTAACTCCTTCGGGGGAGACCCTGCCTCTCATGTGCTTTCATTGGAGGGTGCTTTGTTCGTCAGGGCTGTGGGTCGCACTGGGACAATGGGCGCCTCCCACGCCGATCTTCTTAGAGGGTCTGAGAACGTGGAGTTTCCATGTGCCCCCTAAGGATGGCATGCCTTAGACGGTCAGCAGTGACACCTTGCCTCCTGGCCAAGCAGCAACTGCGGGAAGCTACGGATCAGAGGAAGCAGAGAGGGCCAGGCATCTAAGTGGGTACCAGCTTCCGGAGGGCTGGGTGAGATCTGATTCCCTGCAACAGGCTCGTGATGTTTGGCTGGGATCAGCAAAATGCCCTGAAGCCCATGCCCCAGAGCCAAAGAACGCCAGAAATTGGGCATCTCCTGTTAGCCCCCGTGGGAATCAGGATCTTCTCCCCTCTGTAACGATGTAATCTGACCCAGGTGCTGAATCTGTGGCCAGCTCTTATTTACTCTGAAGTCGACAGCGTTTTCTAAATCCTAACTCCCGCATTAATAACGAAGGTGCACACACACCCCCAGCAGAGTGGCAAATCTGAGTGCCGCCAGGGCTGGCATGGAAGCCAGATAAAACAGGTCCATCTCGGAGCAGTGCGGACGGTGGGACTGTCTAAAGGGAGCCACTGATGCTCCTCCAGCCCTGGCTACTGAAGAAGGCCAGGTCGTGTCACGTAAGCGAGACAATCCACTTGCCGGCTTTCCAACGTTGGCCCCTAATCCAAAACTGTTGACAAGCTTGAGCAGCTACCAACGCAAGGGTGATGACCGGTCTGGCCCTCGAGTCGCCCATCGACAGCCGCTCTGGCTTCAGCGTTTTCAAGATCTCATTTGACCCTCCCACGGTGTCACCACTGGACAAGGTGAACTTCATCTCCCCCCTCCACAAAGGGGTAAAAAGAGTCCAGACAGCCGTGACTTCCAGACACCCCGCGGCTACCTCAGCAGAGCCAGGACTTAGCCTGAAGGGTCGGTTTGTCCAGGACATACCATCTGCTCCTGCCAGCCATCAGCCTGCTGTGGTGGGTGGCGGCAGCTCTCCCTACCCCACCCAGCCCTCCCATGCAGTCGCTCTGCCATCTTCAGATCGTGCCTTCCAAAGCCACCGGGTCCAGCCAGCAGAGGAGGAGGAGGAGGAGGGAGGACGACCTGCGAGACAGCTTGTGAGCAAGCCCAACGGGCCCCGCCACACCCACCCACAATCAGCTGCCCAGGACTGGGTGACATCAGAACGCCCCATCATGGGGAAGCTGGTAACACAGTCCGGCCACGTGCTTAGAGAGTGTGGTGAGTGTGGTACAGGTGTTCGGTGGTCTCCTAGCGCGACATCACCTTGTGCTCTCCAATCCTTTCCTTGTTTGGGTAGGAGCACGACTCTTGTGTTGAGGCCTCACATTTTTGGAAGCATTATTAAGACTAAAATTAGAGGAACATGGAGAAACAAGCCTCCTGCTGATAAAATACCAACTGCTGCTCCAAGTCCCTCGCTGCTGGCGCGTTGCGGTGCACACGGGAGCCGTGCGCTAGTGCTCATGGCCAGGGGGGCAATTAGGCCTGGGCTGACAGCTCTCCTGGCCTGGGGTCAGAGGCTCCTTCCTCACTCCAGCCAGCTGGTGTCCCTGGTCTCTGGTCACATTTCAAGAAGTGCCGGGTTCAGGGAGAGGACTGGGCTCCTCTAGATTCTGCGTCCTGCTGAGCTTGAGTCAGCAGCCTTGGCAAGCCACTTTCTCCCTCCTTGTTCAGCTTCTCATTAGTGGAGGGGACATCATGCTGCACAACAGGCTTCACAGCCTCGTGACATCGAAGATCAGCCCCAGTGCCTGACAGAGATGTGCACTGATCAACTGAACAAACGCAATGCCCTGCCATGCACTGAGGTCTGTGAAGCCCAAACTGTCCGTGTTGTGGGGAAATCACAGATATCCTGGCTCACTGACCGGGGCTGCAGGGACATCCCGGGAGAGCAGGCGACCACACTTCCCACACGGGGGAAGGTGGAGTGGAGAGGGTGGAGAGGGGAGGACCTAGAGGCTTCCCCAGGAGTGTACTGGGCACTGGGTCCTGCCAGGAGGTACCAACCCAGGGCCCTTGGTGGCTATTGACCCAACCCGCACCTGCAGCCCCCCAACAGCCTGGTCAGACACTCTGCAGCCCCTCAGCTCCCCACACCCATCTCCATGTGTGGTAAAGGCTGGGGCGAGCTGACTTCTGCAATGGAGTGCAGCTTCCCTGAGAAGCCCCATTCACCCGTAGTTACCAAGTGGAGCTTTTCTGGTCGGGTGGGATGGGGGCACGGGCAGAAGAGCAAGAACTGCCCAGCTTAAGAGCAAACGTGTCCAGCTAGCCAGCAGGGCCCTCAGCACTTCTCCTCTGTGCAGGGAAATGGCAAAATGCTGGCCCTGAGGGTATGTGCACCCACCAAAACGTGGCCGTGAAATCAGGTTAAATTGAATATCAAGTGTTGCTTAAAAATGGAAATGAAAAAAAAATAGCATTTGCATCCAGAGAAGGGAATAGAGGAAACTGCGACCTTCCTCTGAGTAACGAGTGCAAGCAGCACCCTCAAACATGGGCAGGATGTGCATGGAGACACAGGAAGAGGAGTTTTTCAGGGACCTATTTGTCAGGACCACTCCAGAAATGCTGCCCCAAGGCAGCATAGCTGATATCCACAGCCAGACCCAGACATCCCAGCGTCCAAGCCTGCAGGGCCACCCTCCCACTTGACTTCCCTGTGAAGACCCTGTGGTGCGCCCAGCCCACCTCAGCAGGTGTTCTCAGCGAGAAGCCAGTTCTAATATGCAAGCTCATCGCTGGGGATCTTGCGAAAGTCCAGCCTGGATTCAGAGGGTCTGTGGTGGAGCCCAAGATTCTGCCCAGGGTTCTAAGAAGCGCTCAGCGATGCCAGCTTGATACAAGGTCCCCAGACCAACCCCTGAGTGGCAAGATCCTAAAAAGCCAAGTGAGGCCATCAGGCATGTCAGATCTCTAGCAAATGCTGGGGTTAATGGTGGGGTGGGAGTGAAGGTGGAGGGAGAGTGTCGACACAGCTCAGGGACACGTCAACTGAGCACCAGAGCCCACTGTTTCTGGGATGTGTGACCCGTCCCAGCCTCAGGAAATCCTCATAGCTCAGTTTGCTCCAGGTCTGCTGCCATTTACTACAGGCCGGCCCAGCACCTTCCACCCTATCCTAGCATCCCTGGCCCCTCTGCTCACAGCTTCCATTCAACCACCCGGCTCCCCTAGTCCATGTGCACACCCCTCCCTGGCTCCACTTTGCTTCCTCCTTTGGAAGCAGAAATGACTTAAGTAAGAGCCAAACTTGTCCACAGAGAGATTCCATCAAGGTGTAGAAAAGAGAAGCCTGGCTTTCTCTCCTCAAGGAACCCTTTCCTCCCTAGAGGAAACCAGAAGTGGTTCTGAAGGTGTGGTCAGTGCCATGGGGACCTGGCCCAGATATGCAATGGATCAGAAACCCCGGGCAGTGGAGCCCAGCAGCCCAAGGGCAGCACACCCACCAGGGGGTTCTGGTGCACACGTGGAGAACCTGTTCTAGAGCAGAGCCCAGGTCTGAACCCAGCTCCTGCTGCACACTGTCCCACCAGGCCTTGACACCAGCCAATGACGTCACAGCTTCCTGGCTTTGCTGCCTAGCTCCTGACAGCTAGAGAGATTTAAGTCATTTGAATAGTTCTGTAGGTTACATACTTCCTTACTAAACACAATATAAATTTACAAACACAGGCAAATTTGGAAGCGTAAGTTGTCCTTTTGATTCATACCTATAATGACACTCATGCCTAAATTATTTATGTAATATGATAATGCTCCATCAGTTGTAGGCTCTTTGAGGTGAGCCAACATAGATAACTGCTCTCCTTCCTGAAAATAAAATGTGTCAAAGTAGAATAATGCGGTATTTTCTTAAGACTGAAACGATGATGTGATTTGCAAATGTCATGCTTTCAGGGCATGAGTAATATTCTCATTATTCATAATCTACAAACCAACCTGGAGTCTGTGAGACCGCTGTAAACGCAAACAAGGTGAAGCTCTGTATCTAAACATGCCAAACACATCGGGTATCTCTTCTTGAATTATTTAGACTCGATCACCCACACATGCTGATTGTGCCACGTTGGGCGTTAATTACCTCGTTGAATCACCTGAGTGCTCGGAGCCCTGCTGCAGAGATACAGCGGAGGCTGATTCTGAAACGGCTGTGCTGGAAATGAGCACGGTACACTCAAGAACAAAGGGAAAAGGATAAAACTGTCACCCAGAGACCTCAGGAGAATCTAACAAGATGTAAACCCGCGAGTACTTGGTTTCCTGAGCTGGTCTGGGCCAGGTTTGCCATGCAGCAAGGGTGCCAAACTAATCTCTCCGTGAGGCTGGCTTGGCATGAAGGATGGGCATGTGTCTGGTGAACATGGTCTCTGTGACCACTCTCCATGATGGATGGTCCTTTCCTGTCACTTAAAGGATGGCTTCTGAATACAGAGTGCCGACAGGTGATTTTTCCTGGTTCTTCTTTACTCCAAATCTCGCCTTCCAACTTTATGGAATTGAAAGTAAATTCTGCAAAACCAGGGAAGACGGGAAATTTTTCTGCATTTCACCCATTTTGTCTGGGGAAAGTAAGCTCAAACCCTGACCCCCAAAGTCGGAGAAGCAACCCAAATCGTCAAAATGCACTTGCTCAACAGCATCACCGGCTGAGTCACACAGGAGAGACAGGTCCTTCTGAGGTCTCTCTTAAGGAGGCTGGAAAATGGAAGCTGTACCGACGCCTGCTGCCATCTGAATGCGCCCCCTCCCTCAAATTCAAGGGTTGAAATGTCATCACCAGCATGATAACATTAAGAGGTGGGACCCTTAAATGGGATCAGTGCCTTGTAAAGGGCTCTGGGGAACCAGCCACTCTCTTGGCCCTTCCTCTGTCCTCCATGGAAGGTCAGCAAGAGCCTCATCAGACACGAATGCTGGCCCCTTGCTCCTGGGCTTCCTTGTCTCCAGAAATGAGAAGTAAATGACTCCACCCTGAGTGTGCCTACCCTGCAGAGACCCCCCCTTCAGGAATGGGGAGAACACTCGTGGTTCCTTGTCATGCAGCAACAGAGGACTAACACGGATGCCGAAATCATTCAGAGGAATGTTGATAAGTGGCCACTTCATTCAAGCACATTTTTTTAAAAAGGGAAAGGTTAACTTGGATGTAATCTTATCAGTTGAGCCAGCCAAAAAAAAATCACTGTAAATTCCAAGCCTTGAAACTAACAAACTAGCCTCCCCACCAGGTCCACATCTCACCTGGTCCAGTGACTTTTACTGAGCATCTTCTGCATTTCTGGTTTTCTCTGCAAGCCCTGTTTCCCCAGCTTTTCCCTAACACCAAACTAGAATCAGAGTCACATTAGTGGGACTGTTTTTGTACCTTCTCTTGTCTTCTCCTGGCAGTGGATCTCTGTCCCTATGTGGTCCCCACCTCCAGTTACTTCCAGTGTCCTCCAGAAGTGCCACAGCAATATTAGCAAGTCAGCCTGAGGGCTCGGCAGGGGGCCACCGCTCTCCTGATCTCTGGTCCAACCCCATCCATGACATCTTTTAGAGATGGATGCTACCCATTTCATCCTTGTTTGTATGCTGGAAGAAGAAGCTCCGCCCAAACACACCCCCAAACCTGCAACAGGCTTGGAATCCCTGGGGTGCTCAAAGCACTGAAACTCCATGCCACCCACTTGTCCCTGGGTGTCCAAATAATCGCACCAGACTCTTGTGTGTCAGAGAGGCGTGTACATTGCACCAAATCCACTGAGAACCTCCCCTGAAGTTCTCCAGACATTCTTACAAGCCAGACCTCACCTCCCAAGGTGGTGCTGTGCTCCAGGCTTCCCCTTATCAGGACCCTAATGATTTCCCATGGACCAAAGTCTGGTTACCTCTGCTTACCCAAGGTCTCTCTTTCTACCCCTGAGCCACTCACAAAGCATTGTCCATTCCCTCCACCAACCCACTCCCAAAAGAACAGTAAGGGATTCTCTTGCCAGCTGCTAGGATTTTAAGTTCTCTGGGCACTTTGGAGACAAGCTATGATCCTCAAAGTAGTAGAAGATAGACCCCAAAATACCTTACAGCAATTTTAGTAGCTTGTTATAGTCAGCATTTGCTGCATAACAAATGACCCCACAGCTCAGTGGTGAAAATGCCAATGGTCTATGCTTTGCACTCTGCAGGTTAGCTGGTAGCCTCCCTGCTGCTTGCACTGGACTGCCTCCTGAACTGCATGGAGCTGGACTGATGATGAACACTGTGTCCAGGGGATGCCTCTCCTCCCTTCCACACTGCCTCTTACTCCAGCAGGTTAGCCTGGAGTCTTCCCACGGTCATCTTGGGACAGCATTCCAAAAGAGAAAAGCAGAAGCCATACAACTTCTGTGGCCTTGGAAGTCACAGAATGTTGGCTCCTTCATGTTCGGTTGATGAAAGCACTTCATCCTGAGGCCAGCCCAGAGTCAGGGGGCTATGACAGTGGAAAGGACTTAGATCTTGACAGGAAGAACAGAATCTCATTGCACAGGAGCTGCTGGACTTGGATGAGAACATATTTTTCCATCCACCAACTGGATCTATTTAGTTTTACTTCATTCTCTCACTCATGCTCACTTCGGTGCATTCTGTGTTTCCCCCACACATGCACACATGCGCACACACACACACACACACACACCCCAGACACTCAGACATGTGCTCAACACAGTCCTGGTCAGGAGACAAACTCAAGTAATAAGCACCATGAATCTCCTTCTGTTTTGACTTCAGCTGAGTTTACCTCCCCAACTCTTGCTTTAGGATGAGTTCTTCCCAAGGGAGCACTCAGGCCCTTGAACATACGGGTCCCAAATTGGCCCACTGTGATCTGACCTGTCTGAGTTCAAGGAGCCTGGCTTGTTCTTCTCAACTGGCACCACTTCCACACCCCTCCATGGAACTGCTCCTTTGACCCCTCATGAAGAGGGCCATTCCACCCAGGGCTTTGCAAGATCTCCAGCACCACAGGTTACCTAGGAGAGAAGGGACGGGTCAGGCTGAGAGAGGAGGGAAGGGTGGGGACATGTGGCAGGATGGACTCTAGGATGCACAATAAAAAGAACCAGCTGGACAGCAAGGCCTTGGAGCAACAGCACAAAGGTGCAGGGCAGCAGGCAGATTGGAGGCCAAAGTATCATAGCAAATGTCCACGGGAGCCCTGGAGATGGTTCCGGAACAAGCCTGGATTGTGTGGTTCACAGGAGAACTCTCACTGGACTGTAGATGCATTCCACCTCTGTGAAACAGGT
Source organism: Glaucomys volans (assembly GCA_020662805.1). NCBI lineage: Eukaryota > Metazoa > Chordata > Mammalia > Rodentia > Sciuridae > Glaucomys > Glaucomys volans. The sequence continues at coordinate 108,342 of JAJEJO010004043.1, forward strand.
TTCCATGAAGGAAAGCACGAAAAAGCAAACCACGGCCCCAAGAGCTTGGCTGCATTTACTCAGCATCAACACCTCGATGGAAATGAGCCTTAGAAAAGCTTCATGCAGAATCTGACGGCTCAGATAAAACATCCCAGTTCACTAACTTGATAAATTTCAGCTTTCCTCCATGTAGTGTCTCCTGGGAACATGCAACGGTACATTTTCCCAGAAAAAAAGTCTAGTAGTAAAAGGCCACTAACCTATGTCCTTTCAAAGTCTAAAATCATGGGAGACCCCAGCTGTCTCCCCCTCCAACATGAAGATTCGGGGCAGGCACTTGAACCCATGTGGTCACTCAAAACCGCCATGGTCTAAAAAGAACAAGCCAGCAACACAAAGGATCTATCTGCCAGCTCAAGAGTAAGGGGGCAGAGCGCTCGGGATGAGGAAAGGAGAAGAGAGACTCCCAGAGAGGCAATTGAGAAATCATGTTTGGAGGAATTTTTTAAAAAACAGCTTGGTACATTTCTATTTTAAAATTAATGACATATACTTGATCAAAAATCCTATTTCCAGCAAATTGCACAGATAATTAAATCTAATTTCAATGATGTTTGAAATAAGGGCAATAAATCTTTATGGGTTTTTCTATGCAATCCATACTGAAAATTCATTTAAATTTTATTTTAATACAGATGTTTCCTGATTTTGTGACATTTTCTGAGTTTGGTTAGCTAAAGATATATCTACATATCCAAACACTTTAGACAAAGAGGGGAAGCAGAAAATTATTTGACTAACTCAATTATTTAAAAATAGTTCATCCTATTTATGCATAGTAGGACTTTCATGTGTCGCTATTTTTCCTTTAATGGTTTGAGTACCTACTGTGTTGATTCCCATCCCCCAAGGTTCAGAATTAATGGATGATAATTCTCTTCCCATATTTCCAATGCAGATTCAAAGTTATAATAGATGCATCATTTGACAAATGACTCCAAAACTCCAAATGAACATGGGCTGGGGAGTAGTGGAGAGGTACGAATTGAGACTATTTCTCCTGACCTTAGCCAGACCAGCAGGTGGGTGAAGCCACTGGAGAGTCTCAGCCAGGCGAAACTGGTTCCCAAAACCACACGGCCAGTGACAGGACTCCTCCTGGAAGACTAGAAGGTAGGGATCCTCGTGCTAAGGTGGGCATGGAGTGGTTAACAGCTCCCTGACTCCTCTGCACCCCTGACACCTGAAAACTAAGTGGGCCCCCATTGCCGGAATTAGTTTTAGACATGAACCATCTAGAATGCTGCCTTCAGGGAGAAGCTAGCCACATTTGTCCTGCCATGAAGGACGTTGCTGCACGTGGACAGCATCTTTAATTTTTGCTGGGCGACAAAACCCAAAAGTCCTGGGGTACAATGCGCACACTTGGAGGAGACCTTGGCTTCTGTGGGGAATCGAGCGCAATGCTCAAGGCTGCATGGTGACCTCGGGCGACAGCGCTGGAGCCTGGAGGGTTAGTCAGACCTCAGTCCCAGTCTCCAGACCCAAGTAAGTTCATGAAAAAGACTGAGAGACAAGCAGGGTGGCCACTCGGTGAACATGGAGCTGCATTCCAGAGCTCGGGTTGAAGACAGGGAATAACACTTTACGCTGATTCAGTGCACATGCGCAATGGCGTAGAAGGCACATCGTACACGACTTTTCAGACCAATCACAGACTTCGAAGAGAGAGGGCTTTGGTAAGGTAAAGTGCTGATGCAGAAAGTCAGAATTCTGGGCACGAATTCTGGTTTCCCGGTACAGCCAAGGAAGCTACACTGCCTGGGTGTTGGCTCACTGATTGGTAAAGTGAGTTCACTAACTGCACCTCACCAGCCGTTACAGAACGCATCGGCCCAGGCAAAGTCAGTCTGCACTGTAGACACCTGGTCCTTACCCTGCACGCCCTGAGCCCTCTACAGGTGGCACCTGCCCCTCCCAGGCCTTCCTGGTTCTCACTGCTCCGCCAACCCCAATGCTCCTGTTCAGTGGATGATTGACAGGTGTTTCCAAATACCCAAACATTAGGGGTAGTAAGCTTCTCACCCTGCCTCTATTTTATCTCTTCGTTACTTGAGATTATTCTGAAGGGCCATTGTAGACCTACATACCAACTTCAAATGTATTTTTCCAGTGACTTCAGGTTCCCACTGGCAGAGATGCTAAGAAAACGGTTAAATATCACACTTGACATTTTTAAAAGAAGCAATCAGATCTGAATTGTTTTCCATGTTGAAGGAAAAATTAAATAATTCATAACACTAAACCACTGTTGTTTGAACAAACATCACTTTACGGAAGTCCAGTGTTGTCTGTGGTAGGTCATGAATTTCATTCCTAGCGACTAAGCCATTTATTACTTTTTACAAATATCAGGTTCTTGGAAGCACGGCATTTAAAAGAAAGATTCTTGGCCTCAACACAAAGTCCCTTGGTTAGATTTAATCACATCCATTACTTGATTCTTTTGTAATTATGTATTCAATTAAAAATTATTTATTGAGGGCCTACTGTGTTCAAGATCCCTCCCTTCAAAAAGCTGGAGCCCTGGTAAGGGGCTAAGAAGAGTGTGCAAGTGATTTCACTCCAGGCAGAGCAGAGTTAGCCCCACAAGCAAGGCAGAACTCTCTAGAAGCCAAGAGCAGAGCTGTGCAGACCAAAGCGCATTGGGAAAGCCCAGCTCTCCCCTGGCTTGCTTGGGCAGTGAGAGCCTCCTTGGCCTCTGGCTCTTCACATGTGCAGAGTCCTTCATAATAGTGGCTACTCAGGACTGGCCTGAGGAAGACCACGGTGACAACACCACCACCACCTGCTGCAAGCCATCTATGAGCAAAATAATGACAAAACAAACCAAGGACTGGCAGTGAGGCCAGATCACAAGGGTCTGGAAGAATCGCCGCCTGTGTAAATTGTACCACTCATTCTTCCTTCAGAACCAGAGTGGAGATTCCGGTTTGACGCCTCAGGTAGAACTTGGTGCTCAGCTCACCTGCAGATCTTCACCGTTGGTCTCTCCATGTGCAGTCATGAGAACGCAGGTTCTCGCAGCCTCAGACTTTCGCAATAGCCGCACGTGAACCAACAGCTCACTCTAATGTCCTCAGATGAGTCACAGCCTTCAATGTCCCACTCCAGGGAGCAGCAGTGCAGACCTGGGGGCAGCCCTGGGGACGTGGCTCCAACTGCACGGGGGCCTGGGGACATCGAGGGCCTCACTGCCTGGCTTCCCCACCAGCATTTCACCGGTCCTCCTTGCTGGCCACAGAGAGAGAACAGGCACTGTCCCCTCCCTCACTTCTGTCCCGGGGGAACTGCTCCCAGTGACGGGGTCTGTTTCCCGTTTTCAGCCTCCAGCTCCTGGCCGCCCCTCCTCTCTTGGCGGTCCTCAGACTCCAGTGCGGACTGCAGACCCGAGGTCCTTCCTTGAGTGGCAGGAAGCACCCCGTGGATGTCCGCCACTGTGCACACTCACCCCACACTCACTCCCTCTTACACACTCAGCGCGCCCCCAGTCACGTGCTCACACACTCCCATCACACACACACGTCCACTCACTCACACCCTTGCACACTTCGTCATGCACATGCATGCACGCTTGCATGCCCCGCATTCCAACCCTCCCCACAACACTCCCCACCCCATACTCCTGTCATTGGCCAAGAGGCCTGCGGCCTGGGAGAAAGCAGAGATGGCAGGAGCGTCTTTGTCCTTGGGCTTTCTGAAGCCAGGCCTGGGGGACCAGGAAGTGCTGGGCAGACACAGAGGAAGGGGGACAGGTGGGAGGTGCCAGACCCAGGCTTCCACAGCCTGGCAGGTGAAGGCCCTCAGGGAATAAAGACCCCGAGGAGGGGGAGATGCAGGGCAGACCATGTGGAGACAGGCAGGGACCCCAGAGGCCAGGTGGGCTCCACTGGCTGGGCCAAGAAGACTCAGGTCCTTTGCCCACAGAGCTCTGGGCATGGCCACTGCGGAGGCCAGATGGCCGCATGGGCAGTCGGGACAAGCAGCACCCTGGGCTGCTCATAGGAAGTTCCAGCATCATCAGAACAGGTCCCACTTGGCCTCATAGGAAGGTGAGGCCCTGAGGGCCTCACGGAGGCAACTGGTGACTCACCCCCGAGACCCAGGGACCCGTGAGGCAGCAGACATCGGGGTGGATGCAAGTTTGCACAGCGTAGGGTCAAGAACCAGACGCTCCTCCTGACGCACTGTCACTGGGTCGATCGCTCCACCTCCACTGAAACTCGGGGGCAAGTAAGCAGGTGCGGGGGAGAGCAAGCCAACTGAGACCTAGAGACAGCAATTAACCAACTTTGCAGAAAATAGGTCGCTCGCCTCTCTTACCACCTGAGCTGGTGTCCGAGAGCCCGCAGCACCTGGTGTCACAGAGCCCGCAGCACCACGGATACTGCTTGCTGACCCCTCGGCCAGCCACAGGAGGAGGCCAGGGAGCGGAGCACAGGAAAGGCGCTGGGCCTCCAAGGGTGAGGCCGTGAGGCCGAGGGCTGCAGGAACGGGCAGCACCAGAGCTGCTGGGGTGCCACACCCAGATGGGCCAGGAGGCAGAGCTGCTGCAGCCCACGCTCACCTGGTCCCTCGGAGGACTCGCCCCTCCCCGCTTCCCTCTCTGAATCATCAACATTTTGAACAAAATATCCTTTTGGTCGTTGTGTAAAACAACACAGCCTCACTTCAAATTCTCCACTCGAGCAGCCCTGGTGGCAGAGACGTGCTCCTGATGGCCCTCAGACAGGCAGGGGCTGGATGCTCCCTGTGGCCAGCCACCTCTGAGATGCTCCCGTGATCCCGCCTGCTGGAATTCACCCCATGGAATCTCCGACCCTGGAGTGTGGACCGGCCTCTACAGGAAAGTCATGGAACGTCACTTCCAGGCTCAGGTACGAGGGGGCGGTGGCTTCCGTCAGCCATGCCTCATTCTCTTGCTCTCTGCTGACTCTGAGGGGAACCAGATGCTATGCGTCAGCACACTGGGAGAGGCCCAGGTGACAAGGAGGGCAGCCGCTGTCACTGAGGAGGAACTGTGGCCTCGACAACACCCCCTGAGCTTGGGAGGGGCTCCTTCCCGGGCCGAGCCTCCCATGGGCCTGCAGCCAGCCAGTGCCTTGGTTGCAGACGTGGGAGACTCAGAGACTAGCAGCCAGCTGCACAGCACATCCCGAACCTTCAGAGACTCTGAGGTCATCTGTCTTGCTATATCCATCCATTAGGGCTGGGGGCAATGTGTTATGCAATAATACAATAACTAAGACATCATCTATATGCTTTTTTCCTTAAAAACAAAATTTCAAATTTCCCCTAAGTTGGGCAAAAATTGTCTTTTATTAACTTAATTTTTAATTCATTAAGAAATTTTATGAGCCACTCATTTTTAAAAAATGCTAAATTTCGCCCCTGTCATTTAAATCACATTTTCTATTTTCTGTCCTGCTAATAACAGGGCCCTAATACATTCTCCACACATTTTAAGATTTTTATGTTTTTAATTATTAAAATGGAAAGACAAAAAAAAAAAGAAAAGATGCTGGTGATGTTTTCTGTGCATGCACTATTCATGCTCTTTCAACAGACCACATTCTCCCTCAATCTCAATTTCTAGCCTCTTGCTCTATCAAGTGTTGCAAAATTACATTTTTCCCTACATTACCTGAAAAGATTGTCCCTTTTCATATCTTATGCGCTAGCTGTTCTGACAGAGCAATCTTTGTGCAAAATATAAAGAACCTATTATTTGGTAAATTAATGCTTCAGTCACTGGGGATATATTGAGGGATCATGACATTCTTCTCATTCCGGCCCCACTGGGGGGCTGTGTTGCTCATTACCAGACACCTCAACGAATATCCACCCTAACTCAGAACTTCGCTCTCAGCAGCATCTTTCATGTGAGCCAACCATAGCGGCCACTTTCTACAAATAGAAGATAAATTTTAAGCGGTGCTCATTTAGGAAGACTTGGTCATTCTGGCTCTGCATGTAAACAGCGTGGAAAATAGAAGCAACGATCTTTTGCAACATTCAATCCCCAAAATCTACCTTTTCTGGAAATATCTTGGTAATTTATATACAAACAGGAAGGAGGGAGCTTTTAGGTGTTAGGCTGTGCTCCTAATCCCTGCGTGCAGGGCCAGACCCTCTTCCCTGGAAGGGGGAGGGCGCTTCTGTCTGGATCCCAGGACTCCTGCACCCTGTCTGCAGGGCGGCTCGAGCCCTCTGTCCACCCCCTGCCTCCTCTGGCCCCTCATTTCCCTGTGGCACCCTGAGCCCCTCCTGACCCTTGGTAAGCAGGCCCCTCCCTGCAACCTTGCCTTCCTCCGATCACCCACCACGTCCTGAGGTCGCGGATCTACTGGCTGGTTGAGCAGTGTTTCTCCTCCTAGACGCCAGGAGGTCACAGATAGGTCCCTTTCACATGGAAGTGTCAGGCACAAATTCATCAAAGGCAATAATAGTTGAAAAATCAAGTGGATGAATTTAATCAGGTTACAGAGAGAAAAGCAAGGCATCTAAGCCGCACAGCCCAGACAGCCGCTGCCCATGACGCACGCACCACGAGGAGTGAACATGCAAGGAGCCGCTCAGAAAGTGGGGACGCAGGAAGGAACAAGCTTGTCCTTCAAAGCCAGGCCTTGAGTTGGCGGATCCTCATAAGGAGCGGTGGCTGGCTGGTGGGGGTCTGTGACTGTCACCTGCGTGGCAGCCTCTCACACACCTGCACAAGGTGGATGAAGCCATCGCCCACCAGCGCTGCTCTGCTGTCACCGCTCCTGGTCTAGCCATCTGAAAGCATGTCCAGGAGGACCCAAGACAAAGGCAGCTGGTGAGCAATGCACCCTCCACGTGCCTCCCAGTGACGAAGGGGTAATGGAGGTGCTGCTGTAACTGTGCCTCACTGGCCATCGCGGGAAACGACGAGGAACCACGCCTCATCACAGGCAGGGCTCCCCAGCCCGCTAAGGATGGTGTACTCACAGGGCGCTTCTGGTCCTGCAGCGGCCGCCCGAATCACGTAGATGGAGGGAACAGATGGCGGCTTGACCTTGGCCTGGCCTGGAAAGTGGCTGCGGCCTAATAAAGTAAAATGACACCTTTTCTCTCTGCGATGGAGAGTGCCCTGCCTGCCGGGCAGAGATGCGCCCAGCCTGGGCCGATGCCTGGCACTTCCTGCTCTTCTCTGTGGAGGTCACCTTGCAGGTCTTTGCCCTGACTTTCTGCTTCTGTTTTCTCTGCTGTCAGTGTCTCCTGCTGCAGCCCCTCGTCCAAGTCCCAAGCACCCATTCCTCCTGCTCCCGCTGAGGCCGTGATGCAAACCAAACTGCAGCACCTCCCACCAGGAACTCGGGCTCTCTGGCCCCCTGCGGGGGAGAAGCCAGCAAACCCAGACATACCTGCCTCCAGGAGGCCAGAGCCGGTGACCCACCCTGGGGAACAGGCCTCCCAGACAGACACTCAGGACAACCTCCCATCTGATTACACCGATCCAAACTCAATTAAATTGGCCACAAGAAGACAGAATTGATTGGGAAGGAGCTGAATTGCAGATATATAATGTCAAAACAATCAGGGGAAAGCTCTTAACATGTGGTGCGTGAGGAGGAGGTCGGACAGACAATTTGTAGCAGCCATTGAGTTCTCCTCTGGGTTCAGTGATTATCCAGCCCTGCTGCCTCCCCTACAGGGATGACAAGCTGCCGCAGCCCTCTACAGTAGGCACCAAGGGAGGAGGGTTGTGGATTCCATGCCGCTCCCAACTGGGCCACATCCGCATTCCCTGTGGCAGGACCACATCTCAGCCACCCCTTCATCCTTAGGCCCAGCACGAAACCTGGTATGCGAAAGCTGCTGGTATTAGTTCCCTGTTGCTGCTACGACAAGTCAGCACAGATGGAGTGACTTTCCACAGCACAAATTGGTGACCTCATAGTCCTGGAGGTCAGAAGTCTGGCGAGCATCTCACTGGGATGGAATCAAGACACTGGCAGAGCTGGTTCCTTCCAGAAGCTCTGCAGGAAGATTTACTTCCCTGCCTCTTCCAGCTTCCAGAAGGCCCCACATTCCTTGGCTTGTGGCCCTTCTAGCTTCAAAGCCTGTGACTGTCAATCAAGCCTTTCTCACATCACATTGCTCAGACCCCTACTCTTCTTCCTCCTGCTTCCAATTTTACAGGCTCATTGGGCCCACCCAGATAATCTAGGATCATCTCCCTATTTTCAGGTCAGCTCACTGCCAACCTTAATTCCATTTACAACTTTAATTTCCCTTTGCCATGTGGCCCAACGTCTTCACAGGCTCCAGGGAGTAGGACAAGGACCTCATTGGGAGACATGATTTTGCATACCATAATGCTCATCAAATTAGTGGGGGCTGAATCAATAATTCTGGATTATTTAAGACTTCATTTCGCAGGGTGTCATTGTGTATTTTCTATTGCTATAGCAAAATACCCGAGGCTGGACACTTGATAAAGAAGAAATGTTTATTTAGCTCATAGTTTGGAGGCTGAAAGTCTAAGATCAGGTAGCCCAATCTGTTAGGCCTCTGGTAAGGGCCTTATGGCAGATGGCAGGACAATGGTGGAAACATGTATGAAATACAGCAAGCCAGTGAGATTCAAGGGCCAGCCTTACTCTTTTTAGAACAACTCGCTCTGGAGAAACGTCACTCCAAGACACCAGCGTTCATCCTTCCTGAGAGTGGTGCCCACGTGACCTAATTACCTGGCCCTAGGCCCCACCTATTTAAAGTCCCACCACCTCAGCACCACCACAGCAGGCACAAGCCTCCAGCATGTGAACTCTGGGGACACTTCAAATCACACCCAAGCCTTGGCACAGGTCCTAGCCAACTGTTTCCATCCTCAAGGCATTGCATATTTCAAAACAGAAAAAGGCCAAAGTTGATATCGCCCATGTTTACATGACCTGCCAGGGTGAGGACTGGCAGCTTTGGGCCACGCTCAGAGCACTGTCAGTGATCAACTCAGCATCAATACCCATGTGGTCGATGCTTTAGGCGAAGGGCAGGGAACCGTCTCCATGGCAGAAAGCATTATGGATTAGGTTCCTCTCGGAGGTCACTTAATGGAAGCCAGGAGAAGATATTTGTTTTAATGCTGGTTTCATTGGGTCTGCTCACTAAGCCCTGGAAACTCAATCCAATTACACAACAAACACGGTGTGGGGGCGAAGGCTCAGATGGAGGAGCCAGCGCTGGCCTCGAGGGGAAAAGGGTGGCATTCAGTCAGTAAGAGCCACGTGTCCCAACTTCCTTCCCTTCCTTCCTAAGTGGCATTTCCCCCTGGCGGGTGCCAATCCATCCTTGCTCCTGGTGCCTGAGAGCCACTCCTCCCTCCTCCCTCAGGCCCTTGCAGTCAGGGCACTGGGAAGCACAGAGCCAATCAAAGCTGAGTCCACAGGTGCCCCTGCTGCTCCCCTCCGCCTGCCAGCTCTGAGGTCAGACTGCATCTTCAGGGAGCAGACGTGCCACTGGGAAGGGAGATTGGACACACAGCGGGGCTCTTCCTTCAGACGTGCCCCAAGCCAGGCGGAGCCACGCTCAGATGAGCCTCCCACAGCCAGGGTCCAGCTGCACGTCTGGGTGGATCCAGAGCCACCGCAGGAGCGGGAGCTGCGCTGGGCCGGGCGTAGCTGCTGCACGGAGAGGGCATGCCGACCCTCCGTCGTGCACCTCCGCACCCTATGGTTTTACCTTCTAGCCCACTTGGGAATCCCTGGGTTACGACTTAAAATCACTTATGAAGAGAAAATACCAATAATTTGTTAGACATGCAGAAAGTATTTTTATAAGGCAGAAAATTCAAATTCATCATTATGACCAGCTGTGATTTACGGTGTCTGTCCTGTGTGCCAGGAATTGTGCTCCATGTCGTAACATCACGACATTCGGTCGTGACCGCGGCTATACAAAGATGTCCTGCAAATGAAATAGCAAAGTTCAGAAAAGCGCTCCCATGATCCAGGTGGCTGCAGGACTCAGTAATGGAGTGCTCTTTCTAATGACCTAAATGCCTGTTTTCTTGTTGGTGTGTCGTTTGTAAAACCTCAAGAGTGAGTGGTTGAAGAGTTGAGCTGGCCCAGAGTCCTCCATCTTTCACGAGCATTGCTGCTTGAAACCCAGCTGCCCTTCAGGAAGCTTGACTGCCACCGTCTCACCTTCAGACCGACCCTTCCAAACGGGTATTTCGTTCCAGTTTCCCAGATGATGAGAGTGGCTGAGTCTCCTTTCTGTGGTTTACTATCGATGTATATTTACTCAGAACCACTTCCACTTTGAGAAGTGGCCAGGAGCAGGGAGGAGAAGTGGGAATCTTATAAAAAACTTTCCGTAGGAAAGCGGGAGACGCTTACCCTTCAAATTCCCAGCCCTGGGTCCATCTACCTCAGGCCCTGGGGCTGAGGGTTCCTCCCCCCCCGGAAGCCCTTGGTCCTCCCCTGGCCCTGTCCCAGGTGAAGTGACTAAGTACACTATGAAACAAGTGTCATGGATGAGCACGGTCTTCCTCCTCAGGATCACCAGCACCAAGTGTTAACATGGGTCGCTGACACCATGTGCAGAGTCTGAGACTCGGCCTTGGGTGGATACCAGAGCAGTGGGCATCTGGGAGCTGGCTGGGCACTGTCCCAGGGCATCGGTGCAGCTGTGAGGTGGCCCGGAGGGCTCTGGTCTTCCCTTGCCCAACACAAATGATTTTGCAAAATGTCCCATCAGACGAGGCGCGGGGTCAGCGGGGTGGATGGAGACGTGAACTCCTGATCCTGTTTGACCACAGACGAAATATGCACATTGTCCTGGCTACAAAATAGCAGGCAGTCCCCATCCTGGCTGACATGAGTGACTGCCAGTTCGTTACCATTATAGCTTGGGCCTCTGGCTGGTCTCCTTCAGGTGAAATTAATCAAAAGCCATCATAGAGCCGCCCCCACCTCCTGAGAGCCCCCTCTGGAGGGAGGTCTGCCTCCTTGCCCTCACCAAGTCCTCCAAGGCCCCTGACGGTGATGCCTGGTTCCAGGGCTGTGCCTTCTCCCTCACCATGAGTTGTAAACTGAGTTGCTGGGTCACAGCCATGCGCTCCTGGTGGTCCTTGGCTGGGGGGCATTGACATTGTGAAATACTGGTCATCAGATCTAATTAATAGTTGTGGAAATCCTAGCTCAACAGAAATCCTTTAAATAAAATTAGTGCCTATGTAAATGCAGTGATTCTGTTTTGATGAGCTCTATTAGTCCCTGGATGGTCAATGGGAAAAAAGAGAATGCAGGTAAGTTTCATCCTCCAAATAACAGTATGCCCCATGTTAAAAAAAAATAAATGGGCAAGCCCATGAAGGGACAGTTCCTTAGAGAGAAGTGCAGACGGCACCTTAGGAGAAGACGCTCAGCCGAGCTCAGGATGGGGAAATTGCTTGGAGAGCCAAGAGGCCCCTTCTCATCATGGATTAGCAAGAATGGCCAAGCCTAAGGGCCTGCTGTCGGTGGCCTGGGGTGGCACTCTCACACCAGCGGGTGGGGATAGAACAGGACAGCCCCATCTAGGAGAGTGGCAGGCTGGACAGAACTGCACGGACGTCACCTCCTCAGTCCATCACGCCCTCCCAAGAGCCTGCACCAGAGGCTGGGTGGCAGAAGGGCGTGTCCACCACAGGTCAGATGTAGCTGTGAGGAGCAGACAGGTCTGGTGTCTGTGCAGTGACCTAGAGCAAGGGAAGGGACCACAGTGAAGATGCAGAGCATGCCTCGTACTGGGACGCTTCTGTGGAAGAGGACAGGGGGAGCAGAGTGGCGGGAGAGGCCTGGGACAGAGCTGGACCTCGCTGCATGCACCTCGCCAAAGGGTTGTAGCTTTAACTCTGCATCACGTTTTACAAACCTTATAAAGCAGAATTCTTTTTTAAAAAAGACAACCTATCAAAAGACTCAAAATAAACCAAAAGAATACCCAGTCAATGGCATGTCCACACAGAGGATTCTTATAATAACCTTAAAACACAGTGTTTTGTTGGCATATCCCAAATAGGACATACCATAAGGCCCTAAACCCGTCAGAGCAATCCTAAACTACTCTCGATAGCTAAAGCAGTCCTCTTGCTAGTTTGGAACTCTGTAAATTAGGGTTAAGTTCAATAATTATGTCAATGGCAACAGGGTCAAGGTTTTCAATGTTACAAAAAAGACAAAGTCATATGTTTAAATGGTGTTCTTCAATCTCTGTGCCCATCCGCCATGATTTCCTTAGTGTTACTTTCTAAGTGCTCTGTGCAGCAATATTTAAGGTTTTTATAAAAATCCACAAAGTTACAAAGTTTGTGATGAATTTAAAAGTCAGTGCATGATGCAGTCACCTCCCCTGGCACCCCCCTGGCTCCTTCGGTCTATTCTACGGTTGCCAACACCATAGCCGAAAAACAGTCGGGTGCTGCTATTTTAGTTTTAGTTCTTAGAAATAGAGAAATAGGAACCTAGAGGAGCAGACAGATTTTCAGATGCTTCTGGCCAAGTCAGCACTTGTGTGTGGGTGAATCTTCTGTTCATATCTTTGGTCTCATCTTCCATATGTTTGACCTTTATTCCATCAATTCTAGTGTAGTTGGTTTTTATTGTGAACTGTTTTTAAGAAATAGACAGTATATAAACAATAAATAATAAAAACATGGAGTTAAATAAATACTTTCTGAAAAGCTCGTATGCACGGGGACTTGATCAGACTTTGGACACACAGACGCAGCCTGACTGGGGTCACATCCTCAGGAAGCGATGGTCCAGAGAGGAGATGAGACTTGAATACACAATCTACATCACAAGAAGAGAGAGGGAAAGGTCAGGAGCAAGAGATAGCAACAGGCTGACAGTTCACAAAGACAGAGGCCACGCTTCCCTGGGAGGATAAAGCATCTGCTCAGAGAAAGAGGTGCCGCTGAGTGGGGCTGAGGAGGGTGAATGGAATTCTGCCATGCGGGTCACGAGGAAAACGTGTCACATGGCATGTCACACGGCGTGGACACGGGAGGCTCAAACCTTGGTGAATGAACAAGGAGGAGAGAATTGCCATCTGTAGCATTAAAAACGGGGGAAGAGTTGTGGACATGAAGACCGCAGCTTTCCACTGGGCCCAGAGGACGCAGCTCCGTGGGGACCAGCCACAGGATCTGTCCACTCCGTATCAGCAGCCGTGAACCTTTGGTTCTTGAGTTGGATTTTTTAAAGAGGAAATACTCTAAACTCTCCTTCGCAGGGCCCTGCAGTCCCCTGGCTCAGTGCTGGAGGCGCCCACGCCGGCCAGCTACACCCTGTGGGGTGAGAGGGAGAGGGGACGGAGGCCAGGGGACCCAGTGTGGGGACACGGAGGTGAAACTCAGGGCCCAGCAGAGGGAACAGGAAGGCAGTCTGCAGCGGAGATGCTGACGCTCTGCTTCCCGGTGCCAGCAGGGCGAGTCTGAGGGAGAAGGAAGCATGCCCGTTCCCCAGGCTCAGGCTGGAGGAAGAGGCAGCAGGCACCAGGACTCAAAGGAGGCAGAACACGAGGGAGGCGGAGCTCCGCTGGCCTCGAGGTCCACATGGTAACTCAGTGTGGCAGGAGGAAGAAGTCTCTCCCCAAAGCGACACATGAGTGGGAGTTTAGGGAGGATGGAATTTGGGGGTGCCTTCCGCAGAGCCTCAGAGGGAGTCCTGCCGAGACGAGCAGAAGGTGTCCCTGCGTGAGCAGGGGGCTGGGGTTGGCCCTTTCTGGGTGCAGAGCAGCAGCAGAGACAGCGATGGAGACTGAAGGATGAACTAGCTGGCAGGGCTCTCAGGCATCCTGGAATGCTGACACCCGCCATGTGGCCAGGCTGACAACACAGGACACAAAGATGCTGCATCCACTACCTGCAGGGCATGCCCAGCATGGGCCCCGGGAGAAGGCAAGGGGAGAGCATGCGGAACGGCTCAAGGGCGGGGATCACAGGCCAGTGGGGACCAGGGAACCCGGTGCTGTGAGACCCCCAGGGAGGGCCACCAAGAAGAACGTGCCACCATGGGCACTCTCAGAGGTGGCAGCCAGGGGCGTGTGGAGCAGGAAGCACCCCCACCAAGCTCTGTGAGGTCACACCAGGGGCCGGGCCTCCTGCACAAGACGGTGGCTTCTCAGTGCTGGAGTCTGGAGACCACAGGTCAGCGAGCCGCACCATCAGGGCCGCGTGTCTTCCTGTGGCAGGAGGAGGGCTGGAGGGCTGTCCCGGGCCCTTCACGGGGGCACCAATCCCAGCATTGCGACTCCACCCTGGAGAACTCGTCGCCTCCTCGGTTGCCATGGCTGGGAGACGGGCATTTCAACATGCAAATTTAGGGGGAAACAAATACTCAGTCCAAAACAACGTGGGCCGGCAACCGTGTGGAGGAAGCTTTCCAACTCACCTGTCCAAGTGGGGGCAGGGGCTGAGCCGGAGGTCACAGTTAAGAGCCAGGGTGCAGGGGAACGAGAAGAGGGCGTGTGATCAGAGACAAGGTCGGCCTTCACGATGCAGGGGAGCAGCCCCAGTGGAATGGGGGCATGTGAAGGGGCAAGGAGGGGACACGAAACCAGGGCGAAGGCATCAGCGCCTACTCAGCATCTGAGGGAAAGCACAGGAAAACCGTGGGGCACAGAGGAGACCCAGGGGGGCGGTCAGCCTGGCCCCTCGGGGAGCCACGGACCTGCCCTGCCTCCTTGCCTCCCAAGGCCCAGGCGAGGCTCCACCCCCAGGCACACCTTTCTGACAGCCTGACTCTGCTTTCCTATGGAGGGCAGATCTTACTAAGCCTTTGGCTCAGATCACCCAGAACAGAAAACAAAGAGCTCTCTCATGTCATTTCGTTTTTATTTGTGTGTCGTTAACATTAAACACATGATGTTGCAACAACAATATAATTGATGGCTTAATGGGCCGAATTTAAATTCAAGTAATATTTCCATTAATCTAAAAGCTATCCCTTAAAAGTCTGTAAAACTAATTTATTGAAAAAATTTTCAACATAACTCTACCAGAAAACATCTCCTCTGAATATTAATGCCACAGATTGTTCACTTCTTTTCTTTTCTTTTGCATCAGCTCATACCTTCTTCCAGCAGATGGGTTGCCAAAGACATGACCAAGGACCTCAGTGCAGGAGACCTGATATGTGCCAAAAGCCTGGGAAGTCCGCAGGGACTTTTGAAGAAAGGCAGAGCACCAGAAAGACCGTGCTAGAGTTCCCAAAGGGACAGGGGACATACCTCTTGGGCCATGGCTTGGAGCCCACGTGGGTGCCAGGAAGGAGCTCTGTGCCTGGAGGGGAGGAGGGACAAACGGATGGGGTCTCCTCCCTGTCCATCGACATGTCCATGAGGCTCTCAGCCTGGGGCTACTGTAACAAGTCACCACCTGCTCAGGGTCTCAAAGCCACAGAAACTTGCCTTTTCACTGTCCTGGGGCCAGAAATCCAAAGTCAAGGTGCCAGCAGGGCCTCACTCCCCTGGAAGCCCCTGGCCAGGGTCTGTCCTGGCCTCTTCTGGCTTCTGGTGGTTTCAGGTGATCTTGGCTTGTAGCCACACCACTCCAGCCTCTGCCTCCATCACCGTGTGGCCTTCTCTCTGTGCTTGCCTCCTCTCCTGTCTCTGATAAAGACGAGTGCCACAGGTTTTAGGGCCCACTTGAATTGTCCAGAATGATTTTTTTTTGTTTTATTTTTTTTAAGCCTTCAGGAGCATGCTTATTGTGTTTGAGATGACACATCAGTGCTCACTGAGCTACAAAGGGTAAGCGGAAACCCTCTCATCACAAACCGACAAAGGTAAAAGATAAAACATTTTCACAACAGCATGAGCCACATACTCAGAAACAGATCTGGGTTTAATACAAATGACATCTATGCCTACTTTCATAACTTCATATAGATAATGAATTAGGCTGAAGTGCATGATAATATTTGGTAGACTTCAGGACCAGTGTCTTTAGTGCATCACAAAATACATTTTGATTCCCAAAGAAGCAAGACTTGCGTAGGTGTTTTATACAGAACTAATCTACAGCTATCAAAGTTCGACTCTTGATAGCATTTACCTTGTTGGGGAGCTTCCCAGGCTCCAAAGGATGAAAGCGGAGAGTGGACTCAGCACAACTTACACTCAGTCCGTACTGTGAAGGCTCTAAAGATCTGCAGCACCGTGAGAGGACGCCTTCTGCTGCTCCACGCTGCATACAGACCATGTGACTCGTGCGCGGCTGTCCTGGTCCACTGTCCGGCTCTCCTGTCATGCTCTGCTCTGTTGGCCACTGAGGGCTAGGCTTCCAACCAGAGCATCCACAGGGTTGCAATCTGTCAGAAGGGAACAATGGACAGCAATAGCTTTGAAATAGTCAAAGCAGGACTCCGGTTGTCTTTTAGGAGGTCCAGACAGATGACTCCCTGACCGTTGACGTTGCAGTGATAGATTCTCGTGTGGAAAGTAAGCTTTGGTGGCTTAAGTGGATAGTCCGATGAAACTGAGAAACAGACCCCCTTCATGTGCAGAACCTAGTGGACCAGGTAGGGTTGGTCTCCACTCATGATGCTTCCTCCTGTAGGCCCAGCCCCGCAGGGAGGAGGAGGATCAGGGTCACCTCAGCTGGCTCCTTCTGAATTCCTTCCGCTCTAGTGGATAACTTAGCAGAGGTCTTGCCAGGGAGGTCGGTGCTCTTCCTCTGCTGGTGCCAGAGGGGTTTCTTCTCTTCCTGATCTTCAGGCTCTGGAGCTGCCGAGTCTTGATGGTCCGCCACTGAACTGCCAGTGCTGTGCTAGGGCGCTCGGCATGGGACCTTTGCCTAGCACTGGACATCTGGGTGACATTATCCCTTGGAAGACTCAGCTGCCCTCCCAGCCCACTCCTGTGCCGCTATGGTGTAGGGGAGGGAGAGAGAAAAAAACCTTCCTTAAGGAAATGGAGGCAGCTGGGGGTGGGGCGAGGAGGAGCCGGGGAGGCTCTGGCCAGGGACTGTGGACATTCAAAGTCGGAGGGGGTTCATCCAGGATGACTTCATCTCAAGATCTAACTACATCTATAAAGACACATTTTCCAAACCAGATCACATCCACAGGGTCCAGGGGTTGGGAGGTACCTCTTTCTAAAGGGCCCCCCGCCCCTAACAAGCGGGGAGGGTGATGGTGTTTCAGGGGGCACGCATCTGGCCCCCCCGTAACAGACCTCACACCCGGCTCTGATGGAAAGGAAGTTGGTCAGCTCCCATCACTGGAGGAGCAGAGGCCAGGACGGCGGGTCGGTGGGAGAGGAGTTTGGATATGGGGGTTCCTCTTCTCTCCGTCCCCCACCCCAGGGCTTATCCCAAGTCAGCACTGGGGCCTTAGGGCAGCATGTGCTCATGTTCATGGCCAGCAGGGAGAGCAAGAGAAAGTCCCCCCAAAGCTCAGGTGCTCCTGGTTGAGCCCCATAGATCAGGGCACCCTCGGAAACTTCTGGTTCTCAGGGGAACCCACGGCCACCTGTTGGCTGGCATAAATTCCAACTGTGCCTGGATTGGGGACGTGCTCAGCCTCCTCCAAGCTGTACGACCATGTGGAAGAGTGAAGAAACCTCAAATCAGTGTGAAACAAAAGGGTGATATCACCAATTAGAACAAATAAAAAACTTCTTTTAAAAAAGAAAGCAAGGAAGAAAAAAGGGGGGTAATGTGGAGAGTAAGCGGGAGACACAGGTAGGGCGCCTGTGAGGGCGGTGGTCAGGTAGAAGGGCGAGATCTACCTTGAGACCTGCTGGAAGCAGCCACTTCACATGGCCGAACCTACTAAATGACGCCAGGAAAATTATCTAAGGGGTTGGGCCCAAAATTTAAGAGTCACAGTAGCATTACTTACAGACAAGGAAAAGTAGAAGTCACACACACTCTCCACTGGGTAATAAGGTACAAGGACCCACATGGAAGGACATAATGCATCCACTGTAGCATTCTTGGAATGAGTCATCTGGGTTGGGTTCTGGACTGGGGCAAGAGGAATAACCAAAAATATAACATGGGATTACCTGGAGGAGTTTAAAAACGAGTTATGGCTTAGATGATAGTATTTGTATTTCCCCTAATTTTGCTAATTATCTGATCATTCTTAGGAACACGCCCTAATGCACTCTGAGGTAGTTCAGGGTGCAGACACATGAGCATCTGGGTGGGAAATGTCTATATGGAAAGATAGGAAATGATAAATGTAACGGAACAAAACGTCACAGTTGGTTGCTCTGGGGAGAGGGGACAGGGTTCTTTGAACTACTCCTGCAATTTTCTTCTAGGTACTCCCCCCCTAAAAAGGCAAGAATTTTGTGGATTTACAAGAGCAATAATGGAGCTGAGCCACACAGGGCAGGCTAATGGAAACTGGCCAAGCAGCCTGGGGGGCTGGGGGTCAGGTAGCAAGAGGGGGCACCTCTGCTCTCACCACAGGTCTACACCCCGCCCTTCCATCATTAATCAGCTGCCTGAAGCTGGGACATGGAACTCGCTCTGACCATAGGGGTGCTGGACCTCGGGTCAGGACCAGCAAGGAAGCACAAACAGGGCCTCACTCTCTGCCTCTCTCCAAATGCACTACAGTGAGAGAGCAAATGCCCTGCCATAGACTGTGAAGCACAGGGCAGCTCTGGAGACACAGAGCCCCTCCCTGAGCCCAAGCAGTGGTTGAGGTGCAAGCCACAGAACTTCTGAGAAGCTAGGACTAAAGCGAGGCAGACTCAATCTGCCCAGAAGAAGGGTCTGAACCAGGCCCTGAACTGAGTCCCTGAAGGGGCTCCAACTCTGTGAGCCAGGAAGCCCCCCAGAGGAACCTGGGACAGCATGCAGGGCAGGCAGCTCCTAAATGTGAGCTCTCAAATGGCACAAGGAAACCCAGCTGAGGAAAGACTCCCAGCATGCAGTAGAACCAAGAGAGTTTATCCACCAAAAAACAGTGGCATAACATGGCCACAGTTAGAGGAAAGTGACTGTGAGCTCAGAACATTCTGCCCACCTAATTTATCATTCAAGGAGAGGGTGAAATTCAGGGACTTTCAGACATCTGCAGACAAACGCTACTACACATGGAAACCTTTCCTGAAAGAAATACTGAAGGGTGCACTTGAAGAAGAAGAGAATGAACCCAAACAGCGGGCAACAGAAATGGAGAGCTGGAAAACCTAACTGATTAGTGCCATCGTTTAACTATGGGTCAGCCCCTCTGAAACTTGTTACAGTGTGATTGTCACTGTGCTGGTGGTGGAGGTGATTAGGTCACTGGGACAGATTACTGCCTTTCTCCCAGGGGGTGGGTTTGTCCCATTGAGAGCAGGTAGCTATAAAGACAGTTCGCCTCTCATGTTAGCCTCTTGAACACTGCTGGCTCCTCAGCTCTTCTTCAGCATGAGACCCTCACCAGATAGGACCACCTGGTCCAGCGTCCAGAACTATGACCAGATAAACTTCTTTTCTTTGTAAGTACCCATCATGATAATAGTTATAGCAACAGAAGATGAACTAAGACAGTAAGAGCTTAAATTTTAAAACGCATTTTTCAATCTTAGTGATACATCAATTTGCATCTAAAATTCTAGAAAGGGTATGGGCTTCAGGAGTTGCTTTTCCAAGGGATGTGAAAGTGTGTTAAAACTTTGTGAATGTATGTATATGTATCTTTTCCAGGAGAGAAAACCCCATAACTTCCAGCAGACTCACAAAGGGGCCCATGACCTCAAAAGAAAGCTAAGAGCCATTGTCCTGGTGGCTCTCAGATCAGTCACAACACAGGAAGGGCTCAGGCTCCTCAGAGCCGCTCCCTCCCAGGAGATCTGCACCCCACCCATACACATTTTCCTCCCTGCATTCTGGGCTTGGGGCCACCGAGTCGTAGCCGTGGAGGCCAGGCCAAGCAGAGACAGGCCCTCCAGCACCACCCTAGTGTCCTTCACCTGTGACCAAGAACAATAAAGATCTCCTTCAACCCCTGTGGCCAGACTGAGCCTAAACCCTAAAAGGAGCTAAAAATGAAGCAAATAGTTCCACACAGATCATTTCATCCAGCTCTTCAAACACGTGGTGTGACTTTTCTTATAACTAATATAGCTGTTTTTGCCTGAAACAGTTCTCAGTATTGGCGTCCTGCAGCCCAGATCTACGCATTCCAATGACGGCCAAACTCAAGAAGGCGAGGAGACGGAGAGGCCCGTTGGCGGAGTGCACTGCTTCGGGGACTTTGCTGACTCCTGAGAATTGAATGGAAGCTATGACAGCTGCCGACCCTCAGGGGCACCTCACCTACAGCTGCACCTGCCCGGGAAGGAAAGCAACCATCCAGCGTGTTTGAATTATGTGAGGGACCAACTCAGTCTCTCTCATTGAACTGATCGCTTCTGATGGAACCTTGAGTGACATCTGGAGGGCACTTGGCACCCGTTCTCTCCCCTCATCTACTGCATGCTGGGCGCCTTTCCTCAGCTTGGTTTCCTCGTGCCATTTGAGAGCTCACATTTCGGAGCTCAGGGACACATGCTTCCTTTGTGGTGGACTTGGCCACAGCCTCATTTGCCCAGAGAACTTAGCAGGCAGGTGCGTCTTCTGCAATCCAAGAAAGTAGCCCTGACAAAACGCTTTCCAAGGAGGACGGGCAGCGAAGCCGGGCCCGTCACTCGGGCTATTTAGAGTTGCCATCCTTCAAAGGAAACAGGAGGGACCATCGTCTGTTTAGAGACCAGATTCAGAGTCTCCAGATAAATGTTTAATGACAAACAAGAAACCTTTGCAAACCGAGTACAGATTGATAATGGATGAAGGCTACTCTTGGGACTCTGACGAGTTCTGGAACATTCAAATTATAAAGGGCCCATCCCGCTTACTGGTTTTTGAAGTTTAAACTCTCTTCCAGGTGTTTCAGGGTTGATGCTGAGGTTAAATTTATCACTCGAGACTTTTTAAATTTAAATATAAGATGCTTAGAACAAAATAATACACATGCAACGGTCACCATGTAAGTTCACTGGCAGTGCCAGTTATTGTCTTCTGAAGACTCATTTTGTGTGAAGTGAAGATATTTGCTTTTAGGGGGAAAATAACAGAATAGAAATAAAACCTGATGCACCTCTTTCATCTCAGCAAAAGGAACTTCCCGAGCCCTCTCGCCAGGGAGAGCGAACTTACCCATCAACAGTCCTCGTGAGAAGGTCCGCACTGTCATCAGGCCACCAAGTTAGAGCTGCGTGTCCATTAATGTCCCTCAGCACAAGGCACGCTCAGCATGAAGAAATAGGACCATGATGGGAAAGGCCAGGGAGTTTTCCAAGTCCAAGACCAACAGCTGGCTTGTCGTGGCCTCTCCACCCCACAGGGCTGGGGTGCTCACTGTGACACTCAGTCCAGGGCCACCTGAGCAGAGCTCTCACACACTGTGTGCGGTCACTGCTCCAGAGGCAGACCGCTCCAGCTGCAGGGTGCAAGGTGTTTAAGCCCCCAGGTTCCCAGGGTCAAATGAAGATAATAGGGACTAATTCCCAGAGATCAGTGGTTCCCCAATTGGGTCCCAGAAGCAGAAATGCCCACAGGACCTGGGAGCTGGATAGAAATGCAAATCCGCAGACCCTCCCACAAAGTCACTGAACCCCACCCTAGGGCTTAGAGCCCAGAGCTGGTGCAATCTTTTCCCCAGGTGACTGACTCCAGAAGCTTCAGGACACTTCGGTGGAGCACCAAGTCAACACAGGGCAGCAGAGAGAAACCAGTCACCTGTCTTGAATTTCTTGTCGCGTGTGTAGTTATTAGATAATGTATTGGTCATATGATTAGTGTTGTTCCCACCCAGCAACAACGTGGTCTGCCCCCAGTGAAGCCGAAAGACGGCTCCGGGCTCCAGCTACTCCTGGCGGACTGGACCAGCTCCCTCCCCCAGCACCTCCCCCTGCAAAGCCGACACTTGCCACACTCCACGTGCCAAGGAGGGTGAAAGGCCTCTGGCTTCCTCCTGCTCCTGCAGCTCCCGGCTCTTTCTCTGGCCCTTCCCTCTCTGCTCTGCCTCAGGAAGTAGACTTGGGGGACATAAAAGCTGTGAAGTTCTCGTTTCCAAAGGAGCAAGGTTCTTGCCTAAGACATCAGCCAGCCAGAGAAGGGGCTGAGCAGGCTTTGTGGCCTCTGCTGTCAGGTGGGCATCAGGACTGACAGCAAGCCTCTGAGTCCGCACCTGCCCCCCAGCCCAATCTGTGGGCCCAAGAAAAACAGCTTCATCTCTTTTGCTCTGTTTTATCTCAGGCTTCGTGGAAGCGCCTCTGCCCTCACCCTTCTGGTCGCTCTGGGCTCCACAGCTCCCGGAAAGGCCGCTAGGCTGGCTGGCTAGAGCTGGCAGAGAAAGGAGGCCAGGGAGACAGGGAGACAGCTGGGAAACACACGCCCACAGGCCCCGAGAGGGACCCTGCTGATCAGCAGCGCAGAGCAGAGCAGATACCAGCAGCCACCTCCCAGGAGGGGAGGCAAGGTGTGCGGGGCTTGGTTTGTGCGCCTTGGTTCTGCGTGACATTCTGTTTATTAAAGATTTCAGAGCACAGTGCGTGGACCACAGCGAGAGGAGCCGCGGTCCTGCCTGGCCGCCTCCCTCCAGGGCAGCACCCTCCAGGCCCAGGTGGGGGCTATGAGGCCCCTCGTGCTTCTGTCCGGCCAGCGCCTGTGTGCACCCCACCTGGGGTCCACGTGCATCGTGGGCCCTCAGTTCTTCCCAGAATGCCCGCTGCACAGGCCCAGGTGCAGGGGGTGAGGGTTCTAACGCTTCCTAGAAACCAATCGAATCATCAGTGAATCTCAACTCTGCTAAATAAAGGCAGGCACAATTTGCAACCCTGAAGTCGGGCTGTAAACTAAGGACTTTTTTGTTTTGTTTTTGTTGTAAGTAGAAATAATGAGAAAAAATTATAAAGCTCCATTCTCCCCTCATGATTGGTTAAGTGGCAGTGGGTCCCAGTCAGACAGGTTCCAGAACACCTGAGGCAGACACTGGGTGGGGAGGAAAGAAGGGAGCCCACCCGGCTCTTGCTTCGCCCAGAGTCACAGGGTGGTGTGGGCTGGGGACCCGGTCACCTGGAGTCCAAGCTCCCCTTTGCACCTCAAACTCGCACCGGGGTTCGTGGTGATTG
This sequence comes from Glaucomys volans, assembly GCA_020662805.1. Lineage (NCBI taxonomy): Eukaryota > Metazoa > Chordata > Mammalia > Rodentia > Sciuridae > Glaucomys > Glaucomys volans. Next base: position 131,517 of record JAJEJO010004043.1, read on the forward strand.
CACCCTCAGAGGGAGGTGAGGACAAGCCCCTGGGGACGCCTGGGGCCCGAACCACAACCCCGGTTCCATTGGAGGTTCCAAGAGTCAGATGAGGTATTAGTGCAAAGCTAAGGGCCAGACCTGTCCGAGGACGCAGAATCGTCATGGTGGTGAGCACGCAGCCAGGTAGTGTCGGTGGCTTCCATGCAGGGCCACATCGCAGGGAAGAGCCGACCTCAACAGGTTTGCTCACCACTGGCAGCCAACACCTCCCCTTCTGTATTTATCAGAACCAGCAATGGGTGCCGACCAGGTTCAAACTAAGCACAGCTTCTTTGAGGTCCAAAATTAAGACCATGGATTTACCCTTTTTCCTTTGATCAAATGTGCTTTCTGAAAAATCTGTAGGCCACACACCTTGTAAATGATCACGGATCGCCACAGGGGCTTACCTCATGCTAATATCAAGTTGGAAAAATCCACTTCTCCCTCCTGCCTGTCGTCACCAAGTCGTGGAAGCATTTTATATGAGCAGAGCAATAAAAAGGGAAAAGGAGATGGAATCCGGGAGAAACCTATAAAGATGATTAAGCTTGTTAAAATAAGAGCTGTTAATGGAATAAATAGCACCAGCACTAAGCACAAATTGACAGCATCTTTCTCGGTTCAGATAGTTGCTAGAATGATAATTCCACTATTGATTATGTTTAATTATTAACATCTTTTCCCCAAATGAAATGCAAACTAGTTTTCTGGATGGCAGACTGTTATTAACTAATGCAGCTAAATAATTTTAATGACTATCATGCATGAAAATAGAAAAATTATTTAGCTTTTTTTTTTTTTTACACCAAAACAATACGAGGAGACAGAAAAGCCAAAAAGATGGCTTAAATCAATGTGTGAAAATTGAAGCTGTAGTTTCAAAGCCAGACTATCCTATGATTGACACTTCCAAGGGAAAAGCTGAAAACCTGCTCACGAAAGTCAAGGCCCACCCATAGAAGGTGCCCACACAGGGTCAAGGTCAGCACTTCTTTGCAGAAGGTCCCCTGGGCAGGCTTGAGCCCAAACCCCTTCCTTCTGCACCATGTCCCCTTCCTTGGCTTCTCCTGCCTCTGCTTCTAAACTCTGCTCATGGGAGGATGAGATAAACTGGCAGGAAGGATGCAGGAGTGATGGGGATTGTGTCCTCTCTCTAGGGAGTTTGCATTTTAATGAGAGACAAAAACCTAACCCCACAAGAATGTGTCACAGAACAAGAGAATGCGAGGAACCAGGAAACCAGGGGACTGCTGGTGTGGAAACTGGGATTGCTGGGCAGGCACCTGTAGGAGCCTTCTGGGGGAATGATCCAGAACTCCTGCCTTCCTGCAGCCCAGCCTGGTCCCTGCCTGCCCTGGGTCAGGAAGGGGAGTCCTCATCTCCAACTACATGTCCAACTCACACACAGAATGTTGCCCGCACTGATGTAGATGCGATTTAACAGTAATGTGGCCATGATACTAACAAATGGAAGGCTTGAGACATAGGTTTAGAAAGGAAAGGAACTGATTGCAATTTTCTTATTCTGTCATAAACCCCAATATGCATTTTAAAGCCTAACAGGATATATTTTGATATGGGACAGTTCCCAGCCATAGAGCCGACACAGAAGTACATAGAACTTGCATGTCTACAAGGAACTTCATGTTTTTAAATATTCAAGGAAATCCCTGCAACTTTTTCATCGCATGACTGTGCAGCGGTCTCCATAAGACCCCCTCGTTGGTGTGAATGCAAGATGCCTCTTTCTCTGTTTCACTCAATTAACTTCTCAAGCTTCTTACCCTGCGTCCATGGTCGGCTTCCTGCGTAGAAAGGTTGCCCTTGCACCTGACTCTTCAGAGGCCTGCCTCTCTGCCAACCTGGCTGGATTCCCCATTACTGTTATCACTTTAGGTAACACTGGGGGGAGTGCCGGGGGCCCAGTCACCCTCCAGTGGACCGGGTCCCTGTGAGGGGGATGGACTGCCAACCGTACACAGTGAAATTAGCCAGCAGCAGAATTCCGCTCCCGCTGAAACAGGAACGCGGCTAGGCAGCTACCAGCTCTCAGTGTGGGCCACACCTGCCTGCCAGCCTGCTCCCAATTGGGGACATAACGTCTGTCACACCCTAGTACCTCATATGGCTCCTCTGAACCACGGCCCTTGCACAGATGAGGTGGTGTAAGTGACCAGGGTCAGCGAGTACTGCTACGGGGTTGGCCAGATGCCCGCTGTCACTGCACACAAGTGACAAAGCTTACTCTGTCACCCGAAAGGTCTCCCAAGGACGTGGTGCATGAGCAAGTCGATATCATGATTGCCATTCACAAGTGAGGGACTGACACCTGTGACAAGGAGGATCGGCTGTGCCCTTGTCCTGTTTCAGTCTTGATCAAGAACGAGTTGACCCTCCTGCCTCCAGCACATTCCTGGCTCTGAGTACCAAGTTGAAAGAGGTAGATGTGGTCCCTGTGTGCGGGAGGCTGCTGTCCCAGTGGGAAGGAGGCACCACAGTTAAGAGAGGACCTGCAGTGGGAGTGGACCAGTGACCAGTGAGAGGACCCTGGGAAGCCAAGCAACATGGTTGCAAAGGCTGCTCCACATACCAGCAGCTGGAAGGAGGGGCCAGATGATCTGAACCTCCAGTGACAAGAGGTGGCCGCTGGGTCCTCAGAAGTTCCAGGTCAAGACCTGCAGTTGTGCCGGGCGTGGTGGCGCATGCCTGTAATCCCAGCACTTGGGAGGCTGAGGCAGGAGGATCACAAGTTCAAAGCCAGCCTCAGCAACTTAGCGAGGTCCTAAGCAACTCAGTGAGACCCTGTCTCTAAATAAAATACAAAACAGGGCTAGGGATGTGGCTCAGTGGTGGAGTGCCCCTGGGTTCAATCCCCAGTACCTAAAGAAAAAAAAAAAAAAAGATCTCCAGTTGCAAAGGTCCCCTGAAGGAATGAGCTTGACATTGTGGAGTCACAGCAGTGACCAGGAGGTATGGGACCCAATGAGTGAGATGCAGAGTGATCCCGGTGCAGTCCCAGGTAGACAGGGCACGTAGGAGAGGCCCATCCTTGAACTCAGTATTCCAAGTGTCATGGGAAGCCGACAGAGACTTGAAATCAGGAGGCTTAACTGGTGGTCTAATTTGCTAGACCATTCAAGCCACTGTGTGGAATTGGATGTGTTGAGTAACAATAAAGTCTGGGATTGTGGTGAAAGGGCAGGGACCTTTAGACCAGCAGCCACATTGGGACCCCTCTTCCCCAACTGTGCAGGCTCCCCGGTGTCCTCTACCAAGCACACTGCTCCTGACACAGGAGGACACCTCACGCACCTGCCACTCAGAACCAAAGGCATGTGTCTAAGCATCCCTCATTCCATGGGGCCTTTAATATGATCCCATAGACCCAGGTGACAGCCAGGTGAGAAGCTGGGTAGGCAGAGACACTCAGCCTAGGAGGACAAGAATCACAATGCAGAGGGAAGCTCGAAGCTCAAGGTCCCAGCTTCGCCCTCCACGAGCCCGAGACGGCATCCTCACATCACCCTTGATTCTTAACAGTCAATAAAAATAGAAGGACTTTGACTCCCTGTTCTCTGTGTGACCAGCAAAACAAAACGGGAAAACAGGAAAAAACTGATACAGGTTTCTACTCAGCAAAGCCAAACCCACGGCTCTCCCCCAATCCAGTCTCCTCGCCCTCTGGCAATGCATCTGAATTTGGTCTCTCCTCGTGCCACGAGGGCAGCTTTTCCAGAGGAAGGACCCAGAGGACCCTGAGAGAGAGGATGAGGACAGCGAAGGCGGTGGGTCTTGCTCCTGCTCTCGCTCTCGTACTGTGAGCAACATAATTACAAGAAGAGCACCGCCCAGCTGACCTTGTGAGGGACGCAGGGTTTGCTCCATCCCTCTGCGTCTCGTCTGCCCGGGTAGTCCAGGGGGCTGCTGTCCAGTGCCCACCAACCAGCCTTCACCGGGATTGGGGACAGGGCCACTGACACCAGGGGGATGACATGGGGACAGACACGACCACACAGGCAGGCCAAGAGGGCACACGCCCCTCCAGGCAGAGCAGCTTCTGCCTGGGTCCAGAGTGTGTCTCGGCAGGAGTGTGTCCTCCTGAGGCTGCCCACCCATCCCTGCACCAGTGGACTGGACAGCGAACTGCCATTTTCTAAGTAGCCTCTGCTCCGCCCTTGATTAGAAACTATCTTTAATTAAAACACCACATCAGAATTCTGAACCAATTCCATCCCAGCCGTCCTAAGTGCTTTGCACAAAACATTAGCTCTGGAATCTCATCACACGTTTGCAACCCCTGTGACAGACATAGATGATAATTTAGGTCTAAGCTCATGGATAATAGTAACTTGCGCAGGGAGACTAAGCGTTGGACTTATCTGTCTCTGCTTTTTTTTTTTTTTTTTTTTTTTTGGAACCAGGGATTGAACTCAGGGACACTCGACCACTGAGCCACATCCCCAGCCCTATTTTGTATTTTATTTAGAGACAGGGTCTCACCGAGTTGCTTAGGGCCTCGCTAAGTTGCTGAGGCTAGCTTTGAACTCGCGATCCTCCTGCCTCAGCCTCCCAAGTCGCTTGGATTACAGGCGTGCGCCACCACGCCCGGCCCTCTGTCTCCACTTTTTAAGGAAAGAGCAGGAGCTGGTATCAGAAAAGGTTAAACAAATCACCACCGAGCACACGTCCCCCAGCTCCCTGAAGGGGGTCACCGGGAACCTGGAAGTCTAATTCAGGGCTGTCCTGCAAGTCCATGTCCTTAGGTGACTTAGGTACCCAGCAGGCGGGGGTAGGTGACACTCCATTGGGCAAGGGAAAAAGAATAAGAGATTCTGGACTGTGGGGCTCCTCTGCTCCCGGGAAACCCCTCCAGTGATCTGCATCACAGTTTGGAGAAGGCCCTCCTTGCAGGAAAGAGAGGCTTCTGGAACTGTGGACGTGATGAACAAGGAGTTGAGTGTTTGTGGCCACAGGCCCAGCCCTTGGTGTGGCTTCTGACTCCTCAGTTTCCTAGCCATGCTCTGGTGACAGGGTCATGGCCATGGCCCTTCCAAGCTGAACAGCCCCCATTTGTTCCACAGGACCCCATGCTCTCCAACCTTCGGTGACCCTTGATTTGACCCCAGAGCAGCTCATCCTTAGGCTCCTGGGGAGGCTGGGAGTGGCCTGGAAACAAAATACCCTACTCCAGCACTCAAACTGGGGCCAGCAGTACTGACCAGATGCTCAGAACAGAACATACAGGTCAGGGGCTATGGGACCACACAGGTAAGAGTGAGGCTGAAGTGGAAGTGGCATGTAGAGGCCACCAGGTGAAGAGTGGGCCACGGAGTCGTGAGCCAGGGAAGGCTGAGGGAAGACCAGGCTCAGTGAGGGAGGGAGCCACGGAGAGAGCAGAGAGCAGGCTGAGGTCAGGATGCAGCAGGAAGCTGACCACTTTGCTGAAGACCAGCAAGGTCTTCTGATGACCTCTCCCATCAGTGCCAGGAGGTTGGGCCCGTGGCTCCTTTTTGGGGGATATCATGAGATTTCAGTGACCTCCTTCTAAGCACAGCCTGGGACTGATCCCTGCTCCAGCCGGAGCGCCTTCCTTAGCTTGGCCACAGGACACAGCACATCATTCCAGGAATGCTCTGGGCCAGCGAGGAGGCCCGTGTCCTCTCAGAGAACACGGTGCCCACCGAGGACGAGGACCAGTGAGTCCCTGTCATAAAGCATTCCCCACGTGGCTTCTTCTTGTGTCCCTGACCTCTCTCTACTGATGCCACTGTTTGAGGAAAGGACTTCTCCAGACTCATGGCTCCAGCCCTGCGTGGCCCCACAGGACCCTTCAGGCAAGGGCCAGGGACAGGCAGTGACACATCCTCGCACCAGCCTGATGGTTTCAGGCAAGGCCCAAGTTTTCCCCATGGGAAAATGAGAAAAATAAAGACTCTCTTCTGTGAGCTATTTGAAAGGTCAGTGGGGAATAACAATAGAGGGATGATTTATAAACTGCAAAGTGCAGCAAGATGCAAGGGATTCTGAATTATGGCGGCCCATCTGTTGGTTCTTGTTTGTTACGGCCACGCCTGCCACTCAAAACCCAGATTTCCAGAATCACAGAGAAGGATACCATGTCAACAATATAACAGCAAAGCAGGTTGTAAGTGGATGCTCCATACTTCTGGAAACGAAATACACTTGCTCACATTCTAAATCACCCATGTGGGAAGATACCAACCTGCCCGTCATCTGGACCACACTTGGTTGTCCTTTGTTTTATGACATAAACTCATGATGTTCAACCCCTTCCCAGGGGTTGAGAAAATAGGGCACTGATTATAAACATTCCAGAAACAGTCATTAAGTGAATAATCGAGCTTAAACAGAGTGTCACAGAACATTCCCCCACGCAAATGTGAAAACATGCTACCCACCACGCTGAAAGATACCAGCAGATGATTATTAAAAAATGCCATTTGTGAGGCCAGAATCATGTACTGTAATGTGCCTCTGCTCATTTTAACCAGACCAAAGAATATAAAATAATATGCAATTGCCGTATTTCAGTTAAAATTAAAGCACTTCTCTGAATAAGAGAATATCCTTCACTCCAGCTCTTTCCAGACTGTGTGCTCAGCTGCCTCTGGTGGGGTCGAGGGATGTGATGTGGTGTGAGCCCCTGTGGAGAAGGAGAGAGGCTGGCAGAAACGCGGTTCCTCCAGGTCAGTGAAGTCCCTTCCACACACCGGGGCAGGACCACAGCCAGAGGAGAGACTGAGCTGCCTTCCTACAGCCAGAATTCCCAGGAATTCCGGCTCTCGATTTGTATTGAATTCATCAGAATTAGTTGAATGGATCACAACAAGAAAAGCTTGAAAGAAATGGTGACCGCCGTCAATCCCACCAGGACAAGGAGCGTAGCACCAATAATTGCAAACTCCTTCGTACCCACCTGAACTAGACATTCGTCCCACATGCACAATCCCACCAATTCTCTTTAGGACTCCAAAGAAAATCTGGAAACCAACATGAACTGAAGTTCTCCATGGAGGCCGCCTTTGAGTTTGGGGGCTTCCAGGTTGTGGGAGTGTTGCTGATACGGAGCGCGGAGACCTGGGGGGAAGATGGAACATGCAAACTGGGAAGCCAAGGTTCTACTGCACTACCTTTGGTCCCTCTTGACAGCCATTTTGTTGGTCTGTGTCTGACCTGGCACTTCTGTGACCACTGGGTAGATGTGTGCTAAGCTTGATGGGCCTGTGACCTCTCCCAGACTCAAGGTTAGGAATGAGATGGCCCCGAATCCCACAGGGCACCTCTCCTCCTGTTGGAAGAGCAGGTGATGTCGGGGAGGACTCCTCTGCCTGCACGATGCCCACCTACCTTTGGGGAGGACCATGAAGGGCCCGTGATGTCTCATTGGGGCACCATGTCGTGGGAGGCTCATGCTGCTGACTCGGGCTGCGTTCCTGGGGCATGGTCATTCACGTGGCTCAGCATGAATCCTGTCCTCCTCTCCCCGGAGCACGGTTGTTTCACTGACACCAAGATCTACACCCAGAGCCACAATCTAAACACGCTCCAAAGGGACGCCACACCAGAGCTTCAGTCCCACCCTTTGGCCTCCTCCGCTCCCACCACGCCACTCTTTGCTGTGCCTGTGAGCACCCGCCAAGCTCAGCCTCTGCGTCCTCCTGCTTCAGCCACCCACACAGGCCTGGCCTCCCCTCATCCGTCTGCAGTGTCCTCGCCTGGAACCCTTCCCCATGTCACTGGATACCCTTCTTCTGCAAGCAGCCTTTCTGCGGAGGTGGCTAAGGCATCCACAGCCCACTGTCCATGCTAGTGCATGAGCTCCCTGGGGAGGAGCAGGGGGACCTCAGGGTAGGGGGTGCTGCAGCTCAGCCACCCCTCCAGCACACGCACCAGCTAGGATTTGTTCCCTGGTGGCCTCTGTGGGGATTCTTTCAGTCTCAAGTGAGAGAGAAAGATAAAAGAAGGAAGTGAAATTGTTATTCTTAAAACTAAGAATTAAATAAGGAAAAGGATCCCATATGATAATCTTGCTCTTAATTCCAGAAACCTTGAATTTCAAGAAGATATAAATAGAAATTGCATATGTAATTGCAGTCCATCTCTCCGCAGGGATTCTCTGAGAATGTTATCTAGGTGTACATCTTCTCCACGTCATCCCTAAAGGACTCCTGGCTTCCTTAGTCCTCCCTGCACCTGCCATGGGCACGCCCCAGGTGAAGCTGGTTCTGCTTTCAGGCAGACTGTTCGGGGAATGTGAGTTCAAAAGGAAAGAAAAAAAGATGTGGGGTCTGCAGTGAAGAGAGAGCAGCCATGCCTGTGCTAGGGAGGTGGCACTCGGCGCTTTAACAACCAAGAGCTCCCATCCCCACTCACTGGCTTCTCTGTTCCCAACAAGGGAATTGAAGTACAAACTCCAAAAAAAGAAACATGCTCTTGCAGTGCCTCTCAGGAAATACCTTTTCCTGCCTAGAGGGATTACTGGATATACCAATTTAAATTTTCTTGAAATTACTTTAATTTATTCTTTAACAGCTTAGATTTTTCCTCAAAATTTTCAGGAAAGGCACTTCCTCCTCCGCCACCCCCTCTTCCTCTTTCACTTTCTTCTTTCCATCTTCCTTCTTATTTTATTAACATCCTTCACATGCTCACGCACACGCCCTTGCCCCCCATTCAGACGCCGGGGTCTGGTCTGCTTTGCCACCTCCACTCCCCTGCCGCCCCTTCCCTCCCTTTTCCTTGGGAGACAGAATAAAGTCTCCACCAGAAATGCTCACGTCTCAGGCCTGGAACTTGTGAATGTGACCTTGCAGACCAGGGGACTTGGCAGATTGTGACTGCAGTGAGCATTCTGAGGTGGGCAATGGTCCCGGATTTTCCGTGGCTCAGTAGCCTCTCCAGGGCTTTAACAAGGGCACAGGAGGCTCAGAGTCAGAGAGAGAGCATGGAGGACAGGGAGAGGCACCCGCAGCCACTGAGCTCCTTGCAGCCTCCTGGAGGGCACAACCCTGCAGACCCCTTTAGACCTCTGGCTTCCAGAGCTTAGAGCATCAACAAGCGCCACTTTGGTGTACTTTGATGGTGATCTGTGACAGCTCCCATATGAAACAACGCACCCTCTCCTATGCCCCATCGCCTCTCCCCCACTGAGCCTGTGACTCTTCAGGGTCCATCTAGCCCCAGCATTTAAAGCACACTGGCTTCTACCAGACGGAAGCGTGCGCCTGCTCCATGCACAGTGGGTAGGTGCGTCAGGTGGGCAGGTGACTGTCCAGGGGGCTTTCCAGGGACCCAGCAATGGAGGCTCTGCTGTCTTCTCCCTGTGGTTTCTACGGTCTCTGTCAGCATCACTGCTCTAGGCAGAGAGGGCAGAACAGAGGTCCAAGAACAGGAGGTGGACACCACAACAGCCCGCATTCCCCTGGAGAGAGCGCCCTCTGTGAAAGCACTTAGCTGCCAGGGTCTGCTGGGGGAAGGGGAGGCTGTGAAGGCCACCACCTGGACTTCCCTGTCCTGGCCACCAAGGAGTTGGCCCCCACTGACTGCCCTTCCCAAAGGGCACAGCCCAAAATTCATTCAAGCACAACATCCCAGCGGAGGGGTGTGCTCCTTGACTGGACCTCAGTTCTGCTCTCCGGGGGGACCTCAGTTCCCTGCTCATTGTGCCCTCTGACTCTTGCCTTGTCCTCTGGGAAGGTCTGTGCCTTATTCTTCACCACCACGCCTGCGTTGGCACTTGGGCACTACAGCATAGAGCTCATGTTGCATGCACCTGGGGCTCGCACACCTGTGGAATGCCACGTGCTGCCTCAGGGTACAGCTCATCACAGGTCCCTGCACACTAGGCCACCTCAGGTGGGCTGGAGTTTCCTTTGCTCGTGAAATTCTCAGGACACTTCTGGTGCATTTGCTCGATGTGCCAATAACAACATTCAAAACTTCACCATGACCTTGTTCTCGACTTAATGACAACTAGCCTAAGGGCATCCAAAAAATTGTGGAAAGGCAAGACCCTGCATTGTTACAATAAACTTCCCCATAGGGTTGCTCCACCTGCTTTCTTTTCTTAGCTGAGCCATTCCCAAACTGCCCTGAGTATGCTGGCTTTCCAGTTGTGCTCTGGATAGGTCCCGCTCTCCCTCTCTACTCCTTTCCTTGAATATTCTCAGGCACATATCCCTTCCATATGAACATTAGGTTCTCACCCAATTAAACAGAGTCTTTGGGGAAGTTTTCTTGAATTGCACTTTAAAACGCCTGTTCAATTCCTTGCTTTATTTCTTTGGGCTTATCAATTGTACACATGTTGGACCTCCTTTGCCTATACTTAGCTCTTTTTCTTTCTTTCTTTCTTTCTTTCTTTCTTTCTTTCTTTCTTTCTTTCTTTCTTTCTTTCTTTTATTCTCCCTAATTTCTAGACTTCTCATTTTTTGTCTACTTTGTCTCTTTCTCATATTTCCATATCTACTTTCCTTTGTGCACCTGCAATATGAATTGAGTTCATATTTTTCTTCAAAAAATTACTAGTCATCTATTTTCTAAATTAAAAAAATTATGCGTGATGTTCTTTCAGAGTTGCAGTTACTTTATAATATAGCTCCTCTTTTGAAATTCATTTTGAGTATTGTGTCAAGTATCCTCTGCTCTGTGGATTCTTTCTTGCTTTTGTTGTTGTTGGCTTCTTTTCTTCTTATAAGAAGCTTCAATTTTCTATCTCTTTCTATGTACCTTTCTTTGTATACTGAATTTTTACTTTTAAAATTCAAACTGTGTGTTTGAGCTACTTCACCTGCCACTGGAATGATGAGCACTTTCTTTAAATTTGGGGACTTTTGACTTTCCCTACTTTTTTCTTTCTTCTACCTGTAACACTCACCCACGTCCCTGTTCATTCTCAGACCTGCCCGTAGCATTTCCATTCAGGTCGGAGTCCTCATCTTCTGGCATGAATGCCTGCTGGGGTTTTCTGGGCCATGTTTTCACTAGCCCCCTGGTACCTGGTAGCACATACTTCTTTTCTGCCACACCATACTGGCCACCTGTTTTAATTATACTGATTCATGGTGTTGTTTTCCAAAACCTTATTGATGTTTTGGAGATTGCAGATTTTTTCTGCTCATTTTACTGAAAGTTATATGCTTTTAGTGTTTTCGTGCATTTTCCTTACTGCACTGTATGGTTTTTGGAGGTGAAGCATGAAGTGAAGCTTGAAAATGTGACTCCCACTACACTCCACCCAGACATCTGCCATTTCTCACTTTGTATTAAATACCAAGACTATGACTTCCACTCCATTTGTTGCACTACCTGGACCATACATATTTTGGTCTATACACATGCTATCATTTTATTTAAAGTATGCTACAATTTTTATTATTATTCCTAATTTGACCCATGGCCTCAGTAGTGTGTTTCTTAGTTTCTAAAAACATGAGAGATTTCTAGCTATATTTTTGTTGTTGATTTCTAGCTTAATTTTACTGTGGACAGAGAGAACATCTATTATTTCAGTCCTTTGAAAAACTCACTTTGATGTAATAAAAAATGTTGATGATAAACAGTGTTCTAAATAACTACTACAGGCAAATATTTTTAATCACATTATTCAAATATTCTACATTCTTTCTACATTTTTACTCATTTTGTGTACATGTTTTAGTGATAATGAAAAACAACAATAAAATCTCCCACTCTGAATGTAGTCTGGCTTAATTTCCTTATGGCTTTGATCATTTTTGAGTTTTGTTTTATGTATCTTCCTCAAATTTTTAAATTGTTAAATATTGACAAATTAAATATTTTATCATAACCTCTAAAAAGTCTTTCTGTGTCTGGTCTATTTTGTCTGCTATCAATTTAGAAAATCTGCTTTCTTTTCCTTAGAATTTTGCTGGTTATTTTTCTCTACTCTCTTTCAATCTTTTTTTTCTTTTTTCTTTTTTCTTTCTTTTTAGGCTAAAACAACAGACTTTTACTTTTCAAGGTACCAGAGACTGGACCAGTTCCAAGATTAGGTTGCCAAGAATGGTCAGGTTCTTCCAAACAATAAATGGGCTAAGGAACTGGGCAGATACTTCACAGAAGATGATATACAGGTGATCAACAAATACGTGAAAAAGTGCTCGTCATCTCTAGTAAGTAGAGAAATGCAAATTAAAACCACCCGAAGATTTCATCTAATTCCAATTAGAATGGCTTTTATCAGGAATACAAGCAATAATAAGTGTTGGCGTGGATGTGGGAGAAAAGGCACACTCATACATTGCTGGTGGAGTTGCAAATTGGTGCAGCCACTCTGGAAAGCAGTATGGAGATTCCTGAAAAATCTTGGAATGGACCCACCATTTGACCCAGCTATTCTACTCCTCGGTTTATACCCAAAGGTCTTAAAATCAGCAAAGTATAGGAATGCAGCCACATCTATGTTCATAGCTGCTCAGTTCACAACAGCAAGATTGTGGAACCAACCTAGATGCCCTTCAATTGAAGAAAGGATAAAGAAACTGTGGTATATATACACAATGGAATATTACTCAGCCATAAAGAAGAATAAAACTATGGCATTTGCTGGAAAATGGGTGGAGTTGGAGAATATCATGCTAAGTGGTATAAGCCAAACCCAAAAAACCAAAAGCTGAATGTTTTCTCTGATCAATAGATGTTGAAACATAATGGGGGGTGGTTATGGGGGAGATAAGTAAGGAATGGAGGAGGTATAGATGGTGTAGAGGACAATAGGATGGGAAGGGGTGGGGGAAGGAAAGATAGTAGACTGAGGCAGACAGTATTACCCTATGTATATGCAAGATTATATGAATCGTGTGAATCTACATTGTGAAAAAGAAGATATATTCCCTGCTGTATAATCACATCAAAATGGGTTCTACTGTCATGTGTAATTAAAAAGAACTAAAAAAAAAAAAAAAGAATAGTCAGGTTCTTGCAACAGCCCTCTTGTTGGCTTGCCTATGGCTGCCTTCTCACTGTGTCCTCACATGGCAGAGACAAAGAAAGAGACATCAAGATCCCTAGTGTCTCTTCTTACAAGAGTACCGATCCTATCATGAGAGTTATATCTTCAAAGATCTCACCTAAACTTACTTATCTCTCAAAGGCCCCATCTCCAAATATTATGGCAAATATCATGGTGGTTAAGGCTTCAAGGTATGAATTTTGCAAAGATGCAATTCAGTACACAGCAAAAGATATGCAGGATTTGGACAAAGAGTTTCAGTGTGATGTATGTGGTCTGGAGACTAGATCAAAATCAGCTCTTTAGTCGTTCTCTACCCTTCTTGGTGGCTTCTTCCAGATGCCTCTAGGAGAGAATGCCCCAAATACCAGAGATCCATCCAGTGAAAAAGGCACCAAACTGAGGTAGGTTTATGGGTGAGTTCCACCAAATGTTCCAAAAACAGAGTCCTGCCTCCTTGTAGGAGCACAGCATAATCCTTAGTCAAAAACGACTGAGGATGCCCAACATCAGGTAAGTCCTTAGATGAAATAAATGTTCAAAAGCAAAAGCAAATGTCACTTGCTGCAGATTACGTGGCTGTCTACTGAGAAATTCTAAGAGCATCCCCAAGACTTCTAGAACTAATTAAAATAGAAGGAGACACTCTGCCCCTGAGCCTTGACCCGATCTTTTTTCAATCTTTGTGTTTTGGGTATGTCTCCTGTAAATATCATCTAGGTTGATGTTCTTAAAATTCAGTCTAAGAAATTCTTTTGTGTGTTTTAGATGGACTTTTTAGTTCATTTACATTTATTATGTACATGTTTGTCTTTACATCTACCTATCGTAGGCTTTTTTATTTTTCCCGCCCTTTTATTTTACTCTCCTTTTTGTCTGCTTGTTTTATTTTAGTTGAGGACATTTTTCTCATTCTGTCTTTTTAGGAGAGCCTAAAGATGGAAGCTGTACATGTTATTTTACTAGTGGTTGACCTACAGTCCTAAATAAACATAAGTCCTCTTTGAAGAAATTCCCCAAACATGCAACAGTTTGTCATTAGGGCTGTTCACAAATGGTCCAGTACTGTTCCTCCTACTCTTATAGGATTTAGCTGTGTCCACATGACTTGCCCTGGCCAATAGAGGAGAAGGAGGTTGTAAGTGTTAAAGAACTGATAAGCGTTCACCTTTCTTTCTCTTTGCCATTACAAGCTTGGGAATCTGTCAGGATGGAAGCTCTTGAGGGTTTGTGATTGAGCACTGCACTGATCTGCTTCGGGACATTTTCACGGAATGGAAGCTTCCCTGTGTTTGTCACCGACTACCATAAACCAGCCTAAGCTGAGCCATGCCGATGTTTCAATTCCCTTCTCCCCTTTCTACTGCACATACTACTGTTGGCATTTAATCTCATCTTTTTTGGTAGAACTCCAAATACTCTCCTTTGTATTTCTAAATCTCTCATTTATATTGTGCATCTATCCATACATAACTCTCTCTTTAGCTGAATCTAAGCATCTATCATACCTTTCCATTTAGGAATTTGCTTTAGATTCTTACATTTTTCATCCATAGACGTTCTGTTGGTCTGTTATTTATAAGCACTTGGTCAGTTTTCAGTTCCCTGTGGTCCACCTGTGTTTTGAAGCTTGTCCTTCATTCTCAAGTGTATTAGATCCAGTAACTGCACAGTGTGCGACTGAGGCCTTTCCCTGCTGAAGTCCTGCGACCCTGGTGCTGCTGGGGTCTGCACATCTGCATCTGAGCCCCTGCTCAATCCACACGCTCCAGCTTTCACGCTTGGTGCCTTATTTCTCTGTTCATTTGTCTTTATTTTTTAATTCATCTGTTCATTTTCATCTTAGAATTGTGTTAGTGGGTGTATTTTGATGCCTTGGCTAAAGGAAGAGTTCTCCAGGAGGATCTGTGCTTGTTTCTGAAGGAGCCAGCAGGCACCTCTTTAGAATAAATCTCTGGCTTGAGGTTCTTTCCAGCCAGCAGGGGGTCTGCACTCTGGCTGCACCTCGGGTGGAGCCGCTGTGGTTCAGGGTGTCAGGCACAGCTTGCTTTCTCTCCACCAGTCAGACTTGAGGCGGCCAAAGGCTTCCCTTGGAGGTTGCTGTGTGTCTGTGGGTGGGCAAGTCCTTTCTAACTCACACTATGCCAAGGAGTCCCTGCTCTCCCAGTGAGTTTCTCTGACTGGACTTCCTCTGTGGGTGGACCCCAGGTCTTCACCCGTATCCTCTAGTGATAAGCACTGAGGCTCAAGTTACCCAGCCTGGCAAAGGCCAGTCTCAGGACCACCTTCTGCTCTGGGTTGATGTCTTCCTCTAAAATTTGGACAAGGGTTCCTTCCTCTTTTTGCTATTTTGTTGATCCTGTAAGAAAAGCAGGGAGATCCAAAATGGCAGACTAGAGAGAGGTTGCATTCCTTGTGGCTCCATAACTCAGGATTCAAACAGAGGAAAATCTGTTTCTCCATGAAGCAAGCAGTCTTTACTCCTCATTGATCCCTGCTGTTTGCCACATCTGTCCACCTCAGTCACCCTCAGTCAACCAGCGTAGCGACCATTTGAGTGCAGATTGCTCACGGACCACCACCTACCACCCATCACTTGCCTGTTGGCCTGCCTCTGGCCTGCCCATCGCCTGCCTTTCACCTACCCATCGCCCACCAACCGAGGTTCATCTGCCGATCATCCGCCAGTAGCCTGCGGAGCCTGCGGACCGTCAGTGGATCACCAGCTGCCTGCTGTTGCCTGGAAGTCCACCGTCACAGTGCCCGCAGGGTGGTTACACGTGGCTGCCACCATTTTGGGAAAAAAAGCCAGGAGCTGCAGGACTGCTTGCCCGACTGACAGAACCCCGCCTCCAGGGCCTGGCCTGACTGACTGCACCCCACACAGACTCAGTGCCCATGCCCTACACAGCATCTCCCCATTTGCCAACACGTTTGGAAGCCAGTGTAGCCATCTTGGATTATCCTGGAAGTGGCAACTGTCATCTTTAGGGGGGGCAAATCCCATCCTGAGATGCCCGCTGGAGACTGGAAGCTCATTGTCAGGTACCTCTCATGCCTCAGGATACTGAAGACTGGGAGGTTTGAATAGTACATGACGGTTATAGTGTAGGTTTTTTTCTCCTTTGTGATAGCTTTTAAACTTTTATTTCTTTACTTTTCTTGCTCTCTACATTCCTTTTGTTTACCTCTTTCCTCAAGGGCTTTATCTCACTTTTCTCATGCTAACAACCAACTTCTTTTGACTACAGTTTCACTCCTCCTATGATCTAGAACTTCTTCATATTCTTTTCTTACACTGTTAACAGTTACAGCCTACACCCTCCCCATCCTCTTTGTCCTCCATTAGAAACTGCAGTCCTCATTGCAAATCTGTTTGTTATACTGTAGATAATAATTGAACTCATCCTCTCTGATTATTATGACAATATTGTAACAATATTATAACAAAGAGACTACTGTAACAATACTCTTCATAGGGGCTATTTGGTTTCCAGCTGCATATTGTCTGTACTGGGTGTTGCTAATATTGATCCCCCCCCCTTAAAAAGAGGTTTCGGAAAACTATAGGGTCACTATAAGCCTGTAGGGCAGAAACTACAATACCCTAGATCTGCATTGCTAGAGGAGAAGACACATGAACAACATGAAAAAACAAGGGAGAAAAGTGTTCCAAACAAGCCAAAATTCTACACTAATAGAATCCAATGACAGCATGGTAGAAGAAATGCCAGAAAAGGAGTTCAGAATATACATGATTAAAATGTTCAAAGAAGCAAATGATGAGTTAAGAGAGCAAGTGCAGGCAATGATTGACCATTCCAATAAGCAGCTGAAAGAGCAACTACAGGAAACAAAAGATCACCTCAACAAAGAGATAGAGATTCTGAAAAAGAACCAAACAGAAATCCTTGAAATGAAGGAAACAATAAACCAAATAAAAAACTCAATGGAAAGCATCACCAACAGACTAGATCACTTGGAAGACAGAACCTCAGACAATGAAGACAAAATATTGAATCTTGAAAATAAAGTTGCCCAAACAGAGAAGATGGTACAAAATCATGAATGGAAACTATAAGAACTATGGGATATCATGAAAAGACCAAATTTAAGAATTATCGAGATTGAAGAAGGCACAGAGATACAAACCAAAGGAATGAACAACCTATTCAATGAAATAATATCAGCAAATTTCCCAAACCTGAAGAATTAAATAGAAATTCAACTACAGGAGGCTTACAGAATACCAAATGCACAAAATTACAGCGGATCCACACCAAGACACATTATAATGAAAATGCCTAATGCACAATATACAGACAGAATTTTAAAGGCTGTGAGAGAAAAGAAACAGATTACATATATGGGGAAACCAATACGGATATCAGCAGATTTCTCAGCCCAGACCCTAAAAGCTAGAAGGGCCTGGAACAACATATTTCAAGCTCTGAAAGAACATGGCTGCCAATGAAGACTCCTATATACAGCAAAGCTAACCTTCAGATTTGAAGATGAAATAAAATCCTTCCATGACAAACAAAAGTTAAAGGAATTTACACATAGAAAACCTGCACTACAGAACATTCTCAGCAAGGTATTCCATGAGGAAGAAATAAACAACAACAATGTAAGTCATCAAAGGGAGGAACTATCCTAAAAGAAAAGCCAATTAAAGGAGAAACCAAGTCAAGTTAAAAACCAAATCTAAGCCAAAATGACTGGGAATACAAATCATATCTCAATAATAATCCTGAATGTTAATGGCCTAAACTTGTCAATCAAAAGACATAGACTGGCAGACTGGATCAAAAAGAAAGACCCAACAATATTCTGCCTTCAAGAGACTCATCTCATAGAAAAGGACATCCACAGACTAAAGGTGAAAGGATGGGAAAAATCTACCATGCACACAGACTCAGTAAAAAAGTGGGGATTTCCATCCTTATATCAGATAAAGTGGACTTTGAGCCAAAGTTAGTCAGAAGGGAAAAAGAAGGACACTTCATACTGCTTAAGGGAACCATAAATCAAGAAGACATAACGATCATAAATATTTATGCCCCAAACAATGGTCCATCCATGTACATTAAACAAATCCTTCTCAATTACAGGAATCAAATAGACCACAACACAATGATTCTGGGTGCCTTTAGCACACCACTCTCACCACTGGACAGATCTACCAAACAAAACTAAACAAAGAAACCATAGAACTCAGTAACACTATCGAAAACTTAGACTTAACAGACATATATAGAATATTCCATCCATCAACAAGCAAATACACTTTCTTCTCAGCAGCTCATGGGTCCTTCTCTGAAATAGACCATATGTTATGCCACAAAGCAGCCCTTAGTAAATGCAAAAAAGTAGAGATACTACCTTGCATTCTATCAGAGCATAATGGACTGAAATTAGAAATCAACCACAAAATAAAAAACAGAAACTACTGCAACACCTGGAGACTAAATAATATGCTATTGCATGAAGTATGGATAACAGAAAACATCAAAGAGGAGATAAAAAATTCTTAGCGGTAAATGAGAATGACGATACAACATATCAAAATCTCTAGGACACTATGAAAGCGGTACTAAGAGGAAAATTCATTGCATTGAGTGCATTCAAGGAAAAAATAAAAAGTCAACAACTCAATGACCTAACCTTACTCTCAAAACCCTAGAAAAAGAAGAACAGAACGACACCAAAAGTAGTAGAAGACAGGAAATAATTAAAATCAGAGCTGAAATTAATGAAATTGAAACAAAAGAAACTATTCAAAATTTGACAAAACAAAAAGTTGGTTCTTTGAAAAAGTAAACAAAATAGATAAACCCTTAGCCACAGTCATAACGAAAAGGAGAGAGAAAACTCAAGTTATTAAGATTCATGATGAAAAAGGAAATATCAAACAGACACCAATGAAATACAAAACATAATCAGAAGCTACTTTGAAAATCTATTCTCCAATAAAATAGAAAATCTTGAAGACATCGACAAATTTCTAGAGACATATGATCCTCCCAAAATGAACCAGGAGGACATACACAATTTAAACAGATCAACTGCAAGTAATGAAATAGAAGAAGCCACCAAAAGCCTACCAACCAAGAAAAGCCCAGGACCAGATGGATTCTCAGCTGAGTTCTACAAGACCTTCAAAGAAGAACTAACACCAATACTCCTCAAATTATTCCATGAAATAGAAAAGGAGGGAACCCTTCCAAATTCATTATATGAAGCTAGTATCACTCTGATACCAAAACCAGACAAAGACACATCTAGAAAAAAAACTTTAGACCAATATCTCTGATGAATATAGATGCAAAAATCCTGTACAAAATTCTGGCAAATCACTTACAAAAACATATTAAGAAGATAGTGCACCCCGATCAAGTGGAGTTTATCCCAGGGATGCAAGGTTGGTTCAACATCTGGAAATCAATAAATGTAATTCATCACATCAATAGACATAAGGTCAAGAATCACATGATTATTTCGATAGATGCTGAGAAACATTTGACAAAATACAACACCCCTTCATGCTCAAAACACTAGAAAAAATAGGGGTGGTAGGAACATACCTGAATATTGTAAAGGCTATTTATGCTAAGCCCACTGCCAAAATCATTCTTTATGGAGAAAAACTGAAAGCATTCCCTTTAAAAACTGGAACAAGACAGGAATGCCCCCCACTTCTATTCAACATTGTGCTGGAAATGCTAGCCAGAGCAATTAGACAGACCACAGAAATTAAAGGCATATGAATAGGAAAAGAAGAACTCAAGCTGTCATTATTTGCTGATGACATGATCCTATATTTAGAGGATCCAAAAAACTCCACCAGGAAACTTTTAGACCTAATTAATGAATTCAGCAAAATAGCAGGATATAAAATAAACACACATAAATCAATTGCATTTATCTACATAAGCGATGAATTATCTGAAAGTGAAATGAGGAAAACAACTCCATTCTCAATAGCCTCAAATAAAATAAAACACTTGTGAATCAATCTAACAAAAGAGGTGAAAAATTTCTACAATGAAAACTACAGAACATTAAAGAAAAAAATTGAGGAAGACCTTAGAAGATGGAAAGATCTTCCATGTTCTTGGATAGGCAGAATTAATATAATCAAAATGGCCATACTTCCAAAGGTGCTATACAAATTTAATGCAATTCGGATAAAAATTCTAATGACATTCCTAATAGAAATAAAAAAGATAATAATGAAATTCATCTGGAAGGACAAAAGACACAGAAGAGCCAAAACAATCCTGGGCAAGAAGAGTGATGCAGGAGGTATCATAATACCAGACCTTAAACTCTACTATAGAATAATAGTTACAAAAACAGCATGGTATTGGCACCAAAATAGACAGGTAAACCAATGGTACAGAATAGAAGACACAGAGACAAACCCACGTAAGTACAGTTCTCTCACACTAGACAAAGGTGCCAAAAATATGCAACGAAGAAAAGATAGCCTCTTCAACAAATGGTGCTGGCAAAACTGGAAATCCATATGCAATAAAATGACATTAAACCCCTATCTCTCACCCTGTACAAAACTCAACTCAAAATGGATCAAGGATCTAGGAATCAGACCTGAGATTCTTCACAAAATAGAAGAAATAGTAGTCCCGAATCTTCTTCACGTTGGCTTAGGACCAGACTTTCTCAACATGACCACCAGAGCGCAAGAAATAAAAGGAAGAATCAATAAATGGGATGGATTCAAACTAAAAATCTCTTTCTCAGCCAAAGAAACAATCAATAATGTGAAAAGAGAGCCTACAGAGTGGGATAAAATCTGTTCCACACACACTTCAGACAGAGCACTGATCTCCAAAATTTTTTACACCAAAAATATAAAGAACCCAATCAATAAATGGGCTAAGGAACTGGGCAGACACTTCACAGAAGGTGATATACAGGCGATCAACAAATATATGAAAAAGTGCTCATCATCTCTAGTAAGTAGAGAAATGCAAATTAAAACCACCTGAAGATTTCATCTAACTCCAATTAGAATGGTTTTTTATCAGGAATACAAGCAATAATAAGTGTTGGTGTGGATGTGGGGGAAAAGGCACACTCATACATTGCTGGTGGAGTTGCAAATTGGTGCAGCCACTCTGGAAAGCAGTATGGAGATTCCTCAAAAAACTTGGAATGGACCCACCATTTGACCCAGCTATTCCACTCCTCTGTTTATACCCAAAGGTCTTAAAATCAGCAAAGTATAGGGATGTAGCCACATCTATGTTCATAGCTGCTCAATTCACAACAGCAAGATTGTGGAACCAACGCCCTTCAATTGAAGAAAGGATAAAGAAACTGTGGTATATATACACAATGGAATATAACTCAGCCATAAAGAAGAGCAAAACTATGGCATTTTCTGGAAAATGGGTGGAGTTGGAGAATATCATGCTAAGTGGTATAAGCCAGGCCCAAAAAACCAAAGGCCAAATGTTTTCTCTGATCAGTGGATGATGATACATAAGGGGGGGTGGTTATGAAGGGGAGAAGAAAAGAATGGAGGAAGTATGGATAGTGTAGAGGAAAATGGGATGGGAGGGGTGGGGGAAGGAAAGGTAGTAGACTGAGTCGGACAGTATTATGCTATGTATATGTAAGGTTGTATGAATTGTGTGAATCTACATTGTGAAAAAAAAGACATATTCCCTGCTGTATAATCACATCAAAATGGGTTCTACTGTCATGTATAATTAAAAAGAACCAATTAAAAAAAGGGAAAAAAAAAGAAAATCAGTAACATATTCTATACAACACATTTTGCTGCTTTCAGTGGGAACACGGATCTGAGAGCCAACTCTGCCATGTTACCAAAAGCAAGAGTTCCTCACTGGTTTCCAGAGCAAACACTTATTGATTACTTTCTAAGTGTTGGAATCTGTTCTAGGTGCTGAGATTTGCAGCTGATTGACACATAGATCCTATCTCAAGCACATTATGACGTGGTGTGGTGACAGATGTGCAGACGGATAGAGAATGGGACGAGCTACACGTGTTCCCGGAATGTTTTATGGGAGCCAAGGGTCACTTGGAAGGGGCAACCATCCCATTTAGCAATTCAGAAAAGACCTTCTGATTTAAGTGCTAAGAATCAAGAGTCAGCTGGGCAAAGGCGGGCAGCAGAGTGGTCTGCAGAGGAAACAGCAGGCGACACACTTGAAGTGGAGAGGGGAGAGAGTGCTGTGTGAGAAACAACCATTCCCACTGGACTGACGCTGAGCGAGAGGGCAGAGTAGGTGGGGAGAGGGCCTCGGGAGGGAAGCGGAGGGTATCGTCAGGCGGCAGGGTCCATGGTCAGCAGCCCTCTATCAGTGCTCTGGGAACAGCATGGGCACAGTCTGCCTCCTGGAGTGATTCTGTTTTGCGTAGGGGACTTTGGAGAAGACTGTATCACACAGGTGGGTGTTGGGGACAGTCGCCAGACTCCAGGGATCAAGAGGGTGGAGCCCAGAGGAAGGCTGGGGTGGCTGAAATGAGGCTGTTTCTGAAGGGGTCTGAGTTTTTCGTTGAGAGAGGAGCTGTCTCAAAGAAGCCATCGGGAAGAACCGCTGTTTGAGCAGAACAGTGACGCCGACGGCCACGGCCTGCCACAGAGGGATGGCAAATGGCACACTGGCCAATTCCAGCAAGGAGACCCACCAAAGATCGGCCTTTCGGGTCTCCAGCCTCCAAAGGAAGGGACAGGTGTGGGGAGGCCCAGGCGTGAGCACTCCCTCTTAGAAGGGCTTCTGGAGGAGTGGCAGGAGTCACAGCCCTGCTGTGTCCCCAGCAGGCGTCACATCAAGGCGGTGGCAGCGCTGGGGGAGAGGAAGGGGGAACAGAGAGTGGGCGCTGCCAGGACAGGACCTGGGCACGTGGACAGCACCCTGGAGGCTTCGTCCCAGGCTTCACCTTGAGCAAGGAGAGCATGGCGAGGTCTGGAGGGACTGACTTCCTGCTTCTCCAGCTCTATGTCCAACTCCATTTCACCATTGCCGTCGGCTGATCCATGGCATCATTATCACACTACCATTATTTAAAAATGGGCTTTCCAACTTCAGCGGTCCATTCATTGCAGCAATTCCGCGGCTCTCCTGTTCTTACACGCGTCTCTTCCCTTGTTTAGAGTCTATGCCCCAGCAATCTTCTGCAATGTGAATTTCAAAGATCTTATGTTCTGACCAACACCCTAACCCCCTCGGAGAGGCATGCATTTGTAGCATTCCCTTAACTATAGAAAACACACTACAACCGGGCATGGTGGCTCACGCCTGTAATCCCAGCACTTGGGAAGCTGCAGCAGGCGGATCGCGAGTTCAAAGCCAGCCTCAGCAACTTAGCGAGGCTCTAAGCAACAGAGAGACCCTGTCTCTAAATAAAATACAAAATAGGGCTGGGGATGATGTGGCACAGTGGTGGAGTGCCCCTGGGTTCAATCCCCAGTACCGGAAAAAAAAAAAAAAAAAAAGAAAAAGAAAGAAAGAAAGCACACTGCATAAAACCCAAGGATCTATGAATTCATAAATGTAAAACTGACCTCAGCAATCTTCCTGCCTTATCCCCACTCTCCTCCAGCTGTCCCATCAGGATGGTTTGATGGGTCTACTCATTCTGCCTCCTCGCTGAACCCTCCTCTGCCTCCTGGTCCCCAGTGCAGATTGGTCTTCCATTCTCCTCACTCTTGGGTTCTTTAAAGCAGACCTAAGAAACCCGCCCAGTGCGTTCCTATTACCTGAGAGTCCCTCACACGGCCAACAGAAGAGCCAAGACCCTCCTCAGGAGCCAGTGCTCCACGTCGGGTCCCTGCCTGAAGCAGCCCAGGGCACTCTCCAAGGCTGCAGCCAACATCTAAAGTCTGCATCCTAGGGCTGGGGATGGAGCTCAGTTGGTAGAGTGCGTGCCTTGCAAGCACAGGGCCCTGGGTTCAATCCCAGCACTGAAAAAAAAAAAAAAAAATGTCTGCATCCTGGCCTGCTCCCTAGGAAAACAGTGAAACAAAATTTGTCCTGTGAAGGAAAGGCGGCGCATGATGGGATCTCCCACTGTGTGTTTCCTAACTGCAAGAAGGCAGCCCTGGCCCACCTCGCGCAGTCTGTTTCTCAAGAGCAGCACCAGTGGTATCCTGAGAGAGCGAGGACGGGGCTCTTGGGGATGGGGAGAGAGACAGGTCCTTGGCAGGTGGCCTGGTTCAAGGGCTTTGGAGGAGCAAAGGCACAGTAAGAATCATCTTCATTTACTCATTATTTTATTTGGGGGCCTGTGTTTTTAACACGACCATTTAGAATGAACTTGCAGCTAGTTCTGCAGTGAGCGTGGAGGGGACTCAGGACCCCCATCGGGCCAGCAGTCCCTTGACAGAGACAGCACAGTGCATAGCCCCCAGCTTGGCGGAGTTCCCGAAGCAGCCTCCTGCTTCCTGGCAATCAGTTGGAGGCTGCAGGCATCAGTCTGGCCTCTGGTGTGGTTCCAGTTGGTGACTGAGCAAATCTCTGGCAGGGTTTTGTCTCATCTGCATATTCGCACATGGGGAAAAGTGCCCGGGAACACATATTCTAATCGGATTGTTAGCGATGATGTCCGGGCATGGTCTGTCCTTTAAGAGTTCATGTCACACAAACTGCTGTTTAGTGTGCAGAGTAGAAATTAATACACAAGATTTCAATATGGTGGCACGGTGGACGCTTCTAAGGCGGTCACAGCTGTTTGCGGCGGTCACCGCTGCGGAGGAGTCGAGCTGCGCTTCATCTGAGAACTCCAGGCCTTAAACGCCTAAGTCGCTGCGATTGTGCAGGGAGGTGTCAGCCCATGCAGACGGGCAGCTGGGCCTCCTGGGCTCGCCTCTCCTGGGAAGCCGAGGAACGCTTTCTCACGGAAACTAAGGCGGGGAAGCGTCCTCTTCCCGGTGAGGCCGGTGAGGCCGGTGAGGCCGGTGAGGCCGGTGAGGCCGAGCACTGTGAACGTGAGCCCTTAACTGAGCGCCGGGAAATGATGGGAGAAAACAGCAGTGGCAGACCCTCCCAGGCAGGCGTGGTCCCACTCAGCGAGCCAAGAGGCTTCTGTGATCAGCGCGTTTGATCTCTTAGGAGTCCACCGAGCCAGGATCCCCACTTACAGGTGAGAGAGCTGACATCTGAAGTTACCTGGCCAGAATTGCCAGTTGGGAACCCACAGACCCAGCTGGCCTGCTCCGCTCATCGACGGATACACTTCCAGTGAGGATGAAATCCACAGAGCATCTTAAATACGTATGTCTTTAACTGGCAGTTCTCAGTGATTGACAAGTGTGTCTGTGCTGCTTCCTGTCCCTTCTTGGAGTGGCCACAAGGTCGACCCTGTTCTCTTGGGGTGGGACCAGGCTGCTCTTGCATCACATCAAGCAGCTCTTGCCTTCCAAGCTCCACCCCAACAACCGCACAGGGAAGGAAACAGACCCCCACCCAAAGGAAGTATGAAAATGAGTCTGACTTCAAGGGTCACTTTTCCTGTTTGCTGGTGCCTGAGGGAGGACCCCGAGCACACACAGGAACGTGGACACTGCCCCAGCAGCTCCCCCAGCATCTTGTGCTGACGGACACACACTCAGTCTGTGCCGTGCACGTCCGGTCATGATAAAGTGGCTGAAGTTAGACCACTTCAACCCTGAGAGTCCTGAGTCGATGCTTTCTGAGGATTTGTCAGTGAAAGTCAAAATCAATTGATTTTTACTATTCAAATGATTGAATTAGAAGTTCAAATGTGTTTTAAGACAGAAGTTATCAGACACATATCTGGTACTGAGCTTTTTAGTATTCAGCTTATCATTTCAAATATGAGCAGTAAAGTGATTTTTCAAATTTTTAGAGAATGAAGCAAGTGTGTGCTCTGGTTATGATCACCAGGAGTGACTTTTAGGTCATCTAAGCCATAGTTTTAGTCCGGGTCTCAAATTAGACGTGGCAGGCTGTGTTTGCAGCAGCACTTGGGTTCTGTAGAGATGGTCAGCTTCCTGGTCTGGAGAGGCCCGGTCAGGTAAGAGCTCTGGACTGTGCCGGCCTGGCCGGGCTGGAGCCTTCTGTGAACGCCTGCTCTTGAAATAAACTAGGACACTGGACACAGGGAGAGAACTTCACTGATCACTGTGCAGGATCATGTGATCCACAGGGAACGTGATTCTGTGGCAAGAGAATCAAATAGAGCTAGCTTCAAAGAAACTTAAATCTTTCTTAATTAAATGGTGAATGTGAGTCAGGTTATTAGGTTGGGGGGGAAAAAAAGAGACACAATTCTTTTCACCATCATTGAAACCAAGTGGAGATAGATCTTCAACCAACTGTGACTGGTAAAGATGTGCAGTAGCTGGGAATCCGTAGTTAGCTGGTCTAAATAGCCTTCAAATTCCCAGACGCATGGGTGTTGGGTTGGTACGGGCCCAATTGAGGGGAAAGGCTAGTTTCATTGCACCCGGGATTTTCTAGGTCTTCGGTACTCCAGCCTCCTCATCAAGAGGTACAGGGTGCAGGATGATCTTCTAGAGCCCCACTCTTGACAGATAAGTCTACTGCTCTGCGAGGAGAGGGAGGGCAGGGATTTATGAACAAAATGTACATACTGGACACCAGGAAGACCAAGAATCAGGTCTTACAGACAGCAACTCAGGTCTAGAGAGGAAAAATAGATGAGCTTGACCTTCTATTATCAAAACCTGCTATGGACTTTAAATAGTGAAACATGACACTGGACGCATTGTGACACACTGGGAAGTGTCCCAGCGCTGCTGTACTTGCAGTTCTACTTAACTCCATTTTGCCTGGGTTGCCACATTGAATTCTGCTTTTCTCCAAAGTAGCAAGAGTCTGCTTGGCCCCTTCCCCACCCTTGGGAAACAGGGAATGCAACCAAACACTGTCCGCTCAGCTGTGTCCCCGACCAGCAGCACTAGCTAGGAGCAGGTTCATCCTCTGTCCTGGTCGCCCATTGGCTATTTCTTGAGGAAATCTGGGGATCAGGGCAGCCCTGTGGGGAACCTGCCTGGTCCCTGGCATTTCAGAGAAGGACCCGGCTTTCCTCCTCACCTTTCTTCTTTCCTCTCACCTCTATGGAGAAAAACTGGGACCGGTATATAGGAGGTGCCAAAGTGACAGGGAGAACTGTGTCCTCTGAGCGCTGGTTTAGCAGAAAGTATCAAGAGAATCAGGATAAGCGAGCAGCAGCAACGGGGGCAGAGAGACTGGGAGTCACACGTGAGGGGTGGCGCCCATTCGGGGAGGTCACCCGGCAGGCTGGCCCTCATGTCACGTACATCTGAGAAGAAAGGGAAGAGCTAGCTTGGCTCTTCCTGTGTGCACCTGTTACCCTCCGCGCGCCTCGGAGGCTGGGCAAAATCTGTGTCCTAACGGCACCGTGCCATTCGGTGTGCATTTTGCTTTCTTCTTTGCGTGTGCGCATGTGTATGGTGCAGGGACTGAACTCAGGGCCTTGTGCATGCAAGGCAAGCACCACTGAGCCACATCCGCAGACCTGGAGGTACGTTTTGGAAATGGGTCCTATTTTCCTTTTTCCCTCAGATCCTGCCTAAAGTGGGAAAGAAACCACACTCAGGTGTGGAGTCCACGAACACAGACCTTCACTTTGAGGAAGCCGGAGCTCTGAGACAATTGGATTGCTTTCAAGGGCACAATGTGGCCAGAGAGTGGATGCCCAGTCTTGAGCCACAAATCTAAATTTAGGAATATTCTTTTGGAGCTTCTCTGGGCCTCTGATCCTCATCTGTAATGGAAGGAGTGGTAGTCCTTAAGATCAACAAAGTTGCTTTTGCTTCTAAGGGTCTTTGATCAACTCTTTATTGTTGTTC
The DNA here is from genome assembly GCA_020662805.1 of Glaucomys volans. Classification (NCBI taxonomy): domain Eukaryota; kingdom Metazoa; phylum Chordata; class Mammalia; order Rodentia; family Sciuridae; genus Glaucomys; species Glaucomys volans. The sequence goes on from JAJEJO010004043.1 coordinate 159,392, forward strand.
TAAATCATTTATTTTTTAAAATAATGCTTACAGAAAGATGCTGGGGCTCTCCAAGATATGGGAATGGAATGAACTATTTTCTGCCTCTCTATCAATAACCTGCTATATGACTAAAATGAGAATCAAAGTCATGAAGATTAAACTGTGCGTAAGGAGTATGGTTTAAATTTTGCCGATGGAAGAGTTGGTGAGGGCAGCGCCAGGCATTGCGTGGTAGTGGCCGAGCAGGCCCGAGTTTGCTAAGACCTCCCTGTCTGACACCTCCACTGACGTACACAGGTTGGTCAACTGCTCCCATACAAGCACAGGGCCACGTCTATCACTTGAATTTACAGCACTCCAGGGACAGCTTTGGAGACAGGGTGTATAGAGGCATATATTAATTCACTCAACAAATATTTATTGAGCACTTACATTCCAATCATGCCCAAAAGCTGACACATGACACTCCTGGAAAAGCCCTTTTGAGACTGCTTTAACGATCCTACCTATGGCTAATGCAGTTTTAAAGTATGTAGACTGTTAAGGTTAAGTGCAAGCCTACCGTTTTTAGCCAAAATTCCTCTTAGGTGATGACCACAGAAAAGTTGGGAGGGGAGCTGTTGAATCTGCTGATTCCCAGCAGAATTCGACTGCGAGGTGGATTCTGGTTAGCACTGCGGATTGGCTGTGCAAGGAGGGTCTGTGCAGCCCGGCGCCGGGGCTGGAGAAATGCCTGCCAACTCAGAGCCTCTGAGGAAAACTCGCACCTCACCCCAGGACGGAAACAGGTGGCTTTTTAAAGGAAGATACCAGGAGGAAACAAAGTCACTTCGTAAGTGGCTGCACCACCGGGAAGCCCACCTTGCACTAACGTTTACCCAGCTTTACCACAAGCAGCCTTTCCAAAAGAACACTGCAGGGAGGACCACACACTCTGTGTCACAGAAAATGGGACTTGGAAAGCTGCTGCCACACACGGGACAATTTTCATCTGACTTGTGCCGTTTGTCAGCCCAGGTCCTGGTCTTGAGCTGTCTGAAGCAGGAACCCTGTCCTCCCTCAGTGGCCCGTTTGCCAGGCACGGCATGCATGCGGTCACTTAGTACTTAAGTACTTTTCCAGAAAACACAATGGCTTAAACTTTGGAGTTGTTCTTTCATTCATATTAAGTTGTAATAAATCAGCATGAGTTCCAAATTGGATCTATTCAATACTATAACTGATGGCTCAGTCTCAAAATCACTATTTTAAAAATATCTATTTCCTTAATTGTTATCCTGTTAGATTCTGTGATGTTAAGCAACCTGGGTGCAGGTTAATTTACTCATTTTCAAAAAGTAGGGACCACATACATAATAAAATAACTAGCTCAACCCAAACACATCATCCTTCCATTGCCCACCATGGTCGTGTTTCCTGTGATCCAAGGAACAGACAGTGGATGTGGCCAGCAGCACGGCTGGAGATGTCAACCCATCTCTACTAACACACGAATTCCATGCCTCACTGGCACGGGTACATCAGAGCTGAAGTCTTCATCTGGACAAGGGCCACAAGGTCATTATGACCCTGTGGCAAAGCACCACACGAAGGAGCAAGTCCTCTCCCATCTTGCTTCATGACACACCACGCTTCTGGACACTGAGTCCATGGTGCAGCGGTAGAAAGGAAGCTTACCTCACTCCACAGATGGGGAAAGGAGTTAATGCACAGCACACACGCGCACCCTTGTCTCTTAAGAATTTTGGGGTGTGGCCTCTCAACCTTTGAACTTCACAGACTTGTTGAAGGGAACACCTTGAAAAAGGGTGGCAGTAAAAATTTGCATTTTTAAAAAAATGAGACTAAAATTGTGATATAAAAGGTATCTTCAATTAAATATCGTCTTCCCTGTCTACCTAGATCACATGGTCAGGTTTCCCAGTAGCAAACAGGTCCCTCGTGGAGTGTTTGGGGGGGACATGATGACGTGTGCAAAACCCAAGGTTGCTGGCTGAAAGATCAATCTACACTATTACATGGCTTTGCCAGGATCGGTAACATAAATTTGATGCACAAGAGATCAGGTGTAGTGCATTTTGATATACAGTGAGTGAAATGGCCATTTTTTATGAATTACATTGCTGATCTAATTGATCACATACTAATTGTAGCACTTAACACCACGTATCCAGCTGAACACTCAAGTTGACAGGGTGCTAATTTCCATCAGTAAGTAGCTCGAGTGTGAGGCACGTGTGGTTTCTCAAGGGACCATTCCTACTGTCCTTTTTCTAACATTTGGCTTTTTAAGCCACCAGAGTACAATATACAATCCTTTTTCAACACAGCCTAGCAAGTTTTCCTCTGCCTTTTCTGTACTGTTGTGTGAGTGTGTATATATTTTAGATGTTGCCAGACCTTTATTTTATTCATTTATTTTTAGGCGGTGCTGAGAATCGAACCCAGTGCCTCACATGTGCTAGGCAAGTGCTCTACCACTGAGCCACAATCCCAGCCCCCCATACTGTTTTAATTCTATCACAATTCTAGTTTCTACTCTTAAACATCATGGGGGAAACAGGCTTCAACTGGAGGAGTGGCCAGTCGACCGTGCATGCACACTGGAAGGCACTCCTCACAACCTGTCGGGGACTCTCAGCAGAAGGCTCTTGGATCCCACTTCCAAACTCACAGCAAGCGACCTGCCAGAAGGGCGCAGACACTGTAACAAGCATCACTTGTGCCACTTTTGCTTCGAGCAGGATGACAAATGTAAAATAAGATGGGAGTTGCTGTGGCATCCAAATGCACTTTTCAAATCCTTCCTATTTGGATGAAATTTGTGGGGCTTTTTTTCTACTTTTTTCCCATCAGTTCTGTTCAATGCAGACTTGAAAAAAAGTGGCATTTCTCTTTACGTGTAGGAAATAAGGAGTTCCCCAACACCTCCCTTAACAAGCACCCTGGCAACCCAGGTGTGGATTTTGAAGGGAAGAATGTAGCAGATGTTTCGACAGTTAAAACCAGTCATCCCTCCTGGCAAGTACTTCTTCCTTTTACATCAGCTCTGTCTCCTTTTGGGTTTGAGAACTCCTTGGCTATGAACTTAGGAGGGAGGTGAAGAGATCTTTAGAACAACACAAGCAGGGCAGGAAGCAAGGCATTTATAAGCCATCGGCATCTACTTGCTTGAACTTTCCCTCAATAGTGATACGTATCTGCCCCACAGACTGGCCCACAATTGAAGGAAAGGACGACGCCTTTTAGGAAGACACAAGTGAAACTTCACTCCATTTCCCTTCTGCTTCCTTCCACGCCTGGATGCTTTCACTGTACACCCAGAGAGCAATGGGAGGCACTGAACTCGACTTTACTGATGACAGACCACCCGCAGATCAGATCTTCTGTTTCTGGCTTTTTTCTTTGAAACCAACCTTACTAGTAGCCAAAAACTCCTGCCTAAACACCAGGGTGAGGCAGTGGCCTGCGCCACTTGCCAAGAGGCCAAGTTAAATCCTGGTTTCAGGTGTTCTCACCCAGCTCCACCCACCCACCTGAGGCACTTCATTTTACCATCGGGAAACCGAGTCGGTTTAAACTTTGGACAATTTAAAAGTCCTTTTATATGAGAAAACAATGAACAAAATTCCATTTATCAATGTAGACTGTTTAGTTAAAATGTGCTTGAGTCAACTCTCCATTTGTACTGCTTTAATTTTGTAGAATATAGCACTTAAAATACTTGGTAAGAGCAGCTTTTAAAACAGGTTTCCAGGATGGTCAAGGCGCTTTCACTCATCCCCAACCCTGACACAAGTTCTAAGTTAAATAAGTGATCTTGACATTTTTAATACTGACATTTTAATAACTCAAATTTCCTGCAAGAAAATACTATTTTCCAATTATTTTTTTTTATTCTTCTCATTATTCCCATGTCTTTCACTAAAATCCAGTAAAGCAGTCAATATATATAGAACACTAAATAAGAAAACAGGGATAACAAAATTTTAATTGAGATGTTCTGAAAAATTGGGACTGTGGTACAAACAGGTAATACTTTAGGAAGGTATACATATTTCATGAAACAGCACTTAGTTAGAATAATCTAACAAATGCACATTTTCTGAAAGATGTGACTCCAGGCTTACCAATCACTAATATTCCCATTAGACGTGGAGTACTTGCACCTATCAGAAGTTCAATTAGTTTAACTACGTTCTAACATCACCAAGTGTTACTATGAAAACGGTGGCAGGTAATAAAAAAATCAAAATGGGAAGAAATGGGCAGTTTTTCAGTTTTAGTTGATGGCTCCTAAGAGAACTTGTGCTTGAGTTTCCACATCTGATCTTGGAATTAGGGCAGACTTCATAAGGAGTCTAAGTCTAACCTTTAGATTTTTAATGTTGGCAAGTTAAAAGAAAAAAAAAAAAAAGCAAAACACAACCCATGTAAAGGCTGAACCAAGACAGGTCTCTGGGCTAGTAGTCTACCTGGTGCTATGGCTGCTGGCCTGCGACTTGGAGAAAGAGGCAGGTGAAAAGGACACTGTCTAGCAGAACTGAGGGTCCAATGAGTGAATGGAAAGGAAATGAAAGAACTTGGAAATTACATGAACAAGGTAGACTGGAAAACTTGAAGTGTAAGGAGTTACAAAACCTGGATTTCAAGAGATCATCTTGACCTCTTGTTGTGGAAGTGTTGTCCTGTCGTTGGAAGTATTGGAAACAATATTTTCACCAACTCCTCTACCTTATACTTTGTAACATTAGACTTTTACATAGAGTGGATGAGATCAAGGTTTGGTTAAGGACTGCTTTCTTTCTTACATTTAGAAATTGCACCAGATTTTCTTAATAAGTAGAGATGCTAACTAGTTTGGATATACAGTCCAACAGAGTAACACTGTAAGTCTATTTACTTATTTCCTTCTTTTAATTACTAAAATTAGAGCAAGTTATATCATCATCTTATATATAACTGCAGAATGTGAGCTTTTAAGTAGTGCTAAAAGCACGAAGAGAAATTTAAATCTGCATTCTTTATTCTGTTGTTTTCAATCGCAGTTGGCTGGAGGGTGAAGCACACGCAGTCCAGGTGGCTCACTGCACTTCGTGTGCTGTGCTTTGCTGTCGCTTCACATGTGGTTTGGGAACACCCACTCTAATGTCTGTACACGATATGTAGAAATGGCAATTTCCACAAGTTTAAAATGTTTTATACATACCACTGCAATATAAACCACAAGATAAATCTGGGAACCAAAGCTTCTCAATAATGATATTTTAAAAAAGGTATCGATTGAATTGAGATCTTCTCGCCGTGGTGTCTTTTGCTAAGGGACAGCAACATTTCAAGAGATGTGAAATCAACAAGTGCAGCTATTCCCACCACCACCTTCTACCTACTGCCAAGTCATTCCTCCTCCCCCTCCCTACTCACAGCAGTCAGTGCAGGAGCAACGCAGAAGCGGGGCACTGTGCTAGATTCAGCATCGAGTACCAGGTGGACATAGAGTTTTTTCTTTTAAAAAAGGCATTTCAGTTTACATAATTTTATAGTGAAGAAATAGAAAAAAAAAATGTGTGTACCATGAGTATTTCTAAAATAGTCCATAAATGTTTTGCTATTTTTCCATTTTAAATAAGGATATTAAATCTGTGACAATGTAAAACAATTATGCAATGAACTTAAAAACCTGTGAATCCAAGAAGTTATCTGAAGAGTAATTTTGGCTAAGCAGTGGATTATATATAATTGGCAACCTGTTTAATTTTACCAAAAATGCTTGCTGGGAATGCTCTAACCACCAGCTGTCATTAAGGAACAAAGACAGGAATCCCATCCCAAATAAGCAAGGAATGCCCCCTCCAACTGTCACATGTAAGACATCAAAGTGTAGACTTTCTGACAGGAATGACTGATCAGCAACGAGCAATTTCATTTAATTGATCATCTATCTGCTTTTGCTGCACTAGAAAATTCAGACTTTACTGATCTAGTTACTCTGAAAACCTTTACCAAATATTATTCTCGTTATGTCATGTGTGCCTTCTATGTTGTATGGACATGTTTCAGTACCTGCTAACTTGGATCCTAACAAAAGAACTATTGACTAGGGTGTATGTAAACATCTACTTTCTTGTGTTCTTCCTAAAATTTTGTACCTAAAAGGAAAGAATATTTAAATGTTAATTTCACTTTTTGACTGAAAGCTCAACTATTAATCATTTTATCAAAAAACATAGAATAAACTGACTCCAGAATTTTACCACTCCAGCAACTTGATAGTTTCATGTTTAATATTATTGCGACCTGTATAAAAATGGATTTGCAATATTATTTTCACCTTTTAAAACTGTCTTTTACAACATTTTCAACATAAAAGGTGACAATATTACATTATTATACATCAAGTACCCTTAACTGAAAATGAGATGAGACTGCATTCATAGGCTTCAGAGAATAATAGCAAATTGCATAGAAATTCTTCATCAACTTAAGTGACATGGTACCACAACTTGTGTATTAGCAGCTTGACAGGCATCTTCAAATTTTCACAGAATTACACATGATAACTTGTCATGGCATGTGAACTTCAACAGATAAGTAGCATATTAAAGATCTGCCTACCTAACAATGAGACACTGCCTACTCTTTCCATCAGAGAATGGACTGTTTACATAACCCAAATGACCTTTTCAATGGTGATTAAGTTACTTGTGACTATTCCTGTTGATTTCATATATGCATATACACATATGAAACAAAAATATTTTGATAATCTGGTTAGGAGCATATTGATATAATTATGATTTCTATTACTGTAACTCATTTCAGCCCTAAATTTTAGAACTCTTAAATAAATAAAGTATAATTTACAAAAATAAACCACTATTTACAAATGCAAAATTCATCCTGAGAATTTCTTATGTAGGAGAATTGTTTCACAAAAAAGGCAATTACCAATCTGTGACATAAACATAGGTCAAGAAGTCAGATTTAGAGGCCACGAAAAGCACAAGGATATTTTAGAAACCTCAAATTGATGTGCATGCAAGAAATTGATCACAACTAACATTTCAAATCTCAGTGTTCTTCCCCCTTAAATTTCTTGCGTCAATGTCAGTCTTGGCTGTGTTTTGGAAGCGGGGAAGGAAAAACACCTCAGAAGCTCCATCATTCACTGAGGCTGGGAGAGAGAGAGGTGGGGCTGCATCCTGGTTATTCATTACTTACTTTGCACTATTAGGAGAAACAGATCCAAGCTGCCTCTAGCCTTATCTATTCAAATTCCTCTAATGGTAACAGCTTGCTAAACAAGTTCAATGCTTTGCAAAGGAAAACTATCACGTCAAAATAAACATCTTAATACAGGCAAAATATCAGCAGATTCTTTGCTTTATAAAGTGACCACAAAATCACTTACTTATAGAAATTAAAATGAATGGTTCAATGAATCAAACTGTTTTCTCAGGGTATATCATCACAATGAATCTCTTTACTCTTTATGCTGTGAGCGGACAGTGATTATTTTGGAGAAGGAAAAATAAGAAAGTGTGGAATTAGTAACGCAGATGCTGAAAGGCAAGTGGCATGACTAGGAGAAGAAAGCCTCCAACGAATGCTACTTTGTTCTCATCTCTACGGCACCTACACCCGAAGGAGAAGGCCAGAATAACCAAAGCCATTTGAACAGTAGTGTGCGGAACTGTCAGCTGACAAACAACATAAAACATGTCACGCTATGTTATCTGTGGTCACGGTCTTCAGGGTTAGTCCAGTAACTCAAGACTTTACATTCTTTTGTCTTTATTTATTTTAATTAAACATGTAAAGGTTAATAAACAGACATAGTCCAGAGTTAGTAGGTTGGTATTATAACATTTATTAAAATAATGCTATGGGTTAATAGAAACAGCAAAGAACCAAAGAATTAAAATGCAAGCTATGTAAAATCCCAACTAAAACCCAAAAGTGTCTAATTAATGTATTCATTCATCAGCTAACTAAAAGCCCAAGAAAGACAAGACACCCAATATAATAAAGTACTGCAAAACAATTGGCAATTTTTCAGTTATCAAAATTGTGGATTTTGCATTTTGTATCCTTTTCTCAATCAAGAAAAAAATTCTTTTTGAATGTTATATAACATACATATAAAACAAGATAGAAAAATACATTATAAACTTGTAACAATGGCTGTAAATACATTATCTTACATGTTTCTCATAGGCAATAGGTTGGTTATGGTACATATAGAGCATGAAAACTACTAAGATAATAAAGAATAGACAAAAAATACATGTCAGCTGTACAGTAACATACCAGCGACACTCCCATCTACCCACGCTAAAAATTACATAATACTGTCAGAAAAAAAGTCTTAAAAACTACATACTTTAATAAGAAATAAATTCAATAAAGAATGATAATACTGAGAACCAAGGCATTCAGATTTCAAAAGTCATGCTTCTTTTCAGTTGATCCAAAATTTTGTCAACTATGTTTTCAAAAGTTTGTTCAGAGCCGACATTACTCATAAATGTCACACATTTATTGTTTCATACATTTGCTTTCCTCCCCATAAAAGACCTTTGATAAACATCTAAAATGTCCAGGTTTAACAGCTGAGATGAAGCTGGATCAAATACTGGTATCATTTTTAACTATCACCTCAAGTGTTTGAGTGTCGCAAATTTATTCAACCAACCAAACAAAATAAAAATCAAAATGGCAAGGCATATATTTGTAAATAAATCAAAACAACGGCATGTGTAACAGAAAGACAGAGCAGTGGCACATTAAACCAAAGCTAGCTGAATACAAAACAATGACTGTCTATTGCATAGTAAATAAACTGAAAATGGTTCCAAGTGAGACAAGCTGATGGGGAGGTCACCATGAAGGTGCCATCTGAGCTTCCTGCTGACCTTGACTGTGAAGCCATGAAGGTATGGAAGAGGGAACAAGTTGATGAGCTGGGAGTCCACTGTCACTTGAGATTTGCCACGTCTGGTACTGAGCAGTTAATGATTTACTCAAGTGTTTAGATGTAGGCTTTATATGCAAATTGTTTCAACTATAAAACTGTTTGTACTTCATGAGAAATTGGAAGCTTAAAACTGAAATGTAGTTCAGTATTCATATGCACAATGATGCTAGTTTTTCACATTCTTTTAAAGTTAAAAAAGGTGGCTAAAAGGGCACGTGTGGGAAGGAGGAGGGAGATTGCTAAAGCCAGCAGAGATGGACTATGCAAGTTATCTGGTAAGCTATAAACAAGTCTGATTAAATTTGGGCCATTTAAAAACACTGTTTTCCAGAATGAAAATCACAAAAAAATTCATTTTTGTGAAAAAGTTTGCTAGGTATACTATTATCTCCAGTACAAAAAAAAAAAAAAAAAAAAAAAAATCCAATAAATCTCCCTTCTCTGAATAAAGCTCTAATTTTCTCTGTAAACTGGTGCTCAGATCACACATAATTTTTATCTCAGAATCCTTTGGGTTAACACTGAAGTTTGTAACAACCAAAAGTACTCAATTATGATATGTTTTTTAAAACTTACTAGTCAGATATTAAAAAAGTTATTCAAATTTTTTTCACAGTATCAGATTTGGCAAATTTGCATCAAGGTAACGTGGCACAAATCATATAATTCAAACCCTCAACTCATTTGTCCCCCTCATATCTTCTTTCACATACTGGGCGACTGAGTAACATGCATTAACTTTTATTCTGAGGGAGGAGCTGATCTTACAAGACACTTGACTAAATGACCATGAAGGAAAATAAGGCACTTTCTTTTCTTTAGACTTATTCCAATACTTAAAAAATAAAAAAGAAAGACAAAAAGGCTCTTTTGGTCTTTTGTTTCTTGACAACCACCAGAAAAAATCATTTAATGAAATAAAGGGTTTCTTTGTTCTTTTTCTTTTTTTTTTATAACACTTGAAAGTATAAAATGCTACATTTCCAAAAATATATATATTTTTTCTGCACCAGCACCCTTGTATAGTAAAAGTATCTACTTTTTGTTCATTTGTTTCAATGCACTACACTTTTATCTACAATTTCATTACATGTATACAGCAAATAGGCAAGCATGGCTTTTACATCCTTAATGATTTTTTTCTATACAGGGAGGTTTAAAAAAAATACTTGAACAGTTTGCCCAGTAATGTGACACATAATGCATGTACCTTGTTCTCAAAATTTTTTTTAAGGAGGTGTAAAATAAAGGTTCTGTAATTTTAACTCAGATATCCGCCTTTTTAAAAATAGTGTTGCAGTTTTGTTCTTTGCATTACTTTTCAAAACACCTTGTTAAGTTTTTCTCTCATGGCACACTCTTCTAATACTTGAAATTTGGCAGGCAATATAAAAAAGGCTGCAACTTCTGCCCTTTGAGGGCACTGTAGTGACTGAACAGTATATCAAATTTTGAATACTTTTTGAATCACTTCACCAATGACTTCCCTGACCGAAGGTTCATGCATGATGTATCATCACACAGTACATTCAGAGAGAGCTTGACTTCGCTATCAGAAGAAAAGGTTCCTAGAAGTCTCTCACAGTAACTGCCTCTGTCACTGAGTAGTTAAGGGCCATCTGTCTCCCTTCTTAAGGAGGCCTTCTTACCGTTCGCTTGGGGTGGGACATTGAAAGATGATCAGTGCTGTGGGATGAATTGGGCCTTATTGCTTTACTACTATTCAGTGCAGGTTCTAGAACCACTTTCACCCAAACAGGGGGAAAAAGCTGAGTTGGAGGACAACAATTTCTTTGTCTTTTGTTTGGTTAGATGGTAAGACGAACGGACAAGTGCCTCAGCTCGCTGCACTGACGACAGGCAAGCAAAGGCGATTACCAGTTAACTGATCAGCAGGCAGGCATGGTCAGGTCATCATTGGGTGAAGAGTTCAGAGGTCAGAAGGTCATAGGTTAGTTGCCGGTGGCGGCTGGGTGGTTAGAAACAAAAAACAAAACAAAAAAAAGAAAAGAAAAGATAGAGAAGAGATTAGTTTCAGCTAGTGACGGCTTAATGACAACATGAAAAACTAATCACAACTAATAAAAAAAAAAAGCATGTTTAATTCTGACAAACTGATTGACACCATCTACAGAATACAATAAAAATCATGACAATTCATATCATGATTTGAACAAATGAAGAGGAGCCCACTCCCACAAAAGAAAAAAATTGGTTAACAGAAAAAATAGAAATAAAATACAACTAACAACTAATAGTTAGTAGCAGTCAATGAAAGAAATTGGAAAACAATGATGAATAGGTTTGGTATACAGAATTTTGAACAGTCAGTGCAGTTATCAGTATCTGACTGCTATTAAGCATTAGTATTCTCTCAGATGCAAGCATTAAAGCAACTATTAATGATGGATGTGATTATTATTAATTGATGATTAACAGAAATGAATCTAAAGAAATTTAAATTTCTATGAGCAATTTGGTTCAACATAAACTCTGGGCCAAACAAAGTTTCTTTTGTTCAATAAATGTTTATTGCTTTTTCAATTATTCTATTTACAAACAACATGGAGTTTCTTGGCCTCATGATACAAAGCAATACTGTAGTCTAGCAGTGTAGGCAACATCATGGGAACTAGAAAAAGGCCAGGCCTTTTGCACTGGCCAACAATTTCCAGTTGAAAATACTATTGTACACATATAGAACACTTATAAAATGCACTTGCATGTAAACACTGTAAAATCCTGCCATTTAAAATTCTATACCTCAAAGAGCTCTAAGTACATCAAAAAATAGAAGAAATTTCTAATTGATACCAATAAGGCATTTTAAAACTACAAACAGCTTTCTTTATTCAATTTCAAAGCTAATACTCTGCAAATACAATAAAATCTGACATTTCATATACATTCCTGCTTTATATTTTTATATTTTAAAAGAAGCCACCTGTAAATACTATTTTCTTTTGCAAAATAACAAAAAGAACAAAAAATTTTTTTAAAAATTACAGTAAAACATAAAGTAGTTCTCAAGTGGAAAAGTTATCATTCCCAATGTCCTTGAGTTGTTCCTTCCTTAATCAACCTCTGTCACATTCTGCTTCACCAAACTTGGTCCACTTAACAGTAGTATGATTTTTTAAGACTCATATTCAACAGCTTAATTATTTCTACTATATTCTGAGGTTTGATAGAATTTTCTGTACTGTTGCCATTGTGACTAAGGCAGAGGAGATGTGAATGAAAAGATATTCAGTGCAAAGTAAAGATTCTGTGCCACTTCATAAATTGAACCCCAGCAGGTGTAAAGTTCACAGAGTTTAAATGATCTCTATGATGGACTGATTTACCTTCATATGAGAAAAATGTTCCTATAGTCTATCATTTAGGATAGTTTATAAATACTACAAAAATATTTTATCTTCATTGTGACCAAATCTTCCCTGAATGTCTTAAAAAGTAGAATTTTATTTAAAATTTTTAAAAATGCTGTTCGAAAATTAAGAGAAAATAAATATTTAACATGATGAAGTCACACTACTTCACAAGTATTCCAAAATGTGGAATTTTAAAGCATTTTTGATGTTACTTAAAATTTTGATTAAAATGGTTTAAGCTTATACAAATTATGTAAGTAATGGTTTTTGTAAAATCATTACTCAAAAATTTCTGATTGCAGGGGGTTGTGGAATAAACAAAGCAAACTACCATTTATATATACCAGTACACCTAGAATATATCCTCTGCCAAGTCCTGGTCTCTTACAGTACACACAGGTATATCAACTGTGCAAAACCATTTATAGTTCATTACAACTAAGAAGTCACTTGGTCTTAAAGGCTTTAAATTCAGTTTTGAAATATTTATAGACGTGGGTTTACTTTTAGTAAAGAACTATTTGTCAACCACATAAGTACTCTAAATGATCATATAGAATTACATGGTTATTTGTCCAAGGGCTGAGTTTCCTTGCATCCAAAATGCTTATAATAACTTCTCTTCAAAATATTTAAAAATAAAAAACCTCAAAAATAGAGAAAACAGTAGTATAATAAAATAATTTAAGCGAAGGACTTCAGACATCTCCCTTAGACCCAATGAGTGCACACAGTGATAGTAAGCATATGAATGAATATTGTTACTTTAAAAAAAAAAAAAGAAAAAAAAAGAAGAGGCATTTCGGTTTGCTGACATTGCATTTTGAATAAAAACAGTGGCAGAGTTAATCAAATACATATCACTAAAAAAGAGTCATGCATGGAATGTGTTGTTGTTTTCCAAATACTTAATAAAATTTTCCTCTAATATTTTCAACTATCTGAAGGCATTGGAGTAACAAGTAAGCCAACAATTACTGTATTGAAATTAAGACAAATCTCTGAAAGGGGGGCATACAGGGACAGAAAAATTTAAAATGAAAATACTTAAAAAAAAAAAAAAAAAAGCACTATTTTCATGGATAATCACCAAGCTTGGGGTCTACTCTGTTCACTGAAAAATCACTACTAATTAGGTTATATTTGTTAAAAGTTTTCAAGACTCTCTAATTATGTATGATGCTAAATAAATGCCATCAAGGTCTTTCGACAGGCATTTCAGTTCTAACATGGACAACGACTGCGTCCAGTATTGATCATTAGTACTCTAAGCAACCATGAAGCACTAGGTCTTTCAAAAATTCACAGAGGATGCACAAATGAAGCATAAATTCATCACTTTCCCCCTACTAATATTAGAGTCTTTGATCAATTTGGTTAGTAATAAATGTGCTGTAACAGAAGAGTTTTGAAAATCCTATCTTTTGATGAAAAAACAAAAACCATTCAATGTCAATAAACCGAAAATATTACTTCTCCATAGCATAAATAATTTATAAAAGGGTCCAAGGGCAAATATAGGACACAAATTACAAATGTTCAAAGGAGAAAAATGAAGACTTATTTTCCAGTCACAGGTCAGTCCAAAAGGATATCCAAACAGCTGGATCTCACACACCACAGAACCTGAGGAGATCGTCTACCTTCAAATAATATTTTAGCAGCAAATGACAAAAATCAAAGGATCCATTTTGGCAAGAGAATGTAAGAATAAGAGGGAGCTGATTTTCTAATTTATTTAAAAAATCCAACTACATGAAAGTTATCTTCACAGTCCTGACTTTGTTGATTTCAGCTAAGTACTTGACATGTACACCCTCATGTTTGTACAGTGGCTCAAGTGTTTTACTACAAAGAGAAATGGAAACTAAATCTTCAGTTTTCTCCAAAAGTACACAGGAGGCATATATTCCTTTACTTCTCTCATTAAAGCACCATCCATTCAATTCATTTTGCAATACCAACCCAAAATTTCAGAATGATTAAAAGGTAAATTTTAGCAAAAGTTATTAATTAAAAATAGTTAAGGCAAAATAAAAATTTAATAGTTCCCCAAATTGACTAATTTGTTTTAGTAGGAATAAATCATAGTAATAGAAATAGAAGATTTAATAAGTTAAAATATGAAGGGAGAAAAAAAAAAACAAAAGAAAACAAAAAACCCAACCCTTAAATCTGTCAATTATCATAGACGAATTTAGGAAAGGAAAAGAAACAGTGTACAGGTAAGCAGTTATACTTTTCTATCAGGTGTGGTGTTGCAAATTTTATGGACATCCAACGCATTTCTTATAAACAAGAACTGCAGAACTAAACTAACCTCGGTCTGCGGTCACAATCCTTTGGTAAGGATGGACACGCATATCGTGCCTTCGAACTTTAGTAGCCACCGCACCTAGTTAAATTGCAATTACCAAGACAAAGTTAGAAAACATACAGAAGGGGAAAAAAACATTAACAGCAGGTTTATCAAAATGGATTTCAAATGTTCATTTACTACAAAAGTTTAAGAAACATGTTAAGGCACAGTAGTTTTAAAATTAACCGTAATATGTCACATATATATGTATCTATTAATATTGCATTCATTTCAAACATGTTGGCCTTAACCTATTTTATCCATTCATTTACAATCCCCAAGTTACAGTATTTCATGAACTCTATTAGATCCAAACATATTTGAGCTTTACTAGTCACATATTCACTGAAGTGCCTTTCTTGCAGCAGGACTACTTAAATAATGCCATGTTTAATACTGACAATTATTTGCTAACCCTTAAGACCACTTCCAGAGTTTATTACTTAAAAAGGTTTAAAAGCAATTCTTAAAGCCTACAGATTGTGGTTTAAAACTTTGAGTCAATAAGTATGAACTGCAATGAATTAGGTGATTAGTAAAGCAAACAGTATAGTACACTTAGCAGTCAGTACACTACTATACACTCCTTTATAAATTACCATTACTTTGTCATATTACAGACTAAACCAAATTAATAACATGGTTTTACTTTATATCTATGTGCAAAAAGTGCAAGTAAGCCACTGACTGCTAGGCTAAGCTTTTTCCCCGGAGGCTGCTGAGACTAAGCATTTGTTAAATTCAGATCTGATGAGGGTTCAGTTAAGACCGATCTTGAATTCTTAGCCTTTCGCTGGGAAAGCCATACCTAAAGATAAAAGGAAGGGAATTAAAAATTAGTCATCAATGAAGATTTGATGCTAATACCAATCTCCTCATTACCACCAACACACATGTCTGTATTTGTTTTGAAAGGCACTGCTTATTCTGAAATAATTTAATGTGAGATTTGATATATAGCATGCATGTTATCTGTGTGCAAATTTATTGTAACTTGGCAATTTAAAATAACCCCCTCTATTTTCCAAGGGGTCAATATCATGTTTTACTGCTTAGGTAGCAAAGCAAGAAATAACATTGATCATGATGGTCCCCCTCCCCCCCCACTTGGTGTACGTTATTAATCACTTTATGAATGCCAATTAGGTATCTCAGTATTTTGCTCTTAATTTTGCCAGTCTAAAAATTGGGTCTTTATAATGAAAAATTTCCCAACAAAAACAAAAAACACGTTGTTTTATGATGAGAAACAAAATTTACAGCAGTGCCTCTTGCTGTTTCTAAGCAGTAAACTGGTCTATCACCCCTTTTTCATCTTGAATAAACTAACTGTATACAAGTATAAATCTACATGGCAAAATCAGGGAGATCTTGCACGGAAAGTCCTGGAAAAGCAGCTCGTGGTTAAGAGCCTCAGCCCTACAGGAAGTTAAGGGTCCTAACTCCTCAAGAACAGACGCTGTGGGTGCAGCAGAGAGGATTTCTAGGGGGAAGGAGCATGCATGGGGCCACAGGACAGAGTATTAATAGAAAGGAAAACTTAAGGTTACAGGTTACATGTTATTTTAAAAATGTTCAAGAAATGTGCAACAGAAACAAGCCTCTCATCAATAGTTCTGTGGTATAACTCTGACCTGTAATTACTTTATACAATGATTTAGACGGAAAACATGTACAATAAAATGTATTTGTTCATAAGACAAAAGGCACCTGAGTGCATGCACACACACAGATAACATACAGAGCATTGTGGCTTTCTTTAACTGAACAATGAATTTTCGAGCTTAAATCTTAATATCCAGGTTCGTTAAAGATTTTCAAATTTTATAAGTCAATATTAATGTTGGGGAAAAATAAACTTTAAAGAACAAAGTCCTAAGAGTCAACAGCATGCATGCAGCACCAAGTCATATACAATTCAGGAAAGAAAGTGTTCAGATTCTGTCTGGTGAAACAAAAGGGCTGCGTGGAGACAGCTGTCCCACACTGACTGGTCGTGCTAGAACAGCGGCTGTGTTCTAGTCCTTCATCCAGCAAGTCAATGGGCTGAAATATCAGGCATGACTGGCATTTCAATCCACTCTATAAAAAAAAGGCATCAGTAATGTCTTTTTCGAGCACACCACTTTTTGTTTATCTTCATGTAAAACTAAGAGTTTACAGAATGACCTTAATTTTTGCCTCCAGTGTGAATCTGAATTCAGTAACTACATATTTACTCATGTATTCCAAATTACTACTGAAATTTCTCCCATGTTTAATGTTAACTGGGACTTCCTTCAAAAGACAAAAAACTGAAAATCTAGTTAAGACTGTTACCAATAATCCGGTCCCATTTAAAGGGATCACCAATACTGAGCACCCAATAATATCAATTTTATAAAAATCTCAAAATACTTTCAGTCATAAGTTTAAAAGTTAACTAGTCTTTAAAGAAATTCAGGAGTCAAAAGAAATCTAACTCTGGAAGGAGGAGCTGATGAAGGCATTAAGACAATGGGGTGGGACCTAAATAAAACTCAAGAACAAAGCTAGTAATATCAGATGTGAAAATTATTTTCTATTTAAGATGTACATAGCAAATTTACCCAGCCAAATGAATTTGAGTTACCAAGTGAATCTGAACAAACTTGAGGTACAGCTATTTAACAGGGGAACCTTTAAGAGGGGGCAGAAATAAAATGAAATTTAGGTTTTCATTCTTTCCTAGTGGAAACTTATCTTGCCTCTCTAAAACTGTTAAAATCATTTCAGAGTCTGGGGCAGCAAAATATATGAAGTATATCACTAACCACCAGGGAGAACTTACCTAATACACCACTGGGTTCAATAGGGTACTCAAGGATTGATGTAGCTGGTGCCAACGTGTAAGGGTATTCATAGGGTGTGTAGATCAACCCAGCCTCAGGCCCTGGAGGGACTATTGCAGCAGTTGGGTGAGGAGTTCCGTTTGGCATGACAGCGGTCTGTATTTGTCTGATCAAAGGCATTATGGTAGGGCCAGCTGGCGTAGGAGTACGCAGGGCAGCTGGTGGAAGGACAGGCGCAGGCCCAGTTATGATCCTTGGAGCAGCCTGGGCTGTTGCTGCAAGAGAAAAGGCAAGGGCTGCTACAGTAAGCAAAGAAATTCAGGAAGAAGTACAGGGACAGCAGTATAAAATATGGGAAAATGAGAGAGGAGTAGGAAAAAGAAAGGAAAAAGCAGGAAAGAAGAAAAATAAAAGGAAATCATTAGTACATGCACTGATCACACAAAATGCCAAAGCACACCAATCAAATGCAATCAGCTTTCCCTTTCCCAATGTGATTAAGAACAAATGTGCAAAAATTAAAAGCCACTGTAAAAAAATGAGTGAGACAAAACGTTATATTTAGTTTATACACTTGATATATCTGCTTTTTAAGATTTCTTGAGACTAAAGGTGCATGCAGAAGCACAAGAAAACATTTGCATTAAAAGATGTTACAAAAAATTTGTAATTTGGAGTCCACAGAAACAGTTTAGGTATATTTTAGAAGTGTAACTTCAGTTTGAAATTAAAGAAAAAATAATTTTCATTGTGTAAGTCAGACAAATAACCATTAGGTGATTGTATTTATATCCTGGAGTTAGTAGTTAACTTAATTTAAAAAACAATATAAAAATTTCCTAAGTTCATGACATTAATGATATGCTCACATTCTCATGAATAAATTAATGTAACCACATGTAAAATAATTACATTTACAAACTCACTGAATTGTCTGCATGTTAGAAAGTTGGCAAGAACTTTAAAATTTATTTAAAATCATTAGTAATTGAAAAATACGATGCTTATATGATACATGTAACCATGAGACTATCTCAAAATATAAATTTCATATTCATTTTAAATGTAAAAAAACAATCCTCACAGCTTTTAAAATCATGCAGAGATTTCTAAGAAAAAAAAAGTAAGACTGGAAGTAGTTATCACCACCCACTGATCTCTGTGAACTCACGTATGAACTCAACAGGGAAAAACACCAGGGGGGAACATGCAAGCAAAGGGGACAGAAGAGAACTCAACAGAAGGGTCATTCATCAAGTAGCACTTTAATTCTAAAAAGCTTTCAAAGTCTTGTATTTTGCATAAATACAATGAAATAAATAGAAGGCCTAGAAGCTGTACGGAACAGGAACATTCTTGAAACTGTTAAATTTAGGTATAAAAATGTCATCAGAAAAGAAAAAAAATATTTACAAACCTAAAGCTTCGATATGCTGGCATACAATAAAATCAAGAGAGGGTAGTAATTCATAAAAGCACTAAAAATAGGACTGTTGGTCCCCTCTTCAATGACACAATTACTTCAACTGTTCAGTTTAATTTCTCATATATTATGCTGTCAAAAGAAGTTTGTAGAAAAACAGCAGAGACTATACAACCCTAGGCCTCAGTCTCATCCTTACGTGATTTAATGTTGGCATCTCTGTAGGTGCCATTCAGAATCGCGAGCTCCATCAGCTGCATCTTCTTCAGGCTGTCTTCTCCTTCTGCCTGTGTGTGGAAGAACATGAGCAGTAAGCATTTAGATTGTCCACAAACATCATAGTTAGATCTACACACACACAAGCCTTAAATCAAATACCCATGTGACTACAGTAACCTACTGCAACCAGGAGGAAACAAACAAACCAAGTCCTGGGAACCCTAAGTTTCTGACATCTAAAGCCTATTTCCTCAGGGATGGCATGTGGCGACACAAGTCATTCTCAATGGCCAGTGACTGCCTTGAAATGGAAATGAATAAAAATGTTAAATAAAATTAAGTATGGTATGTTTTCTTTAGGATGTATTTTTTTTTTTTTTTTTGGAACCAGGGATTGAGCTCAGGGACACTCAGCTACTGAGTCACATCCCCAGCCCTATTTTGTATTTTATGTAGAAAAGGGTCTCACTGAGTTGCTTAGGGCCTCGCTAAGTTGCTGAGGCTGGCTTTGAACTCGCGATCCTCCTGACTCAGCCTCCCAAGTCGCTTGGATTACAGGCGTGCACCACCACGCCTGGCTGGGATGTATTATTTTTAATGCATATTCCAAAACTCAGATACATTCATTAAAAGAAACACATATCCCCAGCACTGCAAAAAGAAAACACTGTCTTTGGGAATATCACATGATTTACTCTCCCAACCAGGAAACATTTCAAAGCTAAAAAGGGTGCTAATAACAACTACACTATGGCAACTCTATTTCACCTTGGAATTATACCCAGATTATACTCAGGGGTCAGAAAAAGATTCCCAAACACAATTTTCAATGTTTCTCAACAATCTTATGTCTCAAACCCTTTCACAGTTCTTACTATCTACTCCTCCCTCTTTCTAAATCCTACCTATCCCACAAACTTCAATCAATGCTATCTTCTTGAGGGGCCATCCCTAGATGATACTGTTTGTTTGTCTTGAATCAGTCTGCTGAACATCACCACCCCTAAAGTACATCCCCCCAAAACAGCCTCTTATTTATTATTGGCTAACCTCATGGTCACTCTCTTTAAATGTGAGAAATCTTTATCTGATGTGAGAAATCTTTATCTCCAAATCCCAAATGTCAAAGTTCAAGAGGATAAACTTCAGTGATAGCAAAAGGAAGCAGGAGATGAAGGCCCATCTCTGAAGACTGTCCCCGGAAGATAGTGGTAGGGATGAAACTAAGTGCCCCCCCGCTTTAATGTACTATCTTGCCCTACAGAATTTAATATTTAAAAAGAAAGTGACCCTATAACCCATTTTTTCTGACATAAGCTTGTTTCTCTCAGATTAAAGAAAGGGGCAGAATGTGGACAAGTTCCAGTTTTTCAGTTCTCCTCCTTCTCTGTTACACAGATAATGATACAAGGATATTGGGCATTAGTGAAAATAGGCATGCTATCATTTCTAGTAAACACAACTGCTGAGTGGGCTTTTAACAAACCATAGTAAATCAAAGAAAAAGATGATGAAAACGTCAAGGCTACTCCTAACTTGTAAAATGTCTGCTTGCAGTAGAGTACTTCACAAGATGACACTTGTACAAAAGGGATCACACTGTTCCTTGCCCCCATCAATGTGCATAGAGATGAATGAAAATAAAGTGAATAGAACTTCTTTGAAAGACACAGAAATTACTGGTTAAAAGTAAAAGAATTTGAAATTCATTATAAAACATCTTAAACTTGTTAATGAAAAACTATTATTAAAATTTATCAAGGTTGGTTCAAATAAATATATATACCATAATGAAAGAATACAAGCATTACATTTTATACTCTATACACATTTTTTTTCCAAGGGAGCAGTAGGTATACCTCCAGCCAGAGTGAGACAGAAAAGGTAGAAGTTTGAAAATGTCAGCCAAAAAGTGGGCAAATTTACCTCCATCTTTAAAAACAAAGATGAAAGAAGAGTCTTCTGTGGAAAGACCAGTTACTTGAAAAATGTTTGAATTGAACTGCTTCTTTTGAATGACAAAATAATTACCTATGAGGTGGTAATGCAGCATCAAACAGCAGAAAGCAAAGAGAAGCAACAGAAGAGATGCACATGTGTGCCCCAGTGGATGCATGTGTGCAGGGTGCTCACACAGACCAAAGGCCACTTCAAGAGGAGAATAAAGATCAGAGTAGCCAAACCTTCACTAAGAGGTGTTGGTGCCATCTGCCATAATGCTGTCCCCAGCTGGCAATGACTTATGCTGGACCAGGGCTCTTATCTCAGGCTACACTAATGCCTTTCCAGAAAAGCAAGGGTTAAGTTGGCAGAGCTGGAATTTGAACCCAGCTGGTGTCACTTCAGGATGGGCTTCACCCTGGGTCTTCACCACACCCATCACTCAGGGTACCACTACTGGGTATTCACAGGCTCTGTGTTCCTAAGAAGACAGCAGAGTTCACTGCAGAATTACTTTTACATAGAAGTGATGATTTCAACCGTTCTGTCTTGGTTTTGACAGAAACTTGGCATCTGCATCTGCCCAAAACACAACTGGAGGTGTGTGCTACCTCTTTCAAGTGTAAGTTCAAATGAGAAAACTTGCTACTAGGCTTGACTACAGTCCAGCTCCAGAGTTTCTATCAGACAGATGTAAGACTTCTCAAAGAAAACAACTGATCAGATATGACATCCTGAGGCTGCACATCTCAACTCTGGACATTTCGAAAGGTATTTTATAAAACCCACCAGGGACAAGCACATCTAAAGATTCAACACTGACTTTTTCATGTGTAATAAATGAATCCACTCTTACACAACTAACCTAAGGTCATAAAATCCTATATTACAATGCTGAATTCAAGTGATTATCGTCACTCTCATAACTTTGCCCTATATTTTGAAATCACTTAAAAATGGAGGTATAATTTACATGTGCGCTGAAATCCTGAGGTCCTAAGTATAACACTGGATCAGTTTTGATGAATGTACATCAAGAGATGGGACATTTCCATTAACCGAATCCTTTGTGCCCTAAGTATCTATCACCCACCTGATCTCTCACACCCAATTCAGTTTGCCTATTCTAGAATTCAGAGAATGGAATCGATGTGATTTTTCGGTCCAGTTTCTTTCCTGCACACAGTGTTTGCTGCAGTACCAGCAGTTCCTTTGTTTTCATGGCTAAGCAGTACTCTGTTTATCCTGTCTTCTGATCTAGACATTTGTATATTTCCAGTTTTTGTATATGTGAATGAAGCCAGTATGATAATTTTTGTACAAGGTTTATAAGGGGTTTTTTTTTGGGGGGGGGGGGTGTAGGAGGGTGAATCTAGTATTCATTAACCTAGGATAAATACCCGTAATGGAATTGCTAGGTCACAGGGTGTGAAGTGCATGGGAAATACTATGTGAAGATTAATAAAACATTATAAATAACACCTTTTTTTTTTTTTTTTTTTTTGAGACAGGGTCTCACTTATCTGCTTAGGGCCTTAATAGATTGCTGAGCCTGGCCTTGAACTTGATATCCTTCTGCCTCAGTCTCCTGAGTCTCTGGGATTACAGGCATGCGCTCTACTTTTAAAATGTAACAGTTCAAAAACATAACACCTGTCAACACCTAAAACCTGAGGTATCTGAGTAGTGTCTTAAGAATTCATATTTTCAGACTTGCAGAAAGATAATATAACAGAGATTATACAACACCCCCAGCAGGGCTGGAGAACAACACTCCTATAATACCATCTGTGCACTATTGATGGGGGAGAGTAAAGGCAGTATAAACATACCATTTTGAACTTTGGGGTATTTGCAATTATGAATGACAGATTTATGGACCTGTGTGAATATATATATATTTAAATTAAAAAAATAGGCAATGTTTAACACTACATAGGGTAACAGATTTTTAACATTTTCAGGTGGAGCAATTTATATGCTGTTCTACTTTATTAAAACCAGATTATCAGATTTTTATCATTTAAGCATTAATGTTTAATAATAAAGCTAAGGTACTGGTACAATATTATTCCTGAGGCTTGGATAGATGAGGTAGTTTATCCTAAGCTATACCAAGGTCACAATGTAAAACTAGCTTCCAAAACAGAATAACATGATTCAAAAATCCTAAAATTTAACCACTACATTATACATTCTCCAATGCTCTGATGCCTTTACCTAGGAAAATATCTTGAATTCATCAAAGATCTCACATTAGAAATAAAAGGAAATCATGTGTTTTTTTTTTTAGCATTTTAAGACCTCTGAAGTATACATTTAAAAAACTTACAATGTTAATTATAGAATTGAAATAAGTGCATAAATATTCTCAAATAATTAAAACTGTACCAACTAAAAAAATAATGATTTGAAGCGCTGCTCCCAGGAAAGCTCTGTCACTCTCCAGCTTGCCATTCAAGGGAACGGCCTGTATGAGCAGCTTTGTTTGCAGCGTTTTTCATTAGTCAAAAGCCACAGCCCCTCAGAGCAGACCTGGAGGTTTCTGCCTCCAAGTTAGCCAGGTTCGTCCAGAGAATCATCCTGTATGTTTCTCCCTTTCAACAGCTCCAAGAGCACTGCCCTGCCAGAGTGCACTTGCCCCACGATGCCTACATACAATAATGCTGCATGGATTTCATACATCCATTCTGTTTATTTTGGTGGAGGGCCAATCTCACATATGCAGGCTCATCTTTTCTACTTCTTTGATCCTTTTTTTTGTTTTTATAAATTTGAATAGGTAAAAGAGGTTTTCTAAACACAAAAATACATGAACAATTCACTTGGCAAATAAGAGCTGAGCAAACAAACTAGCAGAGAATCAAAGAGGGTCCACATTGTCAAAATTTTAATGCCAATCAACACCTTCATTTGCCCTGCCAGCTAGAGAACTCAACTGACTTAAATTTAAATAAAGGGTTTTAAAGAGGGGAGTGATGTAGCACTCTGTACTTAAAGGCTCATTCTGTTACTTAGTGAAGAGACTGTAAGAGGCCCCAGTATGATTAATGAGACTGGTCATGAGTTGACACAGTGCAGGAAACAGAAGTTTGATGATCAGCTGGTTGCAGGAGTAAAGGAAAAGGAAAAATTAAAAAATGACGTTTAGGTCTTTGGTTTAAGCAATAAAGTGGACGATGGTTCCATTTAATGAGATGAAAAGGTGAGAGAATGCTGCAGAATCAAGTTTGTTTTGAAAGGTTAAGTCTGAAATACCAATTTTAAACTCCTAAGTGGAGGTCAGGCAGGTATCTGAACATGAATCTGGGGTTGACTTCTCTAACTTATCCTATAAAACTAGTAGACGAATTATGTTCTCAATTTTCAAATTTTTTTTGAAACTGTGCAGCAATATTAGGTTTCAAGTAATTCCCCACTTGCTTTCAACGCGTGGTGTAGGACTCGAACATTTCTTCTCTGTCAGTCAGTTTTTTGTGAGGCTCTCAACCAAGACACAGTGATGGTGATGCATCAAGCAAGTCTTCAGAGCTGGATGAGGGGAGAAGGAACCCCTTCCTCCACGTGAAGCTCCTCCTAGCACTGCCCCTGTCATAGGCAGCGGGTCTCCAGGCTCCATACTTCCTTTCCACTAGCATCTGAGAACAGACTTCACTGTGTAGCCCTTGTGTACCCATGATCTACCAGCCCCGGCCAGCCAGCCAGCCAGCCAGCCAGCATCCATTCCTCTTTGTGCCTGCAGGTCCCAGTATCAGCTGACTGGCTCCATGTCAGAGGTCTCTGTTCCAACTTGGCACTGCACCTTCTCCAAGTGTCTAAGAGCAATAACAACTCCAACCTCTATTTTCCCTCTCTTCCTGCAGTTTCTAAATCCGTGTCAGAGTGTCTATTTTCCTGACTGAGAGGGAAGGTAAGAGGCTCTTCATCACCACCTCATGCAATCTGCATTTCCTAGACTGGCATTTATGGCCATGCCAACATCTTTCCTCTTTTATCAACAATGTCATTTTGTGACAAAAGTCTGTGAACTTTCTGTGTTAATCGTGCACAATTGTGGTCCCTTTTAGATCATTTAGCTTCCTTGATTCCAGCATCTTCCTCTTTCTATGATCTTTTATCTTCAGGTACTGAGATGACTGATGAGCATCTTACTATCACATAGATACTGTGCTAAATCCAACAAAAAGGAGGCAGTTCACAGACCCAAGAGCGTCAGAGGACTTCCCAGCACTGTGAATGCCAGCCAGGGTGAAGCTCCAAGTCAGTTTGCCTGGCCAGGTGGAGAGTCTTGTTCTTTCACTGGGCAACCACCCTGTTTGTCGGTACAAAGTATACTCAATGCAAATAAAACCCAAAGACTGCTTTCCAAACGCAGATGCAGGGGTCAAAGTGTGAGAAACAGTAAGAGAAAATAAGTCTCCCTTATCTTTTGTATTTCCCATCATATTATCTGACATACTCTCAATCACAATGCCTGGTTTAGGAGCAAAAACATGCCACAGATAAACCAAGATAAAATAGAAAGTGTGAGGCACTTTTATTTAACCAGAAAAGTTTTAAAACACTCAAAACTCACACAAGTATGCTACTTCCTTCATTGAAACTATACAAAACTAACAGTTTTATCTCAGTGTAGTATGTTCTGCCTTTATTGAACAAGATATAAATAGGTCCATTTAAGAGACCTATTTATTTGAAAACAGTAATGATCTCGGTAAGGAAAAGCTATGCCCCAATAATAAGCATTTGTTTTGTCCAATGCTCTGTACAGTGTGATATAAATTGTGATTTTGCTCTTTACTGTACACTTAAAGTGAATGACAAAATTCTGAAAGCTGATCAACAATTCAGGATACATACTAACACTAAACAACCAGTTAGTTTGCAGACAGACTGCTAAAGTTGATTGTATACTGGGCAGCTATTATTAGGTAGTATGGTTTGGCTACAAAGGTAGGACATATAATACAAATTAGGAGCTCAAGAGTCTTGTTCTATAGCAGATAACAAGAATAGAAATCACAAAATAATGATTTTATAAACCATAAAATAATGATCTTAGAAGAGGAAGAGGAGAGGCAAAAATAAGAAATGCACTGTGCAGTGGTAGAGAGGGGTGTGGAGGTGGTCAGACCCTCACACTTTCTATTTTATCTTGGTTTATCTGTGGCATGTTTTGCTCCTAAACCAGGTATTGCGATTGAAAGTAAGGAAAGCCTGAGGAAAGGATCTGCAAGGGCTCTGGCCTGCACCCTCCCAGAGCCGTCCCTGGCTCCTAGTACCCAGTGATATGCACTGCACACCGTAGAGCGAACAAGAGCTGAGTGATGGTGGCCAGGGCCAAGGAGGGTTGCTGCTTCTGGTAGCACTCCTACCCACACAGATTTATTCAAATCAATAGCTGCTGGGACACTTGTAGGACTTCAGAGTAACAATACTGCATCACATCCTCCTCTTATAGGGTCTATTCCAAGCAACCCATCTTCCCTACGAGATACTCATGAGATCTCTGGGCCATCACGCACAATTTTGAGGATCAAGAAGAAGACAGGAAGACAGCTATCTGGCACTCACCACAGTTTGAAGTCACCACTGCTAGTTTCACTTACTTCCAAACTGCTTTACACTCACTGTGGTGACACTGGAGGTAATTAAGGTTGTTTCCAATCTTAACTTTGTTATTGGTTGTTTCATAAGATATTTAAAAGGCATGGTTTCAATATAAATAAGTGAAACATGGAACCTCAAAGGTCAAGTCAAAGAACAAGGGAAAAAAAGAAAAGCTGATGTTTTCTTGTGTAATCTGATGGTATCTGACCTCTATGACAGGTAGCATTCAGTGACAGTAAAGTTAGACAAGATGAGGTCTCCTGCGCTGCTAATTCTTGTTCTAAACTGCTGAGACTTTTGGTCAGGAAAAAAAATTAAATATACTAGACATTCTTTCTTACAAAAGACCTCTCTAGGATTTAAACAGAAGTCTGTATTTTAAGTTGCTTATGCTTTATAAAGAATTCTGCCTTTCTTGTTTTATTTTTCTTAACAACTTATGAAGTATATGACAGTTCTTCCACTGACTATACTTCAGAGTAAAATTAAACAAGAATTTGTAAACTATGTTAAGAAATCAAATACTTTGCTTAGCTAGCCAACAAAAGCTATGAAGCAAGGTTGGTGTAGTTATACTTCAAGAATCAAATAACAATAAACTTCGAATGTAAACAACACATTCCTTTAGGGATGAAAAAAATTGTACTTTTGAACTAAACTGACAACGTTCCCCCTTAAATGGGAAACAATATATAGCAATCTAAATAATTAATTTCAATGTAGGCATAAAATAACAGTGAAAACAGAGGAGTTGATTCCTAGGAAAGTGTCAATTTTAAAATTAAAACTTAAATTCCAAAACACCTGCTCTGCTAACATACACCATTCCTTACTTTAGAAAGAAGCAGTATGTGTAAGAAGTTCCTGTACTTAAAGAACCCTACCAACATTAACCAGGCTCCCGAAGCAAGTTGATTATGCAAGGCCATTCTGTGTTGGGGCCATGATTTTATTCATTGGGGCTCCCATGTTTGACTTGTATTTTAAGGTTTTATGAACACTAATGATTGTAAATTTGTTAATGTGACTACGAGACTTTGAATTTAAAATAACATACAATTATCAGTGGAAACAAAAATTGGAAAGTAGCAAGAAAATGATAAATGCCAGAAAGCCCTTTAAGAATCCAAGGATTCTTAGAATAAGAGATGATGAAACATCGAAGCCATGGTGACAGCCATGTGAAAGGTCCACAAGAGGACTGAGGAATGGGCAGGTATATTAGGATTGTCAAGGAATTCCCTTGGGTACCAGTTGAGATTAAGGAGTTACCTGCTTCAGACTATTTTCCACATGTACAAAACTACTTTATTTTGGAAAAAATGTATCAGTGACATGCCATTCACAGGGGAAGAAAGCAATGATAGTGACAAATTCTTAAGTCATAAAAGGAGGATCATAATTCTGTTTAGGAGAATATATCCAGGGACTGAAAGAAGAAAACCCTTAATTAATCTGGACTTACAACTGGACGTAGGCATTGTCATTCCAAATCCAGGAGCTTCCATATATTAGTTTTAAATTTTATTCATCATCTACTACTCCAGAAAAATGTAACGTTTTTAGTCCTATCTAGATTTTTATTATAAAGGGAATGTCCTTTAAATGGTCACATGGATTTATATATATTTTTATGCAATAAGCCACCAAACTTTCCATATAAATATAAAAAATTTTTGCATTTGTCACAGATTTCTTTTACTAAAATACTGTTTTGTAGGATATGCTTTAACTAACAGACAGATGAAGTCTTCCCTCCTGGGAACTCATCAGGGAAGAGAGAATAAAGGACAAAATAATTAAACAATTTAATAAATGAAACAAACCAATGACAGAGGCTTCCTTGGAACACACTGCAAGAGAACCAAGTTCCACCTTGGGCTGGTAGTGACCAGGGCATGCAAGGCTCTGATATCACCAATACATAGCCAATGCCACAGAGTCTGAGACTCAAAGGAGACTAAGGAAGGACAGAGAAAGAGGTGATCCTAAGGAGAGAATCATGCTAAAAAAAATCCAGAATGTGGAATGCAAGATAAGGAGGCTGTGAGGTAAAAATCATTCAAAGCCAGGCTCCAGGTAAGGCGTGCACTCCAGAAGTCACTCAAGCGTCTTAACTTGAAGACAGTCAGGATTAGGTTTGTATTTTAGAAGCACCACTTTGGCTCCACAATAAAGAATATCAAGAAAGGTTAAGATGAAAGGCAGGCATTTAGAGGTTCCTAATCCAAGCAACACAGAGTATCAGCCTGAGCCAGCATAATTATAATGCCAGTGAAGAGATCTAAGAGATGGCTGGAGTGGGAAAGTCAACTTTATCTATGGGGTGGTGGTAAAATATTCTAAATGTTCATAGAACTTCAAGTATAAACCATAGTTGAATGGATTCCCTATTGCTTAACATTCACCTTTGGCTTTTATAAAAAATACTGCTATAAATTACTCATCTGGTTTGGGGTTATTTCAGTGGAATAAATACCAAGAAAAAGAAATGCATTCTTCCCCTCTCTCCTTTATTCCAAAAATTCACTGTCAACTGTGACAGTGCAGGAGCTCAGAAAATGATATCCCATCATACAACTCTGGCACCCTCAATGTTTGAACTAAAGGAGAAACAAGGTCTCTGTGGACCTTCTTCCCAGCCCCCATCTCTTGCCCTATATTTCCCTCCCCAAATGCAGGAAGGGGCTCTTCCTCTGATTTTCTTCCTACTTACCTAAAGTCCGAATTCCCCAAAGGAGAAAGGCCAGAGTTGACACCATTCTCAGAACTCTGTCCTAAGCTACTACTGTCTGTTTCTTAGGCCCATTCATTTCTCCTAAAAATCTTTTACTGTTTCTCTAAAATTGCCTTCAGTTTCCACTCCTCTTGCCCCTAAGAAAAAGGTATTTAAGGCTCAATCCTCCAAGCTTCTTTGAGTTTCAAACTTTCTGCAAACTCCCCTGTACCTGCATATTAATGTGTATGTGTTTTTTCCCATTATGTGCCCAACATCAGTTTGTTTTATAGATTCAAATCATTGACCTCTACAGGTAGAAATGAAGCTCCTCTTGGCATTACTAGAGTTTTTTTTTTTTTTTTCTTTTTTCCTTCAATTGCAACAAATAAATTACTGGTAATTGAAAGGAAAAAAATGCTATGCTTCCTTAAATGAGGCTAAATCAGAGCTTTAACTCAGGAATTTTCAATAAGGCTTTCTAGTTTTCTCACTTTTATAATAAATAGGTAAACACGAGTAATGTGTTTCCTTCAACTCTGTGAGGTGGTCCAGCTAATTAATCAGAAGTGAGGATGGGACTTGTGGGAAATCTTATTAATACATGGCTGGTCTGAAGTATAATTGACACCTTTCTATTTGTGACTGTTTATCTAAAGTAAGGAATGTCTCTTTGAACTGAGCCCTCAACTTGTAGGATCTGAGGCTATCTCTAGTAAGATGGTGTCAGAACAGAACTGAATCAGAGGACACCTGGTTGGGGTCCCCTGGAAAATCTGGTGTCAGAATGGATTGAAATCTCCACAGGTTTTGGTGACCAGAGGTCACAAAAGTATTGTGTTGTGAGAATACAGGAGGAGAAACTGAGTTTGGTCTTCTTCCTACATCTTCATAAGTATCCAAAGAAAACACTGCCATTTATGTAACAGTTGAAACCAATGACTTAGAGAAGTTACATTCACACTGGCTGACCCCTACTTAAAATGTTATCAAAGCTCCAATGTAAGCAACTTTTTGTTGGGAAGGCTTGTCTTTAAATAGCTGGTGTGAGCATTTAAGAACCAATTTGTTAGTGGTGAAAAGAAAGGAAACTGCTCTGGATCCAGAGTTAGAAATAATTCGATTGTTTTTATAACCTGGTTTTATAGTATTGTACTTATAATCCTTCCAAAAATTTTTGACTACTGAAATTTCTGTAGAAAAAAGTAACTTTGATATTGAGTTTGAAACTCTCCTAATGTCTATGAAAACCTTTCTGTAATTAAAGTTTTGACTACATCATAACAGGAGCACACTAACTTTGAAGAGAGTATCAAGTTTCCTGGTATATATAACACAAACTATACATACTGAAGTCTTGTAAACCACAAGTTTCTCAATACAGGTTTCTGAAGTAAGTTATTTTTCACAGCCATTTGGTGCTTCTTTTAATCTCCACAGATAGGTGCGATTCCACAGAAGCTAAATTCAGTAATCAGGTATTTAAACTACACACATTATCATCCTTCCAGGAGAATTAATAAAATATTAGTGTCACAAATTTGCTACCTTCTTCTGACAAAGAAGTTTATTAGAATTAAGCTGCTGTTTAGTTTAAAGGCATAACTAAAAACAATTCAATAGATAATTTAATCTTAAAATCAAAGTATGAAAGTTTTTTCCACAAAGGCATCACAAGAGAATAATCAACAAAATACACCTACTTATATTAACTTGGAAGTATGGCTTCAAAGCTGATTCCCATAAGGAAGTCTTACTAGTGATAAGCAGGATAATCTAAGAGTCATTTTTGAAATTAAAATTTCAAAATCCAGTTATCAAAACTACAGAAGAAAAATCAGGCTATACCATGAGCTACCAAATAAGTGAATCTGAAGCAATCTTAATATTAAAATGCTCATCTGAATCACTAACATACTACATAAATGTTATGATGTTCACTATCTGAATTATTTTAATAAAAATACCATAACACTAAAAACATCTGAAAAGTTGTAAAAAAAAAATCAAATACAAGAGTTAAGAAAAACCAAACACATTAAGTAAGGGACATTTGGTTTTCTTCACATTTCTGCCAATTCAGTATCAAACACATTAATACAAAGTGAATAGATTACAAATATCTTGCCTTATATATAAAGAACATGATGCTACTTACCAACCATCAGAAGGGCATGCAAACAAATTAAAGGGATGCATGAAAATAATTGAACTAAAGAAGATACGATGAGAAATCACTCACCTATTTTTCTAATTATTAAGTAAAATTTTAAAATTTCTATATGTACTTTAATTTGAGAGTGTCTACACAGAACCCCACACATTTAATTGGGTGGCACATATTCAGTAAAGAACTGAACAGAAAAACTAAAATGTAATATCCCAGTCAGTGAGCAGCTTAGTTAATTATGGGGTATAAATGTTAATACTTAGGAATTAACAAGTTCAAGCAATTATAAAATAAAGTATAATAAATTCAACATGAAAATTCTGAGAGATGCATGAAATGCAAAGTCAGAAACAGAAAGACTCTGTATAAGCTACAAAAGTATTTATTAGGGAGTGAACACACTGCTCTATTTTTCTATGCCCCAGTCCTCTATTTTGTATTGGTACACCTGAAACTTAGAGTTAAAAGCCATCTAAACTTTGTCAAACCCTTGCGATGAGAAGAGCTGTTCTTTCAGTGAATCCTTACAAGAAAGAAGAAAAGGATGTTATTCAAAGTCTCTCTGAACGCTGTTCACAGTTACCATGGACAAGACACGTCACCATTAATGGGCCTCAAACAACAAAACTCCAAGTGTGGGGAAAAGCCCTCTGCTGGTTTTAAGAAGCCTGAACCACTGTCAGAAAACAAGATGGATACAACAGACAATAAGCAGAGCTCACGCAGTTGACTCAGTAATAACTTGGTTGTATGGACTGCTATCCAAAAGAAATGGTACTTCTGATTATCTGTTAAGATTCCTGTTGGAAAAAATACTGTCATCCTAATGGAGAGCACAATTAAACAGGGGATGAGCATAAAAGCCAGAGAGCAGAAGTGAATTTTATTTAGAAGAGGTCTTCTTTGCAAGATAAAATTAATCGGCACATTCCGATTTCTGCAAGTGCTTTTCTCCCATGATGTTTCCTAAAGCAGCACACAACCACACATTCACCAGGGCCTCACCCATAGCACAAGTGGCCTGTGTCAGTCCAATTCCAAGGCTTTATACACAAATTCAGAGAGCTCTGGTAAGCATTTTTAGGATGGTCTCTGTATTCTCTGAGTGTTTTTCTGGAGGACAGATATAAACCATCAATGAAAGAACTACCACCAGCACAACTGTTCCCAGGATGAGCATGGTCTTTAAGCCCATGTGATGCTGAACACCTTAGGAAGGAGGGGAGCACGTTCTCAGGAAAAGTTACTTCACTAAACTCCAATTCTTCTGAGACAAAGGGGCAGCTCTTTCAGAAAGTATATATATACAACGCGAGACTCGCTTAGTTTATGAGCCTCAGCAGTTTGTTTTCCAAAACAACTTTATAAGTGCTCCACCTATTTTGAGAAAAATATGACAAGTACAAAAACATACATGCACTGACAAAATTAAAGTCGAGTTAATGTTTATTAAAACAAAGCTGAGAATCATTAGAATAGCACTGTCTGCTGATACATTTAATTTAGGAAGAGAAGTTTAGGTCTAGAGTTGCCACATTTTTGCCTCCAGAGATCTGGAACAAAATATCCCTCCTTAAACGTCCTTATTGTACTGTATTTAGTTAAAAAACAAGCCTTAATAAGCTGATTGCCTGGAAGGAAGCAGGGATCAACTCATTCTCATTAAGAATTTAGGAAGCCATCAGCCCTCTATACAGCCCTGCCTATAGGAGAGAAGCAAGGATTGGCTTCTTTCAAACCTGTAATTTATGAGTTTATTCAAACCCGCCAAATTGCTTTAAGTGAACGCCTCTCACATTTGAAAATTCCCATGGCAACTCATTTAGTTTGGCAGACAGGCAGACCCAAATTCACTCCTTTTATCCTGCAGCTAAACCATTACAATGGTAATTCTGCTCTGACACTCTGAAGAGACTGCTAATTACTGTACTCAGGGTCCCTAGACAGATTTCCCATTCAGATGAAAATGGCTATGCAAGGCACAAAGCCTCTAACACCTTTCTTTACAAGCTCTCCTACCACAGTTCTAACAGGAGCAAGTGCCTCACAGCTGGGTGTCTTTAATGTATCTTTTAACACCTCGCCTTCCCTCCCAATAAAATCAAAAGGAGGCCAACAATACCATAAATTTCAATTATTGTTAGTTGGTCAACAACTAAATGTAGCACCATCAGTTCATTAACAATTTACTTAAAAAACTTTTTAACTCCACCATAAAATTACTTTTCTCTGTGGAGTCAACTCTTTCAACTATTTTCAGGCTATAAATACCAGAAAACCATAAGTCAAACACATGCCATCAAACAAGAGAATCTTTGGGAAACAAAAAGAAAACTTTCAAATTCATATTTTGTGAAAGATAGCTTTCTCTCTACTATTTTCCTAAATTTCAATGACACTAACATCTCTAGTATTTTTAAAAAGTAAATTAAAATTACTTTTGTTCTGATAATATTTTCAAACTTCCTAATATTTCTTGACATGCCTGGCAACAACTTTAAATTTCAAAACCCTTACCTAGAAATCTATTATAGCAATTATTTAATTTTATATCACTGATCTCTTATGTAAATGGTGTCATAAGGAGATCCATTATACATAAAATTGATTCATATTCAAATTCTCAAATACCTGGGGAGAAGATTCTACATACCATAAATTAATAGAGCCCGAAGACAAACACTTTCTGAATTGTCTGGGATTGGTGGCATCTCGTATGTTAAAATCTGTCTAAATTAGAGACAATGTAAACTTTTGTTGGCTGAAAATAATTTCTTTTAAAAAGATTAGTAATACTCAGTTTAGTGTTTCCAGTTTAAGTTCTCTCTCTCCAACAGAAACTTTCTGCCTCCATTCCAGTGGACAGAAGGAAAATTGATTGAACAAGATTTTGGCATATATCCCTCATCTCCATGCTCTCATTCTTCATCTTTCTCTTCCCATATTCACTGTACTGATGAGAAAACATCATAGGATGTTTACATACAAAGTCTTTAACATTTCCAACTAAATGGAGAGAGGACTCATTGAAAGAGGGATGGATCTGAGATGCACTCCCACAATGTGGTTTTTTTTTTGGGGGGGGATGCTTTTATACACGATGATAATTTTTGTAACATTAATAAAAGTTTTCATACTTCTTTCCCTACTATCCAACTGTTAATAAAAGCCTGTATTGATGAGATCATGGACTAGCAAAGAGGTTATATCCTATAGGCCAGAGTCAAACCTTCTTTGATCAGTAATTTAACTTGCAGCCAACATGGTCAATGCTGCAGCTGAAGTGACCAATCTATGCTGTATTAAAACAGGAACAACAAAACAGAAGGGAAGAGGGATACTTGTCTTGCACTTCCACACAATTAACTTAAGGAGAACACACTAGTGTATCATTACAACTAATGAATGCAGAACTTTACATAACACTTTGATGACTAAAAAAAAAGGGGGATAAGGATAGGAGATTTGCAATCATCTTTGCCTAAATGACATTTATAGAGCACATGCCAAACTACTGCAGAATATACACATTCATATACATACTTCTAAGTGTGTGTGAAATGCTCACCAAAACAGAGCATGCACTGAGCTATGAAGTCATAATTAGGGCTGGGGGTCATAGCTTGGTGGTAGAGAACTTGCTTAGCACATGTGAGACCCTGGGAGTTCAATTCCCAGCAGAAAGGAAGAAAAGAGGAAAATAAAGAAAGAATGGAGGGAGGGAGGAAAAGAAAGAAAAGGGAAGAAATGAGAGGGAGGAGAGGAGAGGCAAGAAAAAAAGAAAAATAAGAAATCATAATTAGATTGAAAAAGACCAAAACCAAAGGTCATCATCTGTCATCTACTTTTACAAAGTTCCCAAATAAAAATTAAACCCAAATTAAATAGGAAGAACAAAAGCAGAAACAAAACAGAAAAGGAATTTTTTCAGAAAAAAAATCAACAAATTAAAAGCTCATACTTAGAAAAGATTGATAAAGCTGAACAAGACAGGGCAATACGGATCCTATGGGACTACAAAATAAAAAGGGAGTATTATAAACAAGAGAGGGCAACACCACAGATCCTCCAGAACTATGAAAACAAAAAGGAAGTACTACGAACAACTTCACAGCCAAAATTCTGGTGAGATGACAATACATAAAGAGAAAATGAATAGCTCTACAGTTAGGGAAACTGGACTTTTATTTAAAAACACAAATACAAGAAAATAAAAGGTAAATTAAAGATGGAAAAAAGTATTTGCCTAAGACTTGTACCTAAAATATTTGCAGCGTTAAAAACTCAAAAGGCAAGTTGATAAAAAAGATTCAATACACAAATATTTAAACACACAATTGGTCAATTGCCCTAATATGTACACAAGCTTATCAAGAACAAGTTAATTACAAGCAGGTTTCATGCTACCTTGTGAAAGTCCAAGTGAAAATGTATAGCACTAATACAACAACAAAAACAAACAAAAACAACTCATGACAGAATTGGGCAATGAATAAATTTAATACACAAGTTTCCTGAGAGGATTAAATGTCACAGTGATCTTGAGGAGTACTACATAAAGGTAAATCATTATTTCACAGCTGACAGAATTTTGTAGTTGCATTTGCAAACATATTAGCTGAATGCTAAGATAAAATCATAAGAACTTTTAGCCAAAAAGGCTAAATACCAGTTTATTTGGAAGGGTTCACAGAAGGAGCATGAGAATTGTGATGTGAGTACAAACAAGTAATAAAATAATTCCTGAAGAAAATTTTCTAATTATAATGAACCAACTCAACATATATGTCTAAAAGACCACACCAAGGTTTATGTGCATGTGTGTAAATAGTAATCTATTAGTATGCTTAAAATATCATGTCTATTTACTGAATAATTTATGAAAGGGGCTATATTAAATTAGTAACGGCATCACAGTTCAATTAAAAAACAAAAATTTGTGGAAAAGCAAAGTTAAGATGACAAAAGCACTACTCTGCAACAGTGCCCATCAGCCAGCAAAATGATCAAAACTTCTGCCTTAAATATTTACAAAAATTATTATCTAAGCTACACTGTAAAAATACAGTAAAAATAATCATGAAAAGTATAGATTTTCTACCCCTAAAATTAACTGGGATAACAAACCATTTACATAAAACCAAAACTCACAAATCCCTGATAATTCAAAGTAACACTAATTTTCTTAAAGGATGCACTTAAAATAAGGCTACCACTGCATTAAACCTTGACATTATTTCTTCCTATATAATCCTTATAGCCTAATGCTATACCTTCATACTTGTAAAATTCAATCAGTTTGAAGATTTCCTCATAATCATTTCCTGAGAAATGATTTCTTCTGTTCATTTCCTTCTGCTGCATCCTAATGCCTTTCCAGGGCTGAGGTATAGCTCAGTAGTAGTAGAATGCCTGCCTAGTACACAGCAAGCCCTGGGTTAGGTTCCCAGCACAGGCAAGCAAACCACTGCTTCCATGTTATGGTGTGAGACATGGTGTCTCATGTGTGAGACAATGAAAGGAGGTTCAGAGGAGAAATGATTGGGATGTGAGAGTCTTAACCCAATTAATGAATTAATCCCCTGATAGCGATTAACTGAGTAGTAACTGAAGTGGTAGGATGTGGCTGGAGAAGGTGGGAACTGGGGCCTGGCTTTGGGATATATATTTGCATCTGGTAAGTGGAGACTCTCTGCTTCCTGATCATCATGTGAGCTACTTCCCTCTGCCACACTCTTCCACCACGATGTCCTGCCTCACCATAAGCCTGGAGGAATGGAGTCAGCCTCTTATGGACTCAGACCTCTGAAACTGTGAGCCTCCAAATAAACTTTTCCTCCTCTACAATTGTTCTGGTTGGGTCCTTCAGTAACATGAGCAAAGAAGCTTATTAAAATGTGCCATTTACAAAATAATTTAGAGAAAAAAATATAATACATGTGAAGTTTTACTTTATAAGTTACATAAAGTTATCCAACAACCTAATTTCATTAACATTTCTTTCTTCAACTTCGAAAGTTTTCATACCTATCTATATATAAATAAGAGACTCTTCCTTCACTACATAGCAAAGACCTTAAAACAATTCACTTCTTATATTACTTTCAGAGGAGCCAGTTTGATTTTTTTTTTTTGTTTTTCATTTTTGGTAATGGGGATTGAACTCAGGTGCTCTATCACTGAGTCACATCCCCATTTCTTTTTATTTTTTTATTTTGAGAGAGGGTCTTCCTAAGTTGCTTAGGCTGGCCTCAAAACTTTCAATCCTCTAGAATCACTGGGATTACAGGCATGCACTACCACACCTGGTTGGTATTTGAAATTTTTTGCAAGTGAAATGGAAGTCAGACAGTCTTTTTTTTTTAATTAAAAATTTTTTTTGGTTATAGATAGGCATAATACCTTTATTTATTTTTATGTGGTGCTGAGAATTGAACCTAGTGCCTTCCTTACATGTGTGAGTCAAGTGCTCTACCACTGAGGTACGACCCCAGCCCTCAGTCTTTAATGTGACTGCAGTTAAAAAAAAAAGGAATCACTCTTACTAAGCTATGAGAGAATAAGCTGAAAGGAGAAAAAAATGAAGAAAAACTGTTTCAATCAATGTGGTAGGAAAATATGTATTCAAGAAATATTTGGAGGTTAGCATTTTCAACCAGTGGTTTTTGCAGAGGATGACCCAAGTCCCTAAAGAGTAGCAAAATGAGGACACTGTCCCAAAATCTTTTTCCATCAGTGAATATAACTTAAATTTTCAGAGAATATCACACTGCAATTACAAGAGTACATCAAAGGTCTCGGGAATCTAGAGGAGATAAAAGTTCAGGTTTAAGAGACAGACTGAAAAAACTAGATTGATAGCACTTATGATGAAGAGGATGCTTTTATAATACCTACTTGAAGACAAGAGACACATGTCAAAAACTGTATGAGAAAAATAATTCTTGCATTGAAACTGCATGATTTATTTTGTGATTTAGGAAATAAGAGACTAAACTTAAGTTTGTTATCAATGTCAAAGGAACATCTCTGGAATAAAAATGCTATTTTCCAGAGAAGTCCTCTAAAGAAATAGTTACTTATTATTTAAAATGAATTATATGTAATCATCTTAGAACCCTTATTAACTCTGCAGAGGAATTAGATGTTGTTTTCTGGGTGGGGGGAGAGAGGAAATCACCAACTGCTCTAATAATGCCAAGCAATTTGTATGCCTGTTGGCAAAACACGGGACATCTATTTCACAAGGTTGTTTGAAAAGCCAAATTTGAATAAAATGGATTTAAACCGGTTTACTGAACATTTAGTTATGAGTAAAATTATGCAAATGAATGGGGCCACATCAAATCTTCAACTAAAACATCACAAGGAGTGCACATGCAACCTTTATTCATTCCATTTAATTAATAGCTTAGATCAAGCAGTCAACTCCTTTCCATTCACTCCTACACCTTTCAAGTCAGGACTGAATCTTCTAACAAAATGGACACAAACTGTCCTTTCCCATCTTCCCCCATGGTAAGGTAAGAAACATTCAGGATAATTCTGGACTTTGATGCAAATTCAATCTTTAAAGAGTAACATAATCAAAACTATATTCCCCACAAAACCAATATGAAACCAGGAATTGAGTATCTGCTCAAATGACAAAACTAAAAAATTGTTACAAAAACATCATCACACAACTCCTACCATAAAAACTGACCTAAAATTACAGTTATAGAACCAAGAGAATTATTTTAGTTGTATTTTTGTAATTAGAGGCCTTTAAAAGAAAACCTTATTAGAAAAGATAAGGTTTAGAAGCTTGATAATATCCAGGATTTGAGACTGTTGGGCAAAAGGCATTTTCATGTAATATTGGCAAGACTGGATACTAGGTCAGGCACAGAGGACATACACCTGTAATTCTACCAACTCGGGAAACTGAGGCAGGAAGATTCCAAGTTTGAGGCTAGCCTCAAAATTCAATGAGATCCTATCTTAAAGAATTCATGGGTTGGGGATATAGCTCAGTGGTAAAGTGCCCCCGGGTTCAGTTCCTAGTACCCGCCACCCCCTCACCCCCCAAGAAAAAGACTATATTGGTATGCATTTTCTGGAAGGTATCTCAGAAATTTTAATAAGTAGTAAAATTTTAAATGCACTTACTGACCCAGTAATTCTACTAATTCTACGTTACATATATACACAAGTGCTGACAAAATCCAACAGTGCTTTTCAGATTTATGGAGACCTGCTTCACCAAGGAGAAGGTAAATGTCCACTGCTGGATACTATGCTATGGGTAACAGGTTGAGTGGAGGACAAGATCACAGATGGGAACGCAGTAAAAGAATATCAATTACATAAACAATGAAATCTAAAAAAGAAAAAAAAAAACCAGTTCTTTTTCTTCTTGTGCCATTCTTTCTTGATCCCAGGTCAATAAAACTTGTAACGGTTTCAAAAGAAAACAAAAACTAAGGGTCAAGATGCCAAGAAGCACTACCTGGCCACATCCAAGGGTTAACTCCCTCTTCCCAGGAAAGGGACCATCTTCAGCAACATGAGTGGCCACTCCTCTTTGAAGATGTCTTTACTCCCAAGACTGGTGCCTCCTCTGTGTCCTCCCTTGCTGGACCCTGCTCTTCTTCCTGATCAGGCTCAGAAGTGTCCCTGGCTCAGGCCTCAGACTTCTCCTTTACTTATAACCAACTGGTATATATAATCACATCCAGTGGCACAACTCTGAAGGGTTTTCATATGATGGCTCCAAATTCTTTATACTATAGCT
Source organism: Glaucomys volans (assembly GCA_020662805.1). Taxonomy (NCBI): domain Eukaryota; kingdom Metazoa; phylum Chordata; class Mammalia; order Rodentia; family Sciuridae; genus Glaucomys; species Glaucomys volans. The sequence goes on from JAJEJO010004043.1 coordinate 199,749, forward strand.
CCTTGTTCTGACCCAATTTGATTGTTATAACCAAATGTACTTCAACATCTGGTGTCTGAATTTTTATATTTCTAAATCCAATTTCTTAACTTCTCTCCCAAACTTGCTCCTGAAACAGCGTAAATAAAAGATACCTTCAACTACTTGAAGTCATCACATATAGTATTCACAACCAATCCATCAAAATTCTAGTCAGTTCCACCTCCAAAATAAATCCATAATCCAACCGCTGCTTCATCTCTAGTCCAAACCACTTTAACCTCTAACTTAAACTGCAAATGTTCCTTGTTGGCATCTGTGCTTTCACCACTACCCTCAGAGCCTATTCTCAGGCCAGATGCCAGAATGACCCTTATGTAAAAATATAAATTAGACAATGCCATTCCTCTTCACAAATTCCTCCAATAACTTCTCATCTCAGAACACTGTCAGATGTCCTCATCAGGCTCCAGGCCTTGCAATCTCCAAGTTTCTTCTTCCCCTTTTCTGGCCAATGACTTTCAGTTCTCTTTGCTTAGAAGACTCCTTGGCTATCCAAAAGACTGCACTATGTTTCAGTTCATTTTTTTTTCCTCAAATGTCACCTTAGAGGCATTTTCTAATCATCACCTAATGAAGTATTTATTCTTTCCTGAATCAGTATTTCTCTACCCCCTTACTCTGCTTTCATTGCAGCACTTGATTACACTTCAACACAGTTCGTCTTTGTTCTACTTATTGTCAGTACTCAAACTCTAAAGGTAAACTTCATGATGGCAGGACTCTGTCAATTATCCTCAAAAACAGTATTCTAGCCTAAGTGAGCATGCAATGAACATTGATGGAAGAATTTACCAAAAGGCCAGAGGTGAGAAAAAGAGTGAAGATTCAAGGAATTCAAACAAATATGACTCAGTCTGTGGGTGCAGTGTGGATGTATGTTTGTGCTTTAAGGACATTAAAGAATGAAGCCTGACAGGTTATGTCAAATCATGAAGGAGCCTCCAAAATACGCTGGAAAACAAAACAAACAAAAAACTGTACTTTATTCTCAGAGTAGCAGAGAATAAAAAAAAAAAAAATGCGTGTGTGTGGGGGCTATGGGGGATTGAACTCAGGGGCACTCAACCACTGAGCCACCTCCCCAGCCCTATTTTTTGTATTTTATTTAGACAGGTCTCACCAAGTTGCTTAGCCCCTCGCTTTTGCTGAGGCTGGCTTTGAACTTGGCATCCTCCTGTTTCAGCTTCCCAAGCTGCTGGGATTACAGGTGTGCACCACCACACCAGGCTCAGAAGACTTTTAAGAAGGTATTTGTCAGTGATGGAAAGCTAGATACCTGAACAAGAGGATTATAGGAAGAGCTTGGTAAAGTTTGGAGAAGTAAACTAGAAAAACTCTAGAAACTAGAAAGTAAACTAGAAAAAGTCTAGAAAAAGTGAAGCCTTATAGGTCACTCCAGTTAGGGCTCAAAGGATCAAAATGCTGATTAAAAGGCTCATAGCAAAGACAATCCTGATGTTTTCAGATGGAAATGAGGATTTTACTGGAAAATGGATAAGAGTACACCCTTATTACAAATTTGGCTGCATTTTATTCATGGCCTGAAATTTTGTGGGAGGCTGAAAGGGAAGGTGACTAATTTATTTGGCAAAGAAAATTTTAAGGTACAAAAACACTGGCACAAGACCTTGATATTCTTTATGTCATGCCGGTTTTGCAGTCATGCAGAATCCAAGAGTTGTAAGGTCATGGAGGTTGCCACTGAAGCTTCAAAGAAAGACTGCAAGGCCAAGTAGTGTGTAGCAAGGTTGAAGTTCCTGCAAGCAGACCCTGATGAACTGTGGGGGTGAAGTTAAAGTTGCAGTGGAGATCCCAGGGAGATATAGGTGGTGGCAACAGGGATACCTGCAAGGGGAGCTGCAAGCAACAAGCAAAGGCAGCCCGAGGAAATAGTCATGTCGGCTACATCTGCAAAGTCACAGAGGAGGGGCTATTTGAAGTCCTTTGGAACCAAATCTCACCACAATGTGCCCTGGATGATGGACACAGAACATTAGGATTTAATGTTTGCCCTGCTGTCAGTCTGACGTTGGTGTGATCCTCCCTTTCTAGTCCCTCTATTTCTCCCTTTTGGAACAAGAATGTATATATTGTGTCTGTCCCAACACTGTATATTAAAAGTGTGTAACTTGTTTTTATTTTTATAGGAACTCTCAACTGAGTTTGCCTTGAGTCTCAGGTGAGACTTGAGCCTTGAACTTCTGTGAAATGCTGACCTATGGGAGATGGGGAGAATGCAACAGTTTGAATCTTAAATGTCCTCCAAAGTGCCATGTGGGAAAAAGGCTTGGTCCCCAGAGTGGTGCTACTGGGAGATCTTTAGATCACAAACAACATGCTCTGCAAGGGAATAAGCAGGACTTCAGGACTTCAGCCCTTTCCTTTTCCTCTGTGTTGCTTCCTGGTCAGAGGCTGAGAAGTTTTTCTTGGCAATGGGTTCACCTGAACATGTACTGAAACCTTTAAAAACCAGGAGACAAAACCTTTTCTCTTTAGAAGTTGTCATCTCAGCTATTTGTTACATTAACAAAAATCCTAACATAGTAACCTTATTACATACTTCAACTATTCATTCATTTTAAGTATTTACTATGTTACTGCTATATGATGGGCATCGCACTAGGTACTAGAAATAAAAATAATTTGCCAGACAAGAGATTATAGCTTACTGGTTAAACAACAAAAGAAGATACTAATAATGTGTATGATCAGGGAAACAAGTATACTGCGGAAGAACATAGGTTGTGGGTTGGAGACATAGTAAAAAAGTCAATGAGGCTGCAACAGTATTCTCATTACAAATCCTCACATCAAAGTGAGGAAACTGGTATCAGACCACCAAATATACAATATCAGACTATGAAGACTTGTTCTACAACTATTTTCACCAAAAAGCCCAGTGAAGTATCAATTTCAGTATATAACAGAATACAATCAGAGGGGAATTCAAAATAAGAACTCACAGACTAGGCATTGTGATTCCACTCCCCACCAAAAAAAAAAAAAAAAAAAAGAAGAAGAAGAAGAATAGAAAAGTGAAAAAAATGAACATCATGACTTTGTGGCTTCAGTGCCACAGGAAAAAGTTGCTTAAAGAAAATTAAATCAGGCACCTTACACCATTTTAAGTGAAAGAGGATGGATTACTTCAATGACCACAGATATCCCCATGTAAGAGATCCCAAAACCTACAAGTAGGGTACTGGAACTGGTCATTTTTTGAGTTCCAGAAGTTGACAATATTACCAGAAAACATTCAGAATGACACATGAAATGTCCACAGCACAGCACTCAAATGTTATACCATGATAAATTTCTTTTAACAAGAAAAGGGTTTACTCACATGTTAATATAAATACATAAATGTTATTTAATGACATTTAAACCAAACAACATTTTCTTCCTGGCTAAGCTTGATGATACTGGTCAATTACACAAAAAGCCAAGAATGGTAAAGTTTCTGTTTGGCTTAAATTTCTATTTTTCTTGGTGCCATTATCACAAATCTATAATAACATTCAGCTTAAATAAAACAAATTCTGTATTACAGCATCCAGGTTACAACATATGTACTCAATATAAGTGAATAAAAAAATTGCAAGTTTAAATCACTGTATAGAACTCATACCTTAAAGCATGTTATTTTTATTCTATTACTTGTAACTCTAAGAAAGTTTCATTACAACAAAATAATTTCAAGGAGCATAATTTAAAATCATTATTACCCATTTAATAACAGTATTCTAAAAACACTTCCACGGGATATAAATTTATCATCATTTATTTCCTTCAAGATATGTATAAATTTTCTTAAAAACTGTCTTTTTAAAATCTATGGCCATTTTACATATTCAAAGGTTTTTTTCTTTTTTCTTTTTGTTGGTAACAGTAGGGATTAAACCCAAGGCCTCAGACATGCTAGTTAAGTGCTCAACCCAAAGACAGGATTCTTCAAGGTCTTTGCTCCAACTCTAACTTTTTAACCAAACACAGAGAAATCAGTAACAACTAACTCAAAGAAAAACAGGTAGTAACACAGCTTTTAATTCAACACTCTTTCCCAGATTATTACCTTTTAGAACTAATGAAATGTATCGAAAAATGATTAAAATAATCTAATAGGTTGATAATAGTGTTGTTATATACAGATATATTTGCTTTATTAGGAACATTTGTTTACTATAACATGAGCTGTGTACTTATGGACATACTTATCAATAAAGTTTAAGGCTAAAAACAGCCTTCTGATCATGGTTAATACCTCATTAAATTCTCAAAATTCCCCTTTTCTATATAGCTTTTCACATTAAGGAAAAGGAGGAAGATTACATGGTTTAATGGTGCGCAAATATAAATTTCAGTTTACATTTAACCTGCCTTATATTCCTTACATGACCATCAACAGAATTACATGAAACTCTTTTCTTCCAAATTATTTTGTCAAATTAATATAAAATGTTAATGACTTATAAATTAACTTCCAGAATAGCAGGAAAATAAACATCAGCAGACAGCATACTCCTTTATGTAAATGTTAACAAATGTTTTTGGACACAATACTAGCAGTGTCCTAGTTTTTTTTTTAAATGAAAAAATATTTTGAAAATGACACAGAAAACTAGTAATTCATTTTTCATTTCCCACTGAAAAAAATAATACTCTGGTAATCAATAGCTCGATCATCATTTCTAATGTTACTGAAGAGTCATGCAACAATGAGAAACAGACCAAGGAACTGAGCCGAGGGAAGAACTGGCAGAGAATGGAAGGTATGGGGAATAATCTGGAGAACACAAAGGTGTCAGGGTAATTTCTTATGAGATGTCACCCTCCAAAACTACTTTCAATGTCTTATTTCAGACTCTTAAATACAACTTTAAAAGTTTTTATTATCTTAGAAATACCAGTAAAGAATGAAAGGTGCTCAAAATGTTGCTGGGTAATCAGTAAAATTTAGCTTTTATTTTTTTATTTAAAAAGCATTTTATAATATTATGGGTAAGTCTTACTACAGAACACTAACCTGTCTGTGGGAAACAATGATATGGTACACAGACAACTCAAATATTGTGCTAACTCAGCTCACTCAGCATAAATAGACTTCACACACTCATTACTTGTTCCTCCCCGCAAAAGCTTCCATCACCCTACCAATGCTGTGCCTACATTCTTTCCTTCTGACAGAAAGATTCAGCTAGGTGTGGTGGCGCAAGCCTGTATTCCCAGTGGCTGGGAGGCCGAGGCAAGAAGATGGCAGGTTTGAAGCCAGACTCAGCAACTCAGTGAGGCTGTAAGCAATCGAGTGAGACCCTATCTCAAAACTAAAACACAGGGCTGGGATGTGGCTCAGTGGTAAAGTACCCTTGGGTTTAATCCCTGGTACCATTATTTAAAAAACAAAAACAAAAACAAAAACAACTCAGGAGGTGAATATTATTTGTGAGAAAGAGGGTATTAACTGGATTTGCTCCTACCCCCATACTACTTCCTTTCCAAAAATAAACACTCCCAGTTAAGGATCTGAGCAATATCTGTTTGTCTATTACCTTTAAATGAGTCACAAATTACTTTTACATATTGTGGTTAAGTATCTTTAACAAATAATAACCCATTGTCTACTAAGACAAACATTACAACCAGGGCTGATGGCACATTCCTATGATTCCAAAGACTCAGGAGGTTGAGGCAAGAGGATTGTCGAGTTCAAGGTCAGCCTGGGCAACAACTTACCAACACCGTGTCTTAAAGAGAGCTGGGATGTAGCTCAATGGGAGCATTCCCATCGGTTCAATTCCCAGTGCCAAAATAACAAAAAAATAAAAACAAAAAACAAATTATTACTTACTGCAGGTACCAGTAGTTTCTTCACTTCTTCAACTGCTCTCTTCAGTTTTATTTCTGCTCTGTTCTGAGCATCTTCCACAGTGATTAGTACATGTAAATCTTCATTTAGATGCTCCCAATTGGGTTTGCCTCTATTCTGCTCCTCCTAAAAAATTTACAAGTACACTCTTACAAATGTTTCTTTAAAGAGAGTGTATTCTTCAATCATGAATCTGTTGCCAACTTTTTAAGCCACATTCGTGTTATTTTGCTAAAATAACATTAGGAACCTTCTCAATTATTTTTCTGGTTAAAACTAAGAAACTTACATATGGCATCATCCCTGGATTACCAAGAAGAACACTCTGAGAAGCATGCTATTTCTATATATTACTTATGAGTAAACATAAAGTCATCAAGATTAAGCAAGCCACTTACAAAGAACACACAGCAAATAAACTATCAGAGTAAGGCTGAATCAGTTTTCACTCTCAAACTCAGTGATATTTCTACTTCATTATAACTATGCTTAATAACATTAGGTGTACCCAACACTATGAAAAATATTTTGCAAACTAGACATCATGGTGTAAAAGAAGTGCTACCCTGAAGTATATCAAGTAGTAATTATGGAAACATTTTATTATAATCTCAATAAGGAATAAGAAGTTGTATTTCCATAAAACATTTTTTTAAAATTAACTGTAAGATCACTCTTTCATTAAATCAAGTAATGAATACAGTTTCATAGAGAGAATCTATGCTCAGTTTCCTTGATGACTTCTAGGAAGGTGCTTCTAGTGAGCAGCACCTTCACGCTGCACACCTTGCCACCACAGGGAGAACCAGGGAGAGGGCCACATCCTACTACCTAAACAGGGTCACTTCAGAATTTCAGAGCTGATTCTTGCTTTAAGTTTCAGAGATAATGTACATATAATTTATAAATTTTAAAACTTTAAAGAAACAAAGTAAGAATATGAATTAATAAATAAATAAAATACAAATGTTATACAGAAACAGATGAGGCTCAGACCAAAGTACTACAAACAATAAATATTGCCTTTGTTGTTGTTAGACCTTTACCTTGAAGGTCACTATTTCACTAAATGTGAGATTCCAATCCAAGAAAGTAAAACTGGTATATAAAACAGCTTTTGATTACAACTCACATTCATGAGCTCACCCAATGAGAACAGAAATGTTTGAACAGTTAAGTATGTGCTTCTATTTTGTTTTCAGTTAATGCCTTCAGTAGGAAAATGCATCTACATGTTTAAGATAAGAACATTCATGTTTCCAATGTATGGGAGGAAGCAGAGTGGACTCACAGGATCTGGGATAAGTGAAATTTCAAAGGAATTGGGGCAATAATCACATTATTCAGACAAAACTAATAGCTTGAAGTATGTCTGTTTCAACATTAGGTCACATCACATTCCTTAGGGTAATGACACAGAAAGCTAGTTCTGTTCACTACTGTAACAAAAAGCAAGTCCTTGAAAAGCTCAGCAGAGAATAAGAAGAGAGGGTGATGATGTGGTGTGCAATCTGACTCTGAGGTTTAGAACTTGAATGGCACCCAAAAAAACACAGATTCTATTAATAATGTGATTATTTAAAAACAAATAATGTGCTTATTTAGAAAATTCAAAAATTTTTTTCAATTTAAGATGTTTCTGAAGCCAGACACAGTGGCACATGCCTGTAATTGAAGCTACTCAGGGGGCTGAGATAGGAGAATTACAAGTTCAAGGCCAGTGAGGGCAAATTGAGCAAGATCCTGTCTTGAAATATAATTTTTACAAAGGGCTCGGGATGTAACTCAGGGGCAGAGTGCTTGCCTAGCATATTCAAAGCTCTGGGTTCAATTTCTAATACTGAAAAAAAAAAAAGTTTTGATATAAATATCAATTAAACTGCTTGGCAGGTAAATAATAAATGGAACTGTAAGAGATTTATTTTTTCCTAAGGAGCACTATGAAAAAAACTAAATGAGAAATTAAAGAGTCAATCAATTAAGAAACTGGGAACCACAAGGTCATCTGCATGCCCAAGAGTAAAATATGCATAAATACTTTCACCTTGGCCAGAAAAATCCATTTTTAAATACAAATGTTAATTTTAATGTTGAAGACTACTGATAATATTTTCCCATCAAAATCTGTATTTTTATTTATCATTTCTTTTTCTTTGGTACATGGACCAGTTACTGGTATTACCTGGCACAAACTAAAAGCATGTCGTTTTGTCTAAATCCATAATCATAAGGGACTTCTCGCTTCTAGCCAAGAAAAAACAAGAACCAAATGCACAGTCCCACCAGAAACAAGTAAAACAAATGAACAACAGTTTCGAGCCAACGGACATCAGGCAGGTAAGATCAATGATTGAGGAAAAGACCATAAAAAAATGAGTGAGCCTTCCCTGACTGACAACTCCCTGAGTGGAAAAAATTGAGGTCAGAGCCCAAAGAAACTAGCACAGCTGGGGTCACAGACCCAAGTCCTAGACAACCACACTGGGGAACTGCTAAAGGCCCATCAGAGCACTCCACCCAACAATACCAGTGTAGCCTGGCAGGAAACTTCAGAAGTCAGGAAAGATGGCCTCCAAGTCTTCAAGGTAACAAAGGCCTGGTTCTCACATGGATCAGACTGAAAGACTTTGCAGGATTCAGAAACTGTACACTAAAGGGTCTTGCTTCAGTAAAGGCAACAACTAAATCTAGTCTGCCCACTGTTGCAGTACTGCCCAAATAAATTTTAAAGGTAAAACCAAACTTTCCAACTAACTTTTAACTGTGTCCCAGAACAAAACTAAAAGGCAAATTTATAGAAGTATAAAAATATCCATCCAACAAGGTAAAATTCACACTCTCTGATAACCAATTAGAAATTAATAGGCATGTAAAGACACAAGGCAAATGCCACACAAGATTAAAAAAAAAAACACGCAGGGCCCAAGTGGTGCACGCCTGTAATCCCAGCGACTCGGGAGACTGAGGCAGGAGGATCTCGAGTTCAAAGCCAGCCTCAGCAAAAGTTAGCGAGGCCCTAAGCAACTCAGTGAGACCCTATCTCTAAATAAAATACAAAACAAGGCTGGGGATGTGGCTCAGTGGTCAAGTGCCCCTGAGTTCAATCCCCGGTTCCAATAAATAAATAAATAAATAAATACCAACCAAACCAAACCATAACTGATATTTTGTATGTACATCATAATATATACTATAATCATTAATTCAAGACATTAAAAGCTATTCTGTTTAGTGAGCACAAGTGTGTGTTTAAGAGTAGCACACACAAATACTATATAAAGATAAATGAAGAACATTAATAATTCAGAAAAGCTTAAGCATAAAAGCTGAAATGTGACTTGTCATGAAACATTCATACAATGGTGAAGACAAAAGCCAAGGAACTTAAAAAACGAGATATTACCTACATTATAGAAAAACAGACCAAAGTTGCAGTATAATTTGCCATTTGACTTTACCAAAGGAAAAAATTTGAGTTAAGTACCTTGGCAAAAGTATAAACTCTTAATTTGACAATTTAAAAGGCAAATTAAAAAAAAAATTAAAATGTACATACCCAGAAGGAATAAAATGGGAATGAAAACAATTTTTTAAGAAATATTTTCAAAACAACAAGAGTTATCTCTTAATATAACAAATTGATGACAAAGTCAAAATAAATCATTATTATGTGTGTATATAGTTGAGGTTTGATTTAAGGTCAGAATAAATCATGAGAGGATTCCAGGAAATGGAAAACAGTTTTATATAGTGAATTAAAGTTTGGTATCATATTAAGCAATTTTATAAAACCATTCACACCAGATAACGGAGAGACATAATTACTAGTGGCACTTTATTGAGTACATTCTTAATATAAACATATTACAAATAAATTTCAAGTAGCTCTTAGCCTCTCAGGTAATTATAGACTTTAAAATGAGAACAATGACAGTGATCATGATAACAGCAACTAAGCTTTTATTGAACACTTACTACTCACAAAGTACAATGCTAAGCAATACAAATATTGCCACACCTTTAGACCCTCCTAACTAAACTATATGACCCTGCGACTACCATTGTTATTGTCAGAGAGACATGGCTTGCCCAAGCTACCCCAAAGCGCTTCTGCATTCAGGCAACTATAAAGCCTGCCACCTCAGCCACTAACTAGCACACAACATCACCTACATTAAGGAAACTGCTGTAAAATAAGCAAAATAAATTTGAATCTTTAGAGTTCTTTTATTTGGTGGTGGTAGTGGGGGTCCCCAGCATCTCACTACATTCTACTGGCTGGCCTTAAGTCATCATCCCAACCTCAGCCTGCCTCCCCCACCCCAGTAATAAGAGCATTTGGTAGATGCGGTTTTGTTTTTTCATATTGGTTCTATCTCCTAATTCCAAGCCACTCCTTTCCCATAAATGAATTCTTGAGTCAGTCACTTAAAGAATATCAAGAACTGGAAGAAAAGCACTTCGTAAAACATCTCCTGCACCTTTAAAACTACTTTTTTGCTAAATGAGGGAACTAATTAATTTGAAAGAAATGTATAAAGGATAAACCTGAAGCCGTTTAACACAGAGAATCCCCCCCAGTCTTTAAAGTTTCTAATGGGTAAGGTTATTAAAACTAAATATGATCTTAATACACAATGAATATTTTCATCACTATTACTAAGAAAGGGCTAATATTGCCCATAAGTAAATAATATCCCTTTCTTTTCAATAAAACAACATCCATTTCATTTTGAAGCTGTTGTACACAGTGATATAATAAAAAGCAAAAAAACTTACCATCTGAGAAACTACTTGTTTGTGATTGGTTTTCGATAAAAAAGAAATCTGATGAGTCACTGCCTTATGAAGTTTAAAATTATTCTCTAATTACAGTATCTGTTTGAACAACAAAGTAATTCTATAACATGAAGCATCAGAGCACACTGATTGTCCTAACCCCTGCTGACACTCTTTTAATTATGCATTTGTAGTCAGGCAAATAAGCAAAAGACTTCTGTTCCTACTGTGCTCTTAATGTGCAATTCATATGCCAAAATCTCTTGGAAAGGAATTCAGAAGTGTCACATACTGAAACAAACTGAGGTTCCAATAACAATTTTATTATGAATATACACACTGTGGCCAAGTATTAAAGTTTAGACATATAACCATCTCCAGTTATATATATAATCTTAAATTGTTTAGGAAATGTTTTTTGAGAAACTGGGCATAAAGCAGATTTTATACAGTCTTAATTCTTCACTGACTCCAGTCATAAATGCTGATCTCAAAAATCTTTTACTAATTTTAAGAGCCATAACAATCACATTTTCAAAACAAATTATTTCCTAATAACATGTGAACAGAGTAATTTTAGTTTACTAAAATCATCATCTAAGAAAAGTCTTTAAAGGCAACAGGCATCTGAAAAATGCTAAGTTAAGCATAAGGAAAACAATCTGCCAATTCAAAGATCTTTTATCATTATTTGATACCAACCATTTTTGAAGTTGAAAAAAAAAGGACCAGTCCCAATGCCTTTCCATCACAAGAACATTGATCTCCTGCAGACACAGTACTGTACCTCCTCATTTTCATGTATCAATCTCACTAATTTAATTCTAAGTACTATATGGTCAAACTACACTCATGTATCCCTGTGCTAGCCAAAAACTGATCTGTTTGAATGAAAACCAAAATGAGGAAGACTGTTTAGACCTGAGGAGCTTCAAGTGTGTGGAAATAATTTTGAATAGGACAATTTGGGAAGCTGAATATGACCTCGATGATACATTAAGGCTGAGAAGACTGAATAAAAACATGAATCAAGTTTCCCACAAAAAGACACAAATGATAAGTGCTTTTAAATTTCATCTCTCAACAAAGTTAAAGATCAACAGCTGGCTAATGTTTATCAAAAAAGTAAGGCTGGAAATAGACTAGCAGGAAAGTCAGATGAGTTTCTGCTGCTCAGGATCACCCATATAAAATCTAAAATCAGCATGTGCTCATTGCAGAATTAAATAAAAAGAACTGGTTAAGGTGAACTGGAATGCCAGCCTAATTTCAGGACCTCTACACCCCTGAGCAACCAATTTATTTACTCATTTATTTACTTCATTTAATTAATATTAACTGACTGCCTCTACATCGAAAGTACCTTGCTAGTGAACAAGGTTTGACAGGTAAGCAGGCAGACAAGCAAGCTCTCAAAGTGCTTCAGACTAGCAAGGGAGAGAGTGAAATCATTATGAAGTAACTTTCTTGAAATCCTGCTTTCTCTCATTTGTAGAAGTTACAGGATTGAAAAGATTAAATGAGAGAAAAGATACTGAAGGCAGGGCCTCGCTGTTATTTAACATCTGTATTGTGGAACTCCTTTTCCTCCTTATGCCCTTTCCTATATCTTAAGACAGCTTTCCAGATAACAGGGATTTCCCTTATTCTACTGCAGGACTTTGTCCTGTCATTATTTTAATGTAACTAAGAATCAGGAATGTCTCAATACAATTAGGAAGCTGCAAAATCAAAGCCACAGTGAAAATTTAGCAATTGATCAATGATTTCTCTGGATTAAAAAATACTGGGAAAAAGTCAGTACTTACAAAACGAAAAATTCTTTCTATATAAAACAAATATGCTTATATGAGCCCATCTTGGCTACAAAAGGGCAGGCACCATATCTTCCATGTAACTGATCTTTAGTACTTGGCACACAGCCTACCACAAATGTCTGTCGAGGCCAGGTGAGGTGGTGTATACCTGTAATCCCAGTGACTCAGGAGGCTGAGGCAGGAGGATCCCAAGTTCAAAAGCCAGCCTTAGCAATTTAGAGATGCTCTAAGCAGCTTAGCAAGACCCTGCCTCAAAATAAAAAAAAAATAAAAAGGACTGGGTATGTGGCTTAGTGGTAAAGCCTCTCTGGGTTCAATTCCTGTTCCCTTCCCTCAAAATAAAAAAAAAAAAAAAAAAAAAGAAACAAAGAAAGAAAGGAAAGGAAAGGAAAGGAAAGGAAAGGAAAATGTATGATTAGGTTGATATGACCTACTTTTATTGGAAAACAGGATTTCTCTAGTCAATTTCTATAGCTCCTTTCCACTGAAGGTAAAAACAGAAAGACAAATGGGAGGCAGCAACCTTTTGTAGCATATATTTACCTTCTCCCAGTTATTTAATGGAACACTAATCTAGACCCTCCTGTGAAGGGACTACATTTTTGGTCTCTTGTTTACTGTTTTAGCCAGAGAGATTCTTTTTGAAGATATAATTAAGCCTACTAATCAGGTGATTAATCAATACGGAGATTATTTTGGGTGGAACAGACTTAGCCCTGGGAATCCTTTAGGAGGAGGTCTGCACACTCTGAATTCTGGTACTACTGAACACCAATTTTGTTTATGGCGCCTTCTGTTCCCCTCTGGATATGCCTTCCTCAGCACGGCTCTGCGAACTCTGGACGAGCCGATTCCTCACAGTAAGTCTGTATATGTGCTCTACATTTCTGGTTGAACCCTATAATAATTTCACTAAAATTTCACCTTTACCAAAGCTTGAAAACAAAATTTTAAAGATCCCATTAAAGCCAGGTGCAGTAGTGCACACTGGTAATCCCAATGGCTCAGGAGGCTGAGACACTAACTCAGTGAGACCCCGTCTCTAAATAAAATACAAATAGGGCTGAGGATGTGGCTCAGTGGTTGAGTGCCCCTGGGTTCAATCCCTGGTTCCAAAAAAAAAAAAACAAACAAACCCCATTAAGTCACTAATGCCGTAATTACTGTTTATGTCATGAACCCAACCTTACCTAGTATGTTCTTATAAGTGGTCGTAATATGTTTAGAAGTGTTTTCAGATTAAATACATTAAAGTCTATTTCAGAATGTTGAAGACTTAGTTAAGTCAAATTCATAGAACAGGGAAAGCAACAAGTATATGTTTTGATATGAAAAAATAATTAAAAAAATAAACATGCTGGATTAATCTTTGTTCAATAAACAATGAAAGAATTTCTTAATACATTTTATTGAATATACAGACTGAATCTGTAAAACAAAGCCCCTTTTTGTTTTTGTTTTTTTGGTACTGGGGATTGAACCCAGGGGCACTCGACAATGAGCCACATCCCCAGCCCTATTTTGTATTTTATTTAGAGACAGGGTCTCACTGAGTTGCGTAGGGCCTCGCTAAGTTGCTGAGGCTGGCTTTGAACTTGCGATCCTCCTGCCTCAGCCTCCCAAGTGCTGGGATTACAGGCGTGTGCCACCGTGCCTGGCAGCCCCTAACTTTTTAAAGGCATATTGGTTTTAAAATTTATAGTCCCTAAGTTATTCATTGCATTTTTCATGAAATTTTAAATATCTATATTCTTTCTCATTTGGTTCCTGATTCCATTTACTTAGTTTGTCACCTACCTGAGATATTTAGAGGTAGCCATAGGACACACCTGGCCCTGCCTGACCACTGTTGCAGTGACCCCAAGCATCCTTGTATGTTTTGAGGGTGTGAGAGTGCAAGGCTTACGTATTTCCTCAAATTGAGTAGTTTCTGTAGTCACACAGGCAACTAAGCAGATCAAGGAGACCAGAATGGGGGGAATGTCCTATCTCCTGCTTGCTAATAAGGCATTGGGACCCTGTTTCTAGGCTCCTTCTCTGAAAAACCACGTCCACTGGGTCAAAGTGTCATCTGGCTTTGCAATGCCCTGTATAACCCAGAACTCAGGGAATCCATGCAAACATGCTCACATTCTGCTCCTCCTTTTGCTGTAATGAAGTCTGGCTTCTAATCCAGGAGTGTCTGGTCTTCTGCCAGCACCAAGAATCTGTGGCAGCAAGCTAAGCTGTTAGTTTAGGAGGAAGATAAAACATCTCAGATCCCTCAGTTCTTCACAACAATGTATATAAACCTGCAACAGCTTGGGACAAATTCTAGAATAATGAATGGATCACTCTTTTTAAACTGCTGCATCATATCAATGGTCCTGACAGCACAGAATGCTACATGGCATGAAAAGCGAGACTGAGGAAAAACTGATAAAAAAACAAGAAATCTATTAATTAATTTCATTTATGTCTTCCTTTAACGTGTATTCTAGAATATGATGAAAAGACTTAGTCTGGAAGAAAGCATTTCAAATACAAAATAAAGTTCTATGAGAATTGCAAGCTTTCTGTCAGTCTAAAGATTTCTTGGTAATAGATAAAATAATCCTGAAATTAATGACATCTAATGCAGTTCTGCTTCTCTTTCAGTTTGATGTTTATTTTGTCAATTTTTAAAGAAACTTTCTTTAATCATCAATATGCTATCCAGTACATTTTTCTATTTACCAATTTGAACCTTTGTTTTACTTCTTTTTCTTCTTGATCTATTTTACTATTCTTTCTAGACTCCTAAATGAAAACATGCCTCTCCTTGATAAGAAACCTGCAATTTTTAATTTCCAGCTGATATCCAGTTAAACTTCACTGTAATTAACACACTGTAACTAATTATAGAGTTCTGAAATTTACTGAAGCTTTCTTATGGAGAAGCATATATTCTACATACTTTTAGAAGAATGCAGAATTATGTAATTGTTGAGTGCGATGTGTGTGTTTAACTAATTAGGCCAAGTCTGGCTAGTTGTGCTGTTCAGACCAGAGTCCCATGCCCTTTTGCTTTATGTTAAAAGTACAACTGTGGATCTTTGGGTTTCTAATTTTGGTTCTGGTAATTTCCATTTTACGTATTTTTGAGCCATGTTCTTTGGTATATACAGATTTAGGATCATAATCTGCTTTTGTTGGATTGAACTTTTCTATACAATTTTCTATACAAGCAGTCAGGATGCCTGGAAGCATGTGTGCTTTTTCCTTTCTCTTTTTCTTGTCATACTGCACTTGCTAGAACCTTCTGCACAAACCATAAGGGAAATGATTAAATCAGATATCCTGGACATTACTATACTTTTTCACAGATGAACTTCATCAAACTGAGGAAGTTTTCTTTCAAGTCTGCTGGGAAGTTTATTGTGAATATATACTACATTTTGGCAAATACATTTTTTATACATCTATTGATGTAATTAACAGCTTTCTGCTTTTTTCCTACTGATATGACAAATGATATTGGCTCCTACACATTAAACTTATCTTGCATTCTCACTATATGTCCCACTTGGTAATGCACATTTAAAAAGAAATGTGAATTATGCAGTTGGAAGGTGTAGTGTCTTACCAATGTCAGTGAGTTCAAGGTGGCTGATAATAAAGTTCAGATCAGATCATCTTTTTTACCCCTCCCCTTTTTTTAGTGGTGCTGGAGATTGAACCCATGGCTTGCAAGGCAAACGCTCTACCACTGAGCTACATCCCCAGTCCCTTAAAGTTCAGATTTTCTAAGTCGTCGTTTTTTATCGTACTAACTGCCGAAAAACATGTTAAAATCATTTTAATTGAGGAATTGTCTATTTCTGCCTGTTTTAATTATTACTTCGTATATTAAGTCCCCTGGTATTAGGGGAATATACTATTATGACTGTTATATCCTCCTAATGAACTGATTTATCACTAAAAAAATCTCCTTTACCTCATATTAATATAGTAACTCCAGACTTCTGCTTACTGTCTTCCTGAAATACCTTTTACCATCTACTTAAAGTACTTTCAATCTATCTGCATTTCTCTATTTAGTATTTCTCTTATGGAAGTCTATCACTGGGCTTGCTTTTAAAAAAAATTACAGAATTCATACTGACAACCTCTGCTTTTTAATTGGAATATTTCTTCCATTATTATTTATCACAACTTTTGATATGGTGAGGTATGCAGCTATCACTATTACTACTGGCCTTGTCATTCAACCTTTGGGGTTTTTTGTTCCTGAACTTCCCTTCCAGACTGTACCACACACACATTTTCTCTGAACATATTTTACAATCCCATTTTAGTTTTTATTTTAGTGTGTATTTTTATCTATACTTCTGTTTCAAGGTCTACTTAAATACTCTACCACTTCACTTAATGTGCAGAAACCATATAATCATGAAGGCCCATATATACACATACATTAGTAAAAATACTCCACAGGATAAGGTCACTTTATTAAGCAGTCATATGTATAACACATAAGAGTTTCTTCGGACAAATATTCTTCTGTTTACCCAGGTATTTCTAAGTAACTAACTTTCCATTTATTTTCATTTCTCCTTAGCTTGTAAAATGCTCTTTTATGCTTCCTGGTGTGATCTGCTGGCAATCAGTTTTCTTTTTTATCTTCAATTTCAAAATGGCTTTATTTCACCTTCTTTTTGGGGGGGGGTACTGGGGATTGAACCCAGGGGCACTCCACCACTGAGCCACATCTCCAACCCTATTTTGTATTTTATTTAGAGACAGGATCTCACTGAGTTGCTTAGGGCCTCATTAAGTTGCTGAGGCTGGCTTTAAACTCACGATCCTCCTGCCTCAGCCTCCCTAGTGCTGGGATCAAAGGCATGCGCCACCATGCCCGGCATATTTCACCTTCATTTCAAAGATATTTTTACTGATTTTAGAATTTGGAATTGATAACTTTTTTTTTAAACTTTTTTAAAATTAGAGCATCATCATTATACACAGTAATTGGGTCATTCAGACAAAATCATACACACAAAAAAATTGAGTCCTATCCCCCTTCTCTTTCCTTCCCTAACTACCCCTATTCTTCCTTCTTCTGTTAAACTTCCTTTCTTCTACATATACATAAACTCCCTTTGGTACGTCTCTATACAGTAACATGATTTTGTTCAAATTCATTTATCTTCTACTTTCCCTTCTTTCGTTCATCCCTCTCATTCTCCCACTTATACTCCACTGATCTTCCTTACATCTTTTATGATATTCAATCCCCTATCCCACTGCCTTTCCCCCCTTATTTTGCTTATATTTAGTTTTTAAAACACTTTTTACTCTCTTCTGGCCTCTCCACTTTCTGATTAAAAAGTCATAAATTAATCATTTCCTTGTCTCTTACTGCTCTCAAAACTGGTCCTTGAATCTCTGGTGCTCAACAGTTTCATTCTGATGTATCTCAATGTTTGTAGCATTAATGTATGTCTAGTTCTGTGTGTTCATTCTGCTTGCTACTTGTTGGGTATCTTGAATCTGTACATTTATGTCTTTCACCAAATGGGTGAAATTCTCAGACAATATCTCATTAATTTTTCTTATTTGTTGTCTTCTCGTTCTTGGACTCCAAATATATGTATGTTAGACCATTTGACATGCTATTCCCATTTTGAAAAAAAAATTCCCCTCTGTTTTCTACAGTGGGAAATTTTTATTGCTTTATCTTCAAATATCCATATTCTCTCCTGGCAGTTAAGTCTACACAGTGAATTTATTTCAGATATTCTATTTTCGTTTAAAATTTCCATCTAGTTCTTTTTTATTACATCTATTTCTCTACTAGAACTGTATAGCTCTTCATATTTTGTCTTTATGAGAACTGTTAAAACAGTTGGTTTTAAAAAAAATTATCTTGTAGTTCCAAAAAAGTACAGATAACTGTTAATGATTTTCTTTTGAGAAGTGATTCATTTTCAGGGCTTAATTCTGAACTGTACACTAATTCTAGATTCTGTTATTTTTTTTTTTTAAGAATTCTTTTGTCAGCTTTTGGTTGTTTTATTTCCAATAAACATAACTTGCTTGAGAAAAGCAAACTGTTTCTCATGTGCCAGCAATGTCTGGTTCTCTATGTCACATTTTTAGCTGAGATGCTTTATATCCATTCTACACATATGTAATCCAGGTGTCAGATAGGATTTGGGGGGGATTCCCTTTTTTTTTCTTTCCTTTCCCCTTTCTGCAAAAAATTGGAGGGGTCTGCCCAGTTGGAATCAGTGTCACTCACTGTGCTGCATGCTACAAGCCAGACTAACAAGCATTTGCTATACTAACTCTGTCCTCTAAGGACTAACTCAACCAGTATTCCACTTGTGTTCTCTAGTTCCTCCCTGCAGGGGTCAGTCTGATGGAAATACCCATGAAGCAGAAGCCTTCAAGTTCTTATTAACAATTCAAACATCTTTCTTTCACATGAACATCAATAGCTTAGTATTCAAAACCAGGGGGCAGCATGTCCCCAGGTCTAGTTAGAACACACCTTCTCCTTCCTCCTACCATCAGGAACATTTTCTAGATGGGAGGCATACCTATTCACAGGTGATGCAGCCCACTCACCGTCCAGATTACTCATGCAAGACTGGCTTCAATACTCAATACCCATTCTCACAGTCAACTTCCTGACCATCTTGTCCTTAAATCATCCCAGAACTGAATGAGTCTTCCAGTTCAGTCCTTGCTTTATAGCAGTGTGTTTCTGGTTCACAGGGATAAAAATATACACATATTAATGAACATTGCTTCTGGCAAATTTGGCAATGGGAAGAGTGAATGAAAGTGGGTAAGCGGTAATCTTAAAACTCATTGTTGAAAGAACTATACTTATGTATGAAAATAGTAAAACTAATTCAAAATTTTATTGCCAAATAGTGCCAGTGATTAGCTCAAATATAAAACACTAAGAGTCACATTAATTTAGTATTCTAGAGTTGCTACAATGTGTCAGGTGCTGTGCTTTTGCAGAAATTACTGAAGAGTTCTCTGCAGAGTTCTCTGACAGAACTCTGTGGTCCATTACATAAAATACTAAGTGCATAAATGCAGATGTGGATGTGTTACAGGACTGATGTTGTAGAAAAGTTATTCTGTCTGAAAATACTGCACAAGATTAAAAAATATATATAAACAAGCAAAATAAGATCTAACAAATAAGTTGGCCAGTGGAGACTTAAGATCACAAATCATGTGATGTACAAGAGCATTATTCCTCATTTGTACAATGAAACTTCCTGTAGCTATAGATGTCCTGCACAGGGTATAGGAATTTTTCTCTAACCACAGAACTCACATACACTCAGATTCACTGGTTGCTCCCCATATTTTCATAAAAAGTAATTCTTTAATAAGTGCATTAATTTCACAAGAATTGAAATGTCAATCAAGTTGAGTACACCTCATAATAACTGAAATAGCTCTCTGCTAACTTTGAAACTTATTAAAATATAAAACCTTTTTCCTCAAAATGCTAGAAAACAAACTTTCAGAAGGCCAAGAAAAATGAATGATGTTTTTAAAATGAAGCTTTAATAGTTAAGTTCATGGATTCAAACATAATAAGTTTTAACAGGGGAGAGGAGATTACTGAAATCATGTATAAAAGTTTAAATAGTCACTAATTAAGTTCACTCCTAAACACAATAAACAATCACTGTTTTCTTCTTAAGACAGCAACTACAATGAAGCTTCTTTTTTAAGCACCAAAACTTAAAAGGGTAAACAATTCAGGAGTTTTTAAGAAATTTAAGTTAAAGTTTTACCCAAACACTTACACAGCATGTATTTCATCTTACTGGTCCCAGGGATAAAATGATCAAGATTCACTTACTGGTACAACATTAATGAAAATAAAGAACCAGTTTTCAACCTGGGTCAGATTTAGAAGTTCAAATGAGATAAAATCTGAAAAGAGCCTTAACTATTTTAAAACTCTGATAATTAGTGGCTGTAAAACTTTCAAATGACATTTAAGAATCTTAACATTCTTTCTTAATAATGCTTTTGTAAGGCAGCAGGAAAGAAATAAAATATTTAAGATCTATACTAGAAAAGCATAAAGGACACATCTTTTGGTAAAGTTTGTTATCCCCAAAGGATTTACCAAAAACAAACAAACAAACAAACAAAAAAAACCCAAATCTGCCTACAAACAGCTGGAAAAATTAAAGTTAATTTTCTTCACCTTATGTCTTCCAAACAGATAACTGGGCACATTATAGCTTATAATACAAATTTTAATTGAGTGCTGTCAATAGTGGGAAGAAAAGTGTGCAACCACTATTTTCCATATCAAATAAAGCAGGTAATTAACAGCCATTCTGGCACAATCCCTTATCACCAAACACACAAAGGATGCTAACTTCTCTCAAAGCCAATGCTCTGTTACCACAAAGTAGAGCTGGTGTTTCAGGGTCACATTCACTTCTTAATAACACAAGCATAAATTTACTGCTCAGTCAGACACCTATAATTAAACACAAGAAGACTATAATGCTAATGTTCAGGCTAGCTTGCATGTAAGGGGTTCCCCTCCTCCCCAAAAAGATGATTGCCTTTCATTTTAAAGTTTCAAGTAGCTACAGTTCACTTAGTTTTGATTACATAGCAATTAGATATGCAAATTTACAAGATCCGGAAAAATGCTTTTTCAAACATCAGATTGTGAGCAATCAGGCCCATTCTCTTCTCTTGTATATATGAGCAGCTCATTAAACAACTATTGTCTAAATAACATCTCTGCCTCAATGCCTTGGTTATTTTTTTTTTAATGTTAAAAACATTCAAAACACATCTGTGGACTTCATCTCATAATGACCAAATGAGCTTGTATACGCAAGTACCAGGCAGGGTATATGGTAAGTAACTAAAGGAAAGAGCATATGGAAATTCACACTATCTATTGAGGGTTGGACACGTAAAGGTTTGCCCTAAAACCTGCTTAAAATTTAATATATAACTAAAATATTCCTTCCATTAAGTGACACCTATTACTAACAAAAAATAATACCAAGTACTACCAAATATTCTAACCACTTGATTTTCAATCTATTTTAAAACTATTTTCACCTTAAATAGCTTATTATTACATAGTTTTAAAACTATTTTCACCTTACTTTGCAGATTTTGGAGACAAGGCAAAAACGTTTATATTTCATGAAGATCAAAACTACCAGTTTTATATGTGTGGGTACGTCTTTAAAAACTTACATGGTTACCAATGTTCTTTGCAAAATACTACTTACATATTATCCCTAGCTTGGCAATCAATTTAACTTTCAGGTTTCAAATTTCAACTTTGTTTCTTAACCTCAACTCCTATTCGACTAACTTGTAAAGTGCTTTTTGGCTCCCCCACCCTCCATAATTTAGCCTTATTCAGTTCTTTGTATCTAAATAAACTTTTAGATATTTCTTCGGCATCATTTGATACTCCTACACTTCAGAAAATACAAAAATGGCTAAAATTCCATGGTAAGAAAACTTTTTAAACAGGCAACAATTATGTCCACATTTCACTGAGGAAATCAGGAATATAAATTATTACTCCTGGAGACTACAACCAGGTAAGAGCAAACAATACAATCAACAGGAACACCACACTGTATATTAGAGAACAAGTGCTCCGGAAACCCAGCAAAAGCAGCTTAGCCAAGCCTAAAGAATTTTGAAGGTGCTGAACTATGAACCTTTAGTAAACCTCCTTCCTAGTCCTGGCCACCCTAGTCCTTCATCACTGAGCTAATTCCTCAGTCCTATATTTTTTATTTGGCCTTGAACTTGTGATTCTCCTACCTCAGCTTTCAAATTACTGGGATTAAATGAAGCCTCAGAGGGTCTTCATTTGGCCGCCCTAGCTAAAGCACTCTACCCAGACCACAATCACTCTTATCAGACATCATTCTTTTCAGAGCACTCACCACTGTCTGAAACTGTCCTGTTCTGTCATCCTAAGTTATACTCCAGGAGACCAAGAATCATTCTGCGTCTGGCCCAGGCACACACAAAAAACTAAAATTTAATAAATCTTGAAAGGAAGAAAAATATTTCAAGTGGAAAATGCATATGTAAGGAATAAGAATAGCTCAATTCTTAGGTGGTGAACAGATAGGATAGCCAACACTGAAGGTACTGGAAAAATGTGTATTCTGCACTTTTCACATGATGTAAAAAGTAAACTAAACAATTATCAAAAACTATTTAAAATTTTTGTCATTAAAATTATTTTAAAAAGTACAGCAACAGAGAATGCAATTAGAATTTCTAATCCCACCCCATAGAATAAAGTAATTTCTAAAAGAACTTAAGATTTAACTGAATAAATTAAACTGACAGTACAAAATGGCAAATATCTGTAAACTAATGGAAAACACCATCATGCATGACATTAAAGACAGAATCCACAAAACATAATAAAATAAAGTTTTCAGTTACTCAATTGATAATCTCTTCATGCAAAATAACTAAGCAGAATTAAGTGTCACATTATTCCTCCCCTCAGCACACAGATGCTGAGTGGCAATGACCCGGCAAGTAGCAGGGTAGCTATCAAAAGACAGTTCTTGCCCTGTCAGATAAGGCTCTCTGTGGTTTTCAGTCCCTTCCATTATCCTCCCCTGCTCCCATTCATGGCTGAGGAGTGCCTAGCAGAGACCTTGACTTCAAGTAGAGAATGGAGCATCACTAAGGCACCAGACATAGCTCAGCTGATGCCACTCTCAGGGGGAAAGTCAACTCATTTCCCTTTGTGGATGAACAAAATCAGTCAGCACCAGAGACTCCATAAGGAAATGAAGACCAAAGAAGCAGGGACCCTGTGTGTTGTGTGTTGTGTGTTGCTGATAGAGGAGTGGACCTCAGTGGAGTAGACCTCACCTTTGGACACAGGCGTTACCTAACACATCCATGGTGGCATGGCATGTCTGTTCAGGTCTGAGCAAGGTCTGTTCAGGTTCTTTTCAGCATTCCTGTGTGCGTAGAGATAAAGGCATTCCTTTTCTCTGGGTATAGGGTGGGCATCTCTTACAAGGGGTCTTTTCACCTACTTCAGATAAAGAGCAGAGAATTCTTTAACAACCTGCTTCCATGGAGAAGGGCTGGTGAAGGTCCCTGTGATGCTTCTGCTGTTTTCTCAAATTCAGAGGCAACATATTTCGGGATAGTGTGTCCTCAACCCCATCAAATTAAGTGCTGGCCTTGAAACTGGAGAATTGTGACTGTGAGTTCCTGTTGAGCCCTGGTCCCTGGAGCTATGAACTAAAGAACCAAATCCACGTCAACTGTGATTTCTTTATGCCCCAAATGGGAAAACTAGTAATAATTTACAGGGCTTTTGATACTTACATTAAATAAAATATATGAATACTTGTTTAAAAAAAAAAAAGACAACTCTTCTCTCAAGAAGCACAACTCCTGGTGAGGGTGGCAGATACATAATAGATTTAGAGCCCACCAGAGGTACTAAAGAATAAAATAAAAAATACAGAGGCAAAGGACAAAAGAGCAGTGCACAGGCCTCAGGGTCCAATGTCTTCTGGGCCAAGTGGTGATGCAAAGTCTCTGAAGGGAGAGAGAACTCAAGTTTGAAATGATGTGAGGGATCAAGTCACACAGCTCTCAGGGGAAGAGTACTACAGACAGAGGAAACAGCAAGACCAAAGTCTTCCACTGAAAGCATTTGCATGTTCAAGGAATCTTAAAGGTGGGAGTTAAGAGAAGAGAAGACTTAAGAAGGCCTGACTGTTACTGAACACGAAAATACACTGCAGGTTATTTTCAAATTCCCTATGGTTGCTGGGCACAGCCAGAATGGGAAAATGGAAATAAGGACATCAGAAGACTTCTGAGGAAAGGCACAAAGCAGGTAACTGAGGCAAGGAAACCAGCCTGGGTCAATATGAGCCCAGAGAGGATTTTTACCTTCTATTTCCTTATCTGTAAAATAAGGATAACTATAGCAACTACCTTACGGGGTAGTTTGAGAATTAAATGGGTTAATCTGCATGCATGTAAGCAGGGCCTTAATCACAGCTCAGTGTGTTGTTACATGCTGTGTTAAGATCATCATCAACCCATTGCTGCTACTACCACCAACCACCACCAAACAAGTGGGGGGAAGCAAGAGTAAGCAACCTGGAAATCAGGGGAGAGATCAAGCCAGGAGACGTGAATTCTAAAATTGACAAAGGCAAGGGATTATGGTAAAGAAAGATCTCTATCAGAAATGGGAAGTAACATCTTGATCGAATGTTTGCAAAGGCAGTGACAGTTAAAAAAAATAACCATAAAACCATGTGGCAAAAATCTGTTGGGAACAGGATAGTTACCTAGTTTCGAAGTATTTCTCTTTCGATGAGTTATAAATTTTAAAGGAAAAAAGGTTACCTTTATTTTATGAATATATGTCTGACACAACTTTAACCAATTAATCAAAGTTAACACCACCAAAAATAGGGAAAACTGATACCGTCTAAGTATTCTTAAACATGATGTACAGGGCTGGGGTTGTGGTTCAGTGGTAGAGTGCTTGCCTAACACATGTGAGGCACTGAGTTTGATCCTCAGCACCACATAAAATAAACAAACATGATGTACAAAGGACACCAAAACACATTCCCTGACTCCAATCAGTAGAAAAATAAAAGACAAACCCAATCATGAAAGGCTAAGAAACTATTTTCAAATAGAGACTAAGGGACACAACAAATAAATACAATGAGTGTCCTGGAATGAACTATGGATAGAAAAAATTTATAATGAATGAAAAACTGAAGATATCTGAATTCAAAATGTCTATCAAGTAACAATATTGGCAAAAATATTAAATTCTCAGAATTTGATAAATGTACCTTGATTACGTAAGAAAATTTCCTTGTTCTTAGGGATGAAGTATCAGAATGTCTACAACTTACTCAGTTCAGCAACAGAAAAAGTGATAAATATTTTACACATCTATGCACATGTACACATGTGCATAGACATGCAAGGTCCATTCTCACTGTTTGGGCTGCAAAGTAACCAGGCTCACCGAATTAGCAAATACTGAACCACTGCTTGTAGAGAAAATACAGGGTTAGGCCTCCCACAAACCTCTGGTCACATTTTCACTAACGCATCAGTACATAACTCGCTCTTACATATGTTTCTCTTCAAATGTTATCTCTTTTCATACATACTGGTGATTCATTAACACCAACTAAACCAGCCAACAGCCCTATATAGCTCATGCCTGAGCTAACCTTCTCTGACATAAGTATTTTCTCTACAATGTACAGCAAGCACAGTCTTTTTACTCATAGGAACACTAGGCAAGAACCTTAGCACTATGCTTGTGGGCCATTTTAACCAGCAAAATCACTAACAAAAAAGCACAATGCCCAAAACATGGCACTAAACAGACCATGAAAGGAATACTTGTTTACAATAGGAGAGACGAAGCAAGAAGGCAATGTTTCATCTTTTCTATCTTAGCTGGGAACAAGAGCAGTTGGGGAACTAAATTGTGTGTGTGTGTGTTTGTGTCTGTTCTATGTGTCCATGAATAACTATGAAAGTGTCACAAGTACTATTTTGGTTACAAATACATTTCAGCAAGCAGGTAAAACTGCAACATGTGTGTGCCCAAAATGGTACAAAATGTTCATATACAGCAAATCTAGGTCAACGGTATACAGGAAGTCATTGTACTACTCTCAGAGTTATGTACGTATACATGTATATATGTGCCCTTTTTTGAAATGAGAATTAAAAGAAAATACAAAGTGGAAAATACAAAGTTAGGAGTGGTAACAATGAACTGGCAATACCCAACTTTAATATCCAATAAATAATGTATTATTAAAGATTTGACCCTGTTAACCAAAGCATGCATGTTAACACAATATTTTTTTTTCTAAAAAGTGGTGACCCCAATCTTGGAGAAGAGTCATTAAACATTTTCATTTCCTGCCAAAAAGGCTTATTATCTCAAATAGCATTACAGACACTTTGATAATGCCATTCAGCTAACCATTTCCACTTCTATAAACTTACCTTCACATTTTTATAGTAAAATTATTTTTAAAACTTTAATATACAATATGCCTCAACACATACGTACAATTAAGTATTAATTTATAGTCATTAAAAAGTGTGACGGGCGTGGTGGCGCATGCCTATAATCCAAGCTACTTGGGAGGCTGAGTCAGGAGGATCACGAGTTCAAAGCCAGCCTCAGCAACTTAGTGAGGGCCCTTAGCAACTCAGTGAGACCCTGTCACTAAATAAAATACAAAATAGGGCTGAGGATGTGGCTCAGTGGCCGAGTGTCCCTGAGTTCAATCCCTGGTTCAAAAAAAAAAGTGTGACAGCATCATGTACAACCCTAAGAATGGAAAGCTATATACTCCATGTATGTATGTATGTATGTATGTATGTATGTCAAAATACATTCTGCTTTCATGTATAAAAATAATATGAAAAAATTTTTGAAGTGAATAAAGTATGACAGAATTTTATGAAAATAGATACAATATTCTTAAGCAAAACATGACAAATCTAGGTCAAGGGAATACAGGAAGTCACTGTACTACTCTCAAAAATGCAGGTGATTTCAATATATACCTTTTTTATATATGAATATATAAGTAACAATCACCATATTAGGGGAAGATTGTGGCTTTTTAAAAATAAACACCAGTACTATTTAATTATTTTCTATATTAAATATGAAAGTCTTTCATAATTTTAAAAAAATTTGTTTTTACTTTATAAAAGATAACCTTCCACATTTGCTTTTAAAGTTGTGATGTCTTTTAAATCCTAAATATTTAAAACATGCTACTACTATTAAAACACTTGTTCATATTATACATATTTAAACATCCATGATGAATTCAGTGATTCATAACTTAAAATGAACCCAAGTTACCACTAAGAAATAAATCTCATTAGTTAATAATAAAGATGAAATTGTAAAAAATTTTCTTCACATTAGATTGTTAAACAATATTTTCTATGAAATGATTAGTCTTGCATATTCAGAGCACATATAGGCATTTTAATTCAGCAAAAATCCAAATTGAACAAAAAATTGGGGTGGAGCGAGATGGGGTACTGAGAATTGAACTCAGGAGCACTCAACCACTGAGTCACATCCCAGCCCTATTTTTTTGTATTTTATTTAGAAACAGGGTCTTACTGAGTTGCTTAGCACCTCGCTTTTGCTGAGGCTGGCTCTGAACTCGTGATCCTCCTGCCTCGGCCTCCTGAGCCTCTGGGATTACAGCCATATGCCACAGTGCCCAGCCCAATTAAAAAATTTATAATGTTCTTTTAGAAATATTGCTATCTACTATAATTTCTACTTAGTCTTGTTTATAAGAATTGAAAATACAGCTAAACATGGTGGCGCATACCTGTTATCCCAGTGACCTGGAGGCTAAGGCGAGAGGATTGTAGGTTTGAGGCCAGACTGAGCAACATAATAAGGCCATGTCTCAAAATAAAATAAAAAGTGTTGGGGATGTAGCTCAGAGATACAGCACCCCTGGGTTCAATCCCCAGTACCAAAAAAGAAGGGGAGAAGAGAAGGAGGTGGGAAGGGAAAAAAGGAAGGGATATGGAGGGAGAAAGGATTAAAAATATAAATCGCAAAATGAAGAATTTCAATAACCTGGGGTTCCCAGTTTTAAAATTTTTAGACCCATGGTTGTGATATCATCCTGTCCATGTGACAAACTGATTTAAAAATAAAGAGTGGGGGAGGGGTGGGAAGTGGTTCGGTGATTCAATACATCCTTAAGCATGCACAAAGCCTTGGGATTCAATCCCCAGCCACCAAAAATATACTAATACTAGAAATTAAACATGTTGCTGGGCGCGGTGGCACACACCTGTAATCCCAGCACTTGGGAGGCTGAGGCAGGAGGATTGAGAGTTCAAAGCCAGCCTCAGCAACTTAGCGAGGCCCTAAGCAACTCAGTGAGACCCTGTCTCTAAATAAAATACAAAATAGGGCTGGGGATGTGGCTCAGTGGCCGAGTGCCCCGGGGTTCAATCCCCAGTGCCAATAAATAAATAAATAAATAAATAAATAAATAAATAAATAAATAAAATATAAATATAAATCAAACATGTCCTTAAAATCAAGAGTTGGCAATTACATGTGCTTTAAAATAAAAATGCTGATGCTGTAAATAAAAAGTGCAAGAGAACAATAATAGTCTTTCATAACTGAAGGAGTAAATAGAAAAATAAAACTAGGATAGAATAGGATGGCTCATTAGGCTCATGAAAATGCCCAATTTGTTGTAAATATGACTAAAAAAATAACCAATTTTCAATTGGAGTTCCTTGTTAAAAGATTTGAAAAAGAAAAATCAAATGATGCAGCTTAATGATACACACATTAAGTAACATCCCACTACCAATTCTGTTAACACAAAACTGAATAGTCTAAAACAATAAATTTTTGTTTTATACAACTACAAGGTGCTCAAACATTCCTTAAACTGACTGCAATCCAATCAAGACTTAATTTTAAAAGGCCCATTAAGAGCATCTAGTGAAAAAATGGACTCTCCCTTTTCACCGAAACTCATGTCTCATTTCATTAGACATGGACAATTAACTCATCCTAGTATTAGGTCTATGGCAGAGTAATTAGCTTAAGTTTTACAGGTTACTCAAAGTGTTACTTTGCTTTAATAAACAGAGTTTTTTTTCTCTCACGGGTGCATCTTCTTACCCCTCAAAGACTCTCTCATGAATTTTAATAACTGCACTTTCACATAAATAGAAAGTTTATTTCAAATCTTCCCAATCATTCTTAACAATGTAGGCAACAGAGCAACTCTACTCCATAAAAGTAGACCGTTGAGATATTATGCAACCTGAAATAAACATTTAATACTTATCACACTCCTTAATACTCCTCTATCTTCAAACAAAGCCAAGTCATGTGAGTCCATGTAACCAGACATGGAACTAAAAAATAATATAGTCAACACTCTAAAATGAATTTAACTTTAAAAGCACACATGAGGAGGTGAGAAGAACAAAAGGAGAGAAGAGGCCACTCTGGAGCTAGTTGCAGATCATGCCACAGCCATATGTAAACCTGAGATCCTAGAAGTACACAGCCTGTGAATACAAAAGTCAAGCAGGTCAAGGAAATTTTACAGGATTCTGGGTAGTTTTATATCTGTTGATTAAGAAAAAGTTAAGAAGATTAAATTTATATCTTAAAATTCCATTTCTCTAACAACTAATTTCACTGCATTTCACAAAAAGATCATCTGACAGATTAGATTTTATCTTAAAAAGTGATCTTTTCTCATAGAAGGCTTGAAGAAGCATGAATCTTCCAGAAAGATGATCTTTCTCCTTAAAAACAAACTAATCAACCATTTTTAAAGTTGAATTTAATACCATATGACAAAAAGTAAAAAAACCTAAGTTTCTAGATAATTTGTTTTTAGCGAAGGCAGGACAATTTTAAGACATATGCACTGTCAAATATATCACAGGTGCTAAGGTTTAAGAGATTATATATGTTTGCATATGTAAATACAAAGTAGAATTGAACTCAGAGGATTGCTAGAGGATTTTAATGTTCCCAACACAAAAAAATCCAAGGTGATAGATATGCCAATTATCCTGATTTGATGATCACAAATTGTATACATGTACTGAAATGCCACAATGTATACAACCCATAAATATGTACATTTGTGTGTCAAAAAGTAAAAAAATATTTTAAAGAAAACATCAGAGGACTGATGTTTTCAAGGCACAGGTTTTATCACACTGCAAGGAGGAACTTTCTAAGCAGAGCTGGCTGAGACTTCATCATTTGTTTGTGGCCCCTGGCCACTTCCTCCTCCTGCCGATGTCTTCCACTAATGTCAAGTTTTTAAAAATAATTAACATGCTACAATCTTTTCAAAAAATGTTAATGCACTACTTTGAAAATGGGGGGGGGGTCCTTTGACAAGGCTTCCAAGACCCTTATCCTCAGATCCCAGGTTTATCCCCAAGATTAACATTTCTTCGCCCAACGGAACCTCAATATTCCATTGCAACAGGCCAACCACCCACACTGCAAAATGCACTAGTTGATCTTGGGTTTACAATGCCAATAATGCCATTTCACTTATTTGCTTAGAAAATTCCTACTTCAATCAGACTCTAACTTCCATAAAACTCCCAACCTATAAAAACACTCCCCACTTCTTGACCTCTTACAAAAAAATGCACACCCTCTGTGGTAGCCATCTACAATGTTATGTCTTTATACACTATCAATATGAGAGTCTCCCAGGTATGAAAGTTCCTTAAGAGCAAAGAACCACAGAAATTCAAAAATATAACTGCTGTCTAAGAATAGTACTAAATTATCTATGAAGAAGGTAATAAAAACTATACAACTGCTATCCTCTAATTCATACTGCCAAAAGGTACCAATAAAGGAGGTTAAGTAAGGAGAGATGCAATGTGTTGGGGAGGCAGGAATATTAAGTGCAGGGAGAAAAACCATTCATCCCAAGGTACAGCCTTTCTCAACTAAGTCTTAATACCCAAGTCCTGAGCATAACCGTATGTTAATTAATACCTCTCTCCTATGCAAAATGGTATTCTTGATGAATCATTCTTGGTAAAATCGTGTAATTCCTATATTTTGTGGTTCAGATGAAGAACCCTGGTTAGGAAGGCTAATAAGCTAATAGAAAAAAATTACAGCACATTTCCTCTTAAAAACATTTTAAATAGTAACTTTGACCCAGGCAAAACTTATTAATTACAATCACGATGCACCATAACACCACTTACAGTACCATTTCAACCATGTCTAACCATTTCTTATAAATGGGTTCAATCGGAAAATAAGGAACACACTACAAATGACTAGTTGGGAAAACTGAAGATGGTTATACTGATCACAGCAGTAATGACTTTTATATATACATGGATAGATATATAGGTACATGTGGAAGAGTTTCTATAAAAATGCCTTTAACAGATGCTCAACCTCCTATATAACAGGAAGCTTGTTGGTGAAGCTGTGGAGAAATTGGTACTCTCATGTTACTTAAGAGCAATGCAAAAATCAACCCCAAGAGAGACAAAGTTTGCACCAGCTAGCAAAATTGCACACTGCTATATCCCTTCAATAATCTTATTTCAAAAATAAACTAGAAACTGCATGTAAAGACATGTATAAAAGATATTCAACACAATATTATTCCTATGTGTAATAGCAGAAGACCAGAAGCAATCTAAATGTCACCAGTAATGACTATTTTAAGTGATCTGGTGGTACACCCATACAATGAAATAGAAAGAAGTTAGTAAAAGGAGCAAACACTGTACAGATAAACTCCTTCTTTAAAAAAATATTGTTTAGTTGTAGACAGACACATACCTTTATATTTTATTTATTTTTATGTGGTGTTGAGGATTGAACCCAGTGCCTCCCATGTGCCAGGCAAGTGTTCTCTACCACTGAGCTCCAACAAATTCCTATTAAGTAATGTCAATAGCCTACTGTTAAAAGTAAAAAGAAATAAGGTCTACAACCATGTTCAGTATATAACAATCTATGAAAGGAGTGAGAAGTTACATGCACATGTACAGGCACAACTATTACGTAACTTTATGTTAAAAAAAGAAATGGAAGGATCAATTAACAACTAAAATTTTAAAGTCTAACCCAAATGGCCAGAGATAGAACAGATAAAGGGGCAAGGATAAAAGTCAAACTTTGGAAAGAAGTGATTTTTTTGAACCATGCAAATACTTTATCAAGAGGAAAATATTTGCAGCAATTACTAGAACTAGTAAACCAAATACAACAAAGGAACTTAACAGTGGATCCACACAATGGCATAACCATTTCGTATAAAAAAAAAAATATTTTGGGCATTTTAAAAGGTAGTAATTTTTCTCTTTAATGGAAAATAGCTTAAAACAGTTAAGAACCGGGAAAATAAAATTGTTTTCACTAACTGTATTGTTGTAAGTAGTATTTATACTTTAATTCTGAGATTGTTTCTTAGAATAAAACAAATGAATCATTGTTTTACATTAGGAACCAGACAGAATTTTCAGAGGAAAAACTGATGAAAAAGACGACAAATACAAGATCAATTAAATAAAAACACTATAATCCTGAATTTGAATGAGAATGAACTTGTAAAAATATATCTGTGTGTGTGTGTGCATGTGTATGTAGTTTTTACACTTTTTACCACTTCCATTCTGAAAAGACCTACAAAAATGAGTATCACTATAGTCTATATTACTATTCTTCTCTAAAAGTAAACAGGATTCCTTAAAAAAAAAAAAAAAAAAAAAATGGCTGAGTTCAAGTATGAGAAGGAAATCTTACAAGATGAATCTGGACTATCACCACATCTGAAAACAAAATTACTATCACCATTTACTAAGATTCTGTCAAAAGGATTTAGAAATCAACTTAAGGTAGCTCTCACTGGTCAAATATCTTGAGTACTAAAGAAAATTAACTGCAATTAACTGAAATACACCAAAACTATTTAGATGCATTCACAATGAGACTCAAAAGAAAACCAGACAAATAACTCATTCTTCACCCCCAGGATTGCCAGGAACCAATTAACCTTTTAAAAGTTAGTGAATGAAGATCTGAGCATTTATTCAGTCTTGTTTAAATAAAAACTGTATCTTGGGGCTGGGGTTGTGGCTCAGTGGGAGAGTGCTTGCCTAGCATGTGTGAGGCACTGGGTTTGAATATCGGCACCACACATAAATAAGTGAACAAAATAAAAGTATATCAACATCTAAAATCAATTTTTAAAAAAACTATCTTAAAAGTGCTGATGAAGAAAAAGGATATAGCAATTTTGCAACTCCTGATGAAATGAAGAACCTACAAAATAATCAAAGATGACGGCTAAAATCAAAAGAAATCAGACTTTATGTACATCACAACACTATTTATGAAATATTTTTTCAAAAGACAAAACAAGGACTGGGATTGTGGTTCAGTAGGAGAGCACCTGCCTTGCCCATGTGAGGCACTGGGTTCAATCCTCAATATCACATAAAAATAAAATAAAGGCATTGTGTCCATTTATAACTAAAAAAAAAAAAAAAAAATTAAAAAAAAGAATGAAAATGAGGAAGGGAAGGTGGGAGATCTAAATGTGAAGAAACCTTTCTCACCACCAATTTACAAGAAATACAGGTGGCAAACACAAATGTTAAAATGCCACCACAATAATGTAATCAGCAAAATCTATGGGAGTTCTTCAGAATAAATCACCCAGTACCTTTACAAATATCAAAAAAGGGACTAATAATGGGGGGACTGGGAGAAGAACTTCAGAGACCTATCCATCAACTGCAATGTGCATGACCCTCATCTGAAAGCTTATACAAATAATTTTAAAAAGCACTCATAAGACAGGAAGGGAACAATGAGCAGAACTACATATTTGAGGATAAGTATTTTTTTGGAGAGAAAAACATGTGATTATTAAAGAGTCCTATTTTAGAGATGTCAAATAAAATATTTACAGCTGAAATTATATGTCTGAAATTTGCTCGACCATCTGACAGGTAGCAGGGTAGGAGGAGGCTGATAGGGAACCAGTCAGAGTGCTCCTGAAAGAAGTCAGACAGATACACAAGGAACAGTCTATTTAGTTAAGTCTTTCTCTTGCTTACATTATTTTTCATTGAGCAAAAAATTTAAAAAAGAATAATAAATATACTCACAGTAAGTTTTTTCTGGGATCTAAGTATCCAAAAGATCCATAAAACAAACTGTAACTACACTTATTAACACCTGATGTTATGCCACTGGCTGTCCAAGCACTGTGGTATGTCAACCAAAAACCTCAATTGCTCTAATAGCAATAACATATTTCATAAAAATGTTAAATTCTAAGATCTTTCCCCTTAAAACAAAAAAAAAAAAACAAGGATATTTAGTTTTGCATGTTACTGTCAATGTCTATTATACATGCAGCTCAACTGACATAGAACAGAAAATAGTGTTGCAGGATAAAAAGCTGATTGCAAAGCAATGCATGATACACTTTCTGGAAAACATGAGCATATAACTTCATGAAGAAAAAGTTAAAAGACATCCAAAAACTGTCAAAGAGGACAGTCTGTAGAATGATAGGAGAATTTCAGGTGCCTCAATTTTTTTTTTTTTTAAACACCATTTGGCACTTTTCAACTGTTCTGAAAGTATCACATATTAATAAAGTAATTAAAATATATTTTAAGCCTAAGAAATAAAGTACTGTGCCCAAGAAATCTGTGCTATAAAATATCTAAATTTTATAATGTACAGGAAAGTATCTTATAAAAAATATCTTAGAAATTATTTTATAAAATGCTATCCTGAAGTTCTTCAAAACAATTCAAGAATTACAACTATGTCTGCCCTTATAATAAAATATGCCTCTATAAAACACTTCATAAATCATGTTCCATAAAACACTGTAGTTCCTCAATTAGTCACAGGCACATCTCTAAACAAAGAATAGACTGTGGTCAAATACATATGGAACAAAAAAAAGTAAACTAAAATCATTAACAATTTAGGCAATTTTAAATTTGAAACCCACATTCAAAAAAATGACTTGCAGTAAAGTTGATTTTGAATATCCAGTAAGATATATACATTTATATCTAGATCAGTCTTTGGTTATAAAGAAAGAACTGGACAGGTTCCTGTACTTCTTTAAACTTCCATTCCTACAAAGTACACTCTATCTTCCATGGTTGTCCCATTGTTTAAATCAGAACCTGCAGACTGCGAAAGCGGTTGGTAGTGACTGGCCACTGTTGTCAGCAGCTATAGATAGAATGGCCGCCTGTTTCGTAGTGCACACCCTGCACTTCAAGCACAATGTTCTTGCTGGGACAGCTAGAATTGTCAAGTCTCTGCCAATTTCCAGAGGACACAAGTGCAGGACTTGGCTCTGATCAACTGTACACATGTCATTTTTCAATTCAGACTAAAGGGAATGAGGAGGAACAACAGAAAAGTGAGAAACACAAATCCATAAGACTGGTCTCTTATTTCCCTTCGGTTAAGGACAGTTAAGGTCTCAAAATAGAACCAACACATTTGTAGAATAAGACAAATTGGCAAATGATGTTCCCTACAAAAACCATTCAGAGACTCCTAAAAGATGGACTTCACTTACACTGTAATGCTGTGATTCCATAGCAACTTTTTAAGTACCTAGATATACACAAAACACTGTTCTCTTTTAAAGACTCACATGCTTCCAATTGCCATACTAGGACCAGCTGACTGCCACCTATGTTTCTGAGACTGGACCATTCTTTCCAATGTAAATATATTTTCCCCACAGTCCTCAATGTGACCTCTGAAGCCCTCTGCTATTTCAACTGAAAAACTGGGATTACTCACTTTCCCTAAATTACTTATCTTGCACCAATCATCTGCTCAAGTACACAGTCTTCCATTAAAAAACATGGATTAAATCTTTAGGGAAGGATACCTAAAAATCAAGGGAATGTTTGTGCAGACTGTGCATCCCTAATCTGAATTCATGAAATGCTCCAAAATGCAAAACATCTGGAGCACTCACATGATGCCAAGAGTGGAAAATTACACAAACTCTTGTGAGAAGTTGCAATCAGAAAGCAGGCACACAGCAGGTGTGATGGCTCATGCCTGTAATCCCAGCAGCTCAGGAGGCTGAGGCAGGAGGATTCCAAGTTCAAAGTCAGCCTCAGCTATCTGGCAAGACCCTGTCTCAAAATAAAAAAGGGCTGGGGATGTGGCTCAGTGGTTAAGCACCCCTGGGTTCAATCCCTGGGATATTTGGAAGGATGGATGGAAGGAAGGAAGGAAGGAAGGAAGGAAGGAAGGAAGGAAGGCAAGCATGCATGCTATATGCAGCACATAGCTGTATACAACTACCTTCAGGCTATGTATGTAAAAATATATATAAAAATACCAAAGTTTCATGTTTAGATTTGGGTTCCATCCCCAAGTTATTTCATTATACATGTATGCAAATATTCCAGAATCCAAAAAAATCCCAAACACTTCTGTTTTCCAACAAGTCTTCCCTGGGTTTGAATAACTGATTAGAGTGGCTCACAGAACTCAGATAAGAGATAATCTGTATGATACTGTGTGTGGTCTTCATTTCCTGCCCACCCAACCCCTAATAAGTGTGTCTGTCTGTATAATAATGAGTTGACTGATGGCTTAAGGGCTCCTGGGTGGGGGACTGGTTGTCAGGGAAACCCAGTAAAGATTGACAATTTTAGTCCCATACTCTGACCCCCAGATAAGGGAGAGGGACTGAAGGTGGAGTTAATCACCAATGGTCAACGATGTCATCAAGCATGCCCCACAATAAAGCCTTCAAAAAAAAGCACCAGAAGGGAAAAGGTTTAGAGAATTTCTAGGTAGTTCCACACAAGGAAGAGGCTACCCAGAGAGGGCAATGGAAGCTCCACCTCTCCCCATTCCTGGATCTATGCATCTCTTCCATTGAACAGTTTGTATGTACCCTTTTAATATCCTTTATAGGAAACTGGTACACACGAGGTACTCTTAGCAAATCAATCAATCCTGAGGGGGGCTTCTCAGAAAATAGATTCATAGCTGACTGGTCAGAAGCCCAATCAAAACTGAGGCTTGTAATTCTGAAGTATGGAGGGGTGGGAGAGGAACAGATCTGAGGGACTGCGTCTACAACCTGTAGAATCTGAAACTGTCTCCAAGTAGACAGTGTCCAAACTGAATTGAACTATAGGACACTCAATTAGTACCCCTGGAAAACAGACTGGATGGCTGATTCCCGAGTGTGTGAGGAGGAATCCCCAGACATTTGATGTCAGACATGCTGTGATGCAGTAGCTAAGCTATGGAGCCAACCTAGGTGCCCTTCAACAGATGAATGGAAAAAGAAACTGTGGTGTAAATACACAATGGAGTATTACTCAGCCATTAAGAAGAATGACTTCATGACACTTGCTGGTAAATGGATGGATCTGGAGACTTAGCAGGCTAAGTGAAATAAACCAGTTCCAAAAAAATTAAGGTCAAATGTTTTCTCTGATATGTGGAAACTAACCCACAGTAAGCAGGCAGACAGGAAGAGCAGAATTTCAGTGGATAAGACAAAAGGGAATGAAGGGAAGAGAGGTGGGATAGGAAAATGAAAAAACAGTGGAATATGACACAACTTTTCTATGTACACATACAATACACCACAGTGAATGTTACCATCATGTGCACCCAAAAGACTAGGGTCCTATATAGAAGATATGTTCCATGCTTGTACAATTATATCAGAATGGATTTTATTGTCATGTATAACTAAAGAGAATAATTTTTTAAAAGGGCTATGATGTGCTGAGTGTGAAAGAAAACACATTTTGGTTTCTTTCCATTCTAAGAGACATACCAAAGTTTCAAATGTACTTTATCACTTAGGGAAAGTTAAAAGCTTAGAGAAATTTTACAATAGATACTATACAGGTTTCAGAGACAAAGTTTATCATACTCAATATTCAAGGTGTTCTAGAAATTTCTTAAGTTATCACTCTTAAAAATGATTTATAACTCGAAGGTAGTGCACCAAAGAATAGAATTTTAGGTTCAAATTTTGACTGCCACTTTTTGGCATAGACCTTTGGCAAATTACTCAAAATTTCCCTGAGCTTCAGTTTTCTTATCTACAAGATGGTAATAAAATAGCTTGGATTAATTAAAACAACTGCATATAAAATACAGCAATGCTTGAGGCAAAGTATACACTCAGTAAATAAGAATTATTGTTCATCAAATAGCTGACTTTCACTTGCAAGGCACTTGCCAACCATGTGCCTGTTAACCAGAGACAGAGTGAACAGTCTACTCTGCCTGCTACAGATGGGCACTAACAGTTCCTAACAGTTTTATAAGTCTTCCCAGGTTCTTATAACTTCGGAAGGCAATTCCTGCCCCCAGGCTCCATAATGATACCTAGTCCCATTCCATTAGGTATTAAAAAACAAGAAAAAAGGCTGGTAAGACCAGCGGTAATACTGAAGTAATACCAATCCAAGAAAATGAAAATTAAAGTGCCATATTAACTCACTTTGCTTAAAATCAGGGGTGTAGAATGATACAGTATTGACTACCTTCCCAAAAGAATTAAAAGCACAGAGCAGAAAATTAAAAGATTAATTCTGCACATAGCAGAATTAAAAGCAACAGAGAAAATTATAATTTTCTCTACTGATCAACCCTTTAAAGTGTGTTGTGTTTGTGTGTGTGTGTGTGTGTGTGTGTGTGTGTGTGTTTGTGGGTGTAGAGGTGCATCTAGGACTTACTTTCATTTATTACCTGAACTTAACAGCAATTCTTTTCACAGAATACTCCCCTAATGCCTACTCTGTGCTGGGTATTAACAAAATAGTAAGGAAACTCTGTAACAGACAGTCTGGGGCTGGGGCTGTAGCTCAGTGGTAGAGTGCTTGCCTAGCACACGTGAGACACTAGGTTCAAGCCTCAGCATCACATAAAAATAAACAAAATATAGGTATTGTGTCCATCTATGACTTAGTCTGCTGTCAGTGTGCCAGGCTAGTGAAGGATTCAGACTACCAGCATTCCCATCATATTTTTGTTAAAAGTAAATTAGACAATCAGAAAATCAAGATTTATTGTCTAGGTTACTTAATTTTAACATCCATTGATAACTATGCAGACAAAAAATGGCTTTTCCCTTTTAAATTCTGAAATACACCTCAATCAGACTTATTACTTACATCAATACTTACTTTTATCTACATTTGCCTGTAATACATTTTTTTTTTTACCAAATTAACACTCAAGCAATAAATGATAAAATCTTCCATTCTGACTTTATTTTTACTTTATCACAGTAAGTTCAGCATGAAACATGGTTATGTGGTTAAAAGTTTGTTATGTGCCATAGATTTAGATTACAGAAGACTTTCTTGTGGCTATAAATCTATACATAAACTCTTATAATGAACATAGGATACTATCAAATACTAGGAAGCCACGTGACTTAACATCATACACACAAAGCATGTTCACCTATCCTTTTAACAAAAGTGAAAATGTAATTGCTAAATTTTATCTTCTGGTGTTTTATTATTGTTTTCTTACATTATGTTCAAGGTATAAAATTTTCTTTTAGCGGACAACAGTAGAAAATAGAACTGATGAATTGTTTCTATTTGTGATTAAGAACAAAGTGATAAAGACAGAATTTGAAAACACCAACCCCTAGAAAAACAAAACAGGAAAGCTAGAATAACACAGGACTATTCAGAGGTTACAAACAATAAGAATGTCTTATCGTTTCCAAAGCTGAATATACTGTAGTATTCACTCATAATACTACATAAGACTCTAAAACTAAAATGTATCTAACCTATAGTTGAAGATTTGTGTACATTAACCAATAACTTCCTATGCGCCAAACAGCATTCTAAGTGCTTTGCAGCTCATTCAACCCTCACAATCACTTAAGAGATTAAGCAACATTACTACTTCCAAGTCATATGGCACTGAGAGATTAATTTATTTATCCAAGGTCACAAAGCTGTTGTGTGACCGAACCAAGATCAGAAACTAAGCAATCCTTTTGTGGAGTTCATTTTTAATCATTTTATTCTTCCGCCAAAGACAGGTGATAATGTTCTTTATTCATGATGCCGAACTACACAGTTCCAAGTTCTAACTGTTGTCTGTGAGTACAGTGTGAGTGAAGTGTGCAGGTCATTATTACAGAATTAGCAGGAGCTCAGAGACGGAAAAGATATTCTCTTTACCAACTAGAGGCTGACTTCCCAAGGATATACCAATTTTTTGGCAAAGACTACTCTGTCTGTAGTTGTGGAGACTTCATTTGAAGTCCCTAAGCAGTCACACTAGTGCTACTTAATGCCAGTGCCATCCCAAGTCCAAACTCGGAAACCAAAGCTTCATGGCAATGCTCATTTGAAAAGATGGAACACACTGCTGATTCTGAATGTTTAAGATCCTAATGAAATTTAAAAAAAAAAAAATACATTTGAAACACTCAGAACTTTATACTCTCATGAAATTGCCTTCATATTAAACAGGAAAATAAAAAGTTATAAAATTTAAAAATAATTATATGATAATATCTGTCTTCCTCAGACTTCTTAGCTACTAGGTCCTCTCTCTATGGGGAAGAAAAGAGAAAAGGAGCAAGAGAAGAGTGAGAGCTCAATCCAAGCAGCTTATAGGAGATCTTAAGTTAGGAAGGCTGAAGAGAAGTTAGGCAGAAAGACCAGAGGAATTAGGCCAGCAACCTTGTTGGTGTGCTGTTCATTCTATCACTCCACAGAACAATTCAACACACAAGCTCCGTCACTTGATGGCACTTTCAAGTCAATGTATTGGGGGGGGGGAATCACCCTTCCTAATAATTACTTTAGTCTTTAGCAATCAAAATATAGGTATTTATTTATTTATTTGGAACCAGGGATTGAACTCAGGGACACTCAGCCACTGAGCCACATCCCCAGCCCTATTTTGTATTTTATTTAGAGACAGGGTCTCACTGAGTTGCTTAGGGCCTCGCTAAGTTGCTGAGGCTGGCTTTGAACTCGTGATCCTCCTGACTCAGCCTCCCAAGTGCTGGGATTACAGGCGTGCGCCACCACGCCCGGCAAAATATAGGTATTTTTAAACTCAGAAATTTTATAAAGTATTCTACTTTATATTACTATAAAAGGAAACTAGGGAAATAAAATCTTCCTAACAACATTTAAGACAGATAATTGGATATTTACCAATTAACTAGCAAAACAAAAAAAAAAAAACAGGAGGAGGAGAAAGAACAGAAAACAGGAATAATACATTTTAAAGTAAAATACCTAAAAAACTATTTACAGTCAAGACAAAATGTTTCTGAAACCAGTCTCGTATGGTCAGTGATAAGCCTTTGTTTTAACAGATTTCTATGTCTTCCAACTATCCCAATGATGTCCCAATGATCTGGCATACAACCAGTTACTCATGGGACCAATCCCATTTATATCTTATCAAAAAACACCTTTAAATTTTGCAAGCTTTTACTTGCGTATTTTCATAGACAACATGACAGCCTAACTTCCATAAGAAGGCTTCTCAAGTGTAAAATACCAAAGTTAATTAACATGATAGAGTAACTAATACTTTAGTTCCTAAGTGAAAAATGGTGATTAACAAGGGAAAAAATTCAGCACAACGCCTTAAAAATGTTTCAAAGTTTCTAACATGGAGTATCAAATTTTACACCTAAAAGATCTGGAACTCTACTACTAGATGAAACAATGTAAGTAAATATTCACATACTCACAGTCCTCCTTCAAGGACTTACCTTCTTTTTATCTCTCATTGAGCCTTTGCCTCGGACCATTATTTTACATCCAGT
Source organism: Glaucomys volans (assembly GCA_020662805.1). Lineage (NCBI taxonomy): Eukaryota > Metazoa > Chordata > Mammalia > Rodentia > Sciuridae > Glaucomys > Glaucomys volans. Next base: position 241,706 of record JAJEJO010004043.1, read on the forward strand.
TTCTGCTTCAAGCTGTTTAGCTGTAAGTCCTCTGGGTCCAAGGATTCTCCCAACAAAATTAAACTGGAAAAACAGAGTCACAAATTATTCATTTGCTAATATGGTCCTTAAAATTATTTTTATGTATGTATATATGTACGTCTGTATGTACACGTGTGTGTGTAATAAGAAGTAAACTTTAGAGCCCTCATGAATTTCATGACAAGTTTGGGATAAAACTATTGTTTTAAATAAAATTATCATATGTATTAATACAAACAATGAATTAGAAACAATACCCAGCTACACAGAGGAACTGTGTGGAATTGTCCAAAAGTATATAATATAAGCCAGAGTACATTAAAGAGCTGACAAATTACTGGATGCCATCTAAGAATATAAATCTATTCTATAAAATTTCTGTCGCTTCCAAATGATGGGTGCTGAAGCAATTTTTATTCCATTAGTAGTAACTGCCCTTTTGATAAAAAAAACAAAAACAAAAAAAACCCCAAAGTCCTATTTTCATAATCAAAAAAGTCATACTTTGTCCAGAAAGAAACATATAAATTATAATTCTGAGTTGGTTGCTACAACACTGAGGGCCAAATCTGTATTCTACCGTACATGCTCTCTAGGCCTTGAGATTATACATTTTTCATCACATTTCTTGAACAATTTCATGTGTGCATCCTTACTTTCCTTTATTTTTTCCATTTCTATCTTTAATTTATACTGCTATTTCTTGTAAGGAGCCTAAAACTTATTTTCCATGAATAAATCAGTCATATAAGTAACTGTACAAATGAAACTTATTTTCATGCAACAGAAACTTCTAGAACTCATGTGAAAGTTCTTAAGGCCAGCAGTTTTTGAGGCATTTTACTTTAAAATTTATTATTTGTTTTCTGCTCTAACCTCCTGCCACTTTCTTGTTTAGCTACTTTAATTAGTAAATATCCCCCTATCTCTGTGTGGACATTGAAAAGCATATTTTCTTCATTTGCATACCTGTATAAAATACAAAATGAGTGTCTTCTACCAGTTGCATAAAAACCCATGGGTGATTTTCATTTATTTATTCAATCAAATAAATACTGATTCTTATGGATACAGCTTCCCACCTTTCTCCTGCATTTATACTGTTAGTGTACCATTACATAAAAGTAACAAACTAGAATATTTACTATTGGACATAAGAAGCTGGGTACTTCCTTCGCCCTTGTGTACTCCACAGGCTATCTCTGGCCTCAAAGGGGCTTGTCTTTGAGAAAGTGATTCTCAAGTGCAAAGGAGTAGTGCACATGCATCTTCTGAAGAAATTCTCCTCCCCCAGGGGACTCTGATACAGCCCCAAGTTGAGACTCTTAGCCTTTGATCTATAAGCACTTAACTAACTCTGTAAGATTCAGAAATATGCCCAAGCCACCTATTTACATTCAAAAGAAGCCCTTATTCTTGCCCAGTTTCTTGGCACACTGTATTGTCTAAACATAACTGTCATCTATTTTAACTAGGAATTTATTTTTTAGAATCCCCAGTCAACCTCAGTATCCCACAACTCCAATTTGAAAAAAATCGAAGTACACTAAGGTGAAGTGCTTCAACTCTGAAAACAGAGACTGATTCAATTGGTTTGATTCAAGTTCCAATGAGACAGTAATTAGGAATTTCAAAGTCACATCAAATAAACCTTGACTACATAATGCAGGTAACACTACCTGGAAGAGCGACAGTGCCAGCTGTGCACACAGCGTAACACGCTCACAAGGTCCAGTCTGAGATCTGGCGTAAGGGAGACGACTGACTGTCTCCAGATCCCACCACACGTTCTCTTCATGGAACCTGTGCCCTTTGGTTTACTCAACAATTGAACTTAGAATGTCACAGAAAAGGAAATGATCAATGGCAAATTTGACCTACAGAACTTAAGACAGACTTCATACACACTAAGAAAAAAAGGGGGGGGAGGTGGAAATAACATATAAAACTATCTCTGCCCACAAAATGACAACAGCCAGATTCCTGACATAAAAGTCATAGAGTCTTCTCAAGAATCACTGAAATACTCCAAACAGGAAAAAAAGACTTCCAGGCTTCATTATTTGAGACTCATCTCAAAGGCTGGCTGATCACCTAAAACTAGAGCCAGCAGTGGACAAGCTCTGCTCATAAGCAAGAGCTCCCCAAATTGTCAGTGCTTCGTATCAAATATTGATAGCAAAGTTCACCAAAGACTTCAGGAAGGGCTGGAGCATGAAAAAACAGCACAAGGTAAAGAAGCAGGAGAGACAGGACTAGACGAGGGACTGACTTTGAGAAAAAAGATACTGCAGATAAAGTAGATGGCATTAAAAAAAGAAAAGAAAAGAAAAGAAAAAAAGAACAGCTTTAGGTGATAGTACTTTCTAAAATGACCATACACATTTATAACCAAAAGTGTAAGCATTTGCTTTGAGTCACTTTCTTCTCTCAACACTCTTACTACCGTTTTTTGTTTTCGTTTTTAAGTCATTCTGGTGGTGTACTATTAAATGATGATGTGATTAGCAATCTGACAACTACTGACAACTAATGAAGTTGAGCATTCTAGTGTGTGGATGGCCATCTGGATACACCTCTTTTTAAATACCTTTGCAGTTTCCCAGTGTCTATTTTGCTGTTATCTTTTTCTTACTGATATCCTACTTTGTGGTGACATGTATACACATCTTCTCCCATTCTGGGGCTTGCCTTCTTTTTAATGGTGTCTCATGATGATTCCAAGTTTAATTTTAATGTGGCTCAATTATCAATCTTCTCTTCATGGTTGATGCTATGTCCTGTTTGTTTTAAAAAAAAGCCTTTTTCCACCCCAAGGTCATCAAAACATCCTCCTTCACAAGTTTTATTGCTATGCCTTTCAAATGTACGTCTGTAGTGCACCAGGAATCGCTATCTGTGTATGACACAACTCTTTTTATCCCCTACACATGGACAGTCAAATGTTTTAGTCCATTTTGTTACAAAGACCATTGTTTTCCAACTGTTCTGCAAGTATCATCACAGTAAAAGATACTACATTTATAAATGCAGTCATGTGCCATGTAAGGATGTTCCAGTCAACAACAGACTACACATACCAGAGCAGTCCCATAAGATGATGAAAAACCCCTACTGCCTAGGGACAGCACAGTGCAGCACACTGCTCTCATGTCTGTGGCGATGCTAACAGAAACATACCTACTGCATCACCAATCAGGTAAAAGCAGAGCACATGCAATTATGTACAGAACACAATTCTTGATAATACATGATTGTGTCACTGATTCACATACTTACCACACTAAACTTTTCATCATTGTTTTATTGTAAAAAACATTTTACAGTAGAGCAGCACAGCATGTTACGCTGGCAGCAGCCTCATACATCTCATGTTTACCATGTCTGTTGATTGCATCAAGAGGCCACATAGACTACCCTATTCTGCCTGTGTAAGTACATTCTATAATGTTTCCATAACAAAACTGCATAACACATTTCTCAGAATATAAACCATTCATAAGGAATCTGTAACTATACCTCAGTCTCTAGGCTCTCCATTGTATTTCACTAATCTATTTATTCTTTCTTTAACATCATGCTCCTATTAATTAGTGACTTTATAATAGATCTTGCTTCCCAGTAAAGCATGTTCTTCTACCTTGCTCTTCAAGAGTGTCTTGGCTATTTCCTCTGTACTTCCACACATATTTCAGAATGAGCTGCTCAATTTCTAAAATATTTTAAAGAATTTTCATTGAAATCATATTACATTATAGTGTATATTCAAAACTAGGAATGTGGTATCTAACTTCTCCATTTGATTAGGTCATCTTTCATTTCTCTCAAGAATGTAAACTTTTTAAGCATTTTTCATTGCGTCTTTACTCTCATTTAAGACTAATTTCTAGAAATTCATAGGGTTCTTCCTGCCATTGCATTTTGTCTTTTTCAATTATTTTTTCTGTAAAACAAACACATAATTGGTTTTCCTATATCAAACTTGAACTCAACAATCTTGTTTTATTATTATGGATTCTCATTTTTTCTGTAGTTTCTTTAGGGTTATTTATGTAATCAATCATATCACTTGCAAATAATAAGTTATATTTTTTCCTTTCGAACTATATATTTTTATTTCTTCTTCTTGCTATCCTTACAGCACTGCCACTGTACCAAATTCCAAGATTAAAGATTTCAAGGTTCACCCAAAAGTTTGAAGCAATGTATAGACATTTTTGTATATACACTGTTTCAGTTTATACTGAACTTCCAACAGTCAAATGTTAAACCAACCTTCCACTCTGAAATAAACTCAACTTGATCACAATTCATTACTCTTTTTCTGGGGGGAAGGGGGTTACCAAGGACTGAACTCAGAGTTACTCGACCACTGAGCCACCTCCTATTTTGTACTTTATTTAGAGACAGGGTCTCACTGAGTTGCTCAGCGCCTTTCTTTTTGCTAAGGCAGGCTTTGATCCTCCTGTCTCAGCCTCTCAAGCCACTGGGATTACAGGCATGCGACACCACGCCTGGAACAATTTATTATTCTTTAAATAAACTACTGGGTTCAGCTTCCGAGCAATTTGGTGATTTTTCTTAAAAAAAAAAAAAAAAATTTACATTCACGAACAGAACTGACCTATGATTTACCTTTCTCACAATATGCTTCTCAGGTTTTGGCATTAAGGTTATACTGGCCTCAAAACATCTTAGAATGTATTCCCTCTTTTTTCTTCTCTCTGGGTGAGCTTCTGTAAGCCTAGTGTTATTTCTTCTTGAAATACTGAACAGAATTTCACTGGTGATACCACCTGGGACCAGAGTCTTCCCTGTGGAAAGTTTTAAATTATGGATTCAATTTCTTTGATCCATACTCCTTAGTATTGTCAATTTTTATACATTGTTTATACCTAGAAATGTGTCTATGTAGTCTAATTTTTCAAATTTGTTGACTTAAAGTTTGTCTAATTTTTTATTTAATATCTATAAGATCTGTAGTGAAATCCATTTTTTACTCCTTATTAGTTACCCATATTTTCCTTTTTCTTTCATTCTCCAAAGAATTCTCCTTTGTTTTTGTTGATTGGGATGGAAAGATTTCAAACAGGGTCAGTATTCACCCCTCTCACTCACTGTACTCCTACATTTGCAATGTAAATTTGCACCTCCTCCCACATCTTTAATCTAGGGTACCACTGACTTGCTTTGGCTGATACAATGTAGTAGGAAAAGAGGGTATACCATCAGTTAAAAGTCTACCTTATGTGTGTTTCCACTCTCTTAATGACCTATAGCTCCCATGGAGACAAATATGCACTAATCTGTTGGAGGAAGAAATAAAAGTGACCCAGTAACCATCAATGTCTACTGCCAGGAACCTCTCAAAAGCAGAACTGCCCTGCTGAATTCAGTCACAGAATTCAGCTGGAGCTCAAGAAATTGTTCACTTAAGTATTAAGTAAAATTTGGGGGTGGTTTATTACAATGCAGCAATAGCTAGACAATATGTACCAATTCTCTTCAATTTGAAATTTTCTTCTTGATTTCTGCTTTAGTTTTATTTCCTTCCTTCTGCTTCCTTTGGGTTTAATCTGTTATTGTTTTTCCAACTTTCTGAAAAGGATGCTTTACTTATTGCACCTTTTCTCCCCTAATGCACATATTTTAAGTTTTACACATAACTAAGCTGTCTTTAGCAGTGCCCCAAAGTTTTGATATGTAGAATTTCCATTATTAAGGTAAAAATAATTTGAAAGCTATTGAATATTTAAATGTATTTTTCTCATTTCAAACCTGTAAGAATTTCCTAATTACCTTTGGTTTTGATTTCTACGTTCCCACACTGTAATTAGAAAACATACCATGTAAAATGTGCTTCTATTTGTTCAGATGTGCATTTCAGTACAGGATATAACCAAATTTTATAAATATTCTGTGAGTGCCTGAAAAGAATGCAAAGTCTACTGTTATTAAGATATTTGTCTCTGTTTTGCAGTGCTGGGGACTGAACCCAGGGCCTCAGGGATGCTAAGCAAACAAATTGCCACCAAGCTATGCCTAAGTTTTATTTGTCCTTTTACTTCTATTTTTGCTTTACATGTTTATGGGCCATGTTGTTTGGCATACACAAATGTAAAAAAATATATCTTTCTGTCAATATTAAGTGGCCATCTTTATTTTCAGCAAAGACTTTTGCCATTAAGCCTATGTTAATATTAATATAAAGATACAAATTTTTACTTGACTTTAAGATGTGTATTTCTGGATTACATGCTTTCAATATTCTGTTACTGTATTTTAAAAGGTATTCCCATAAATGGCATCTGAGTAATTTCGTTTCTTCATACAAACTGTCAATCTTCCAATTTCAACTTAACCCATTTATAGTACATGGTTTTATATCTACCCCCTCAATAAGTGATTTCTACATGTCCTGCCTCTTTTATTCTATTATGTTCCTTTCCTATTTTCTTTTATTTTTCTATTACCTTGGAAGTTAGATGCTTATTAACCCAGAGATTACAACATGCTCTAAAAGACATGTTCGTGTATACTTTTACTCTTTTTAAGTACAATATAAGGACTCCAGAATGCTTAACACCATTTACCCCCTATCAATTTTAAGATTCTAATAATAATTTCTCAAATAATATACATATTTTTAATCAACAGGACAATGTCCTCACTTTGTACAGATAACAGGCATTTAGATTTACCAACATATTTACCATTTCTGTTGCTATTTATTTCTTTCTGCATAGTCAACTCTGTAACTAAAGTCATTTTTCTTCTGTCAGAAAAATACCCTTTAATATTTCTTCATCTGAAATGTCTTATTTTTAATGGGCATGGAATTCAAGTTCAAGTTATCTTCTTACACATAGTTTTCAAGATTCTTTACACTGTATTCTGGACCCTTCTGTTACTTCTGATAAGGGAGGTCTGAGTTTTACCAATGACCTATGAAGGTGATCTTTTCTCTATGCTGGTTGTTTTTAAGACTTCTATCTCATCATTAGTTTTCAGCAGTTCTAATATGATATACATAGACACAGTCCTATTCATACTCAGCAGGGTTAGTCAGAGCAACAAGTCACATATCTATGACTTACTTTCTTTGGTTTTTAAGTTCTTGATCATCTCAAAACTCTACTTCTGCCCCAATCTTTCTCCTTTTAATACTACAATTACAAAAAATATAACTTTACACTGTATTTCTTTTATTTATCCTACCCCATTATAGTTTGATGTGAGGTAACTCCCAAAAGCTCATGTGTGAGACAATGCAAAAAGTTTTGGAGGTGCTGTGACTGGGTGAGGAGAGCCTTAACCCAATAAGTGAATTAATCACCTGATGGTATTAACTGAGTAGTAACTGCAGGTGGGTACGGTGTGGTGGAGGAGGTGGGGCATTTGGGGGCATGCCACTGGAATATATATTTATATCTGGCCAGTGAAGATCTCTCTGCTTTCCGGTCATCATGTGAGCCGCTTCCCTTCAACACACTCTTCTGCCATGGTGTACTGCCTCATCTGCAGCCCCGAGGAATCAGCCTGCTGTCCATGTACTGAGACCTCTGTGAACTCTTCCTTCTCTACAATTGTTCTGGTCAGAGCCTTTAGTCAGAGCAACGAAAAACGTGACTAAAATATTCATACTGTATTCCTTTTATTTATCTTACCACCTTCCTGTATTTCCCATTCCCTCTGTGTCTCAGTGCTAAAGATTTTCTTTTGAGCTATATTCCAGTTCACTAATTCTATATTCAAATGCTTCTAACCTTCTGTCAAACTCATCTTAACTCATAGCAGTTAAGGGATATTTCAGTCTGATTTTTTTTTTTTTGGTCTCCATATTTCTGCTTTCTTACACACAGTAAAAACATTGTTCTTACAAAGTCTGGATCTGATAATTCTAATATTTAGCATTTCTGTGTTTGATTCTTTTTTTCTTTGGATTTATGTTAATGTCATTTTGCTTCCCTATATGACTAATTATTTTTTATTCTATCAGACAATGTAGTTAATAAATACCCTACAGAAATAACATAAGGCCTAAGATGATGTTATCTTATTTCAGTAAGGATGTATGTTAGCTTCTACTAAGCATCTATAGTTAATACCAACACAAGATCACTTCAATACAATTTCACTTATTGAGAGCCAATTTTGAGTTAAGGTACAGTCTCTAGAAAGATCTGGGATGTTCTGAGTGAAGGATTATGCCTAGAGTGCACACTCATCTCTATCCAAAGAAACGATCGGACAGGGGGTAGTAATATAAAGTCCAATCTCTGTAATACAAAGCTCAGCCTCTCAGCCACCCTTCCCAGATTCAACAAACATACCCAAATGAAAAATATCAGGATTATATTCTTAATCATTTGGCCTCCTGAGGATCCTGAACTATAGTAATCTGTTATCTTCTTGATAAGTCTCTGATGAATTCGATCAGATTTTTTTTTTCCTTCTAGGTCCTATTTTACTAGAACTGCGTTGCTGAGCTGAACTACTTTGTCCTTAAACAGAGAAATCCACTAAGCACTTTCTAAGAGGATGTCTTTTAATCTAAATTGATACATAATCAACAAAACTTCAGAAAGTATAGGATGAAAGTATATTGGAAAGAGGGTCTGATAAAAAGAAACTTCACAGAAAATCTTATAGAATTTTTCACCCTGCCTGGCCCTGTGTCTGTCTCCAGTAAGCTCTTCCTACCTTCCTGTAACTTTTTAACTTAACCAGTTTATATAATCAAGGACTCTACAGATCTTTTTGCCCTATTCCCCAACCAGGACAGAGTAATCTTTACATCCCATCATTCATTCATTTTGTTTAGTTTTGGTTATTTTTTAGCAGAATATAAAATGGCCTTTCATTTTCAAATTCAATTCAACAAAACATTTATTCAAAACTTGCTAGCTGGTAAGAAGTGAAACAGATATGAGGATTTTAAAAAAGAAAAAAAGGAAACTTCCTGCTCTCAAGAAGTCTGTGAAAATGCCTTTTCTCTATTTGCTTCCTTGACTATTTCTTAAAAGTAAAGGCTTGCCAATTACTCATAATTTATTGTACTCTACACAGATGCCAATTCATATGTCAGATATGCACTATATGTCTCAAACATGGCCCAAAAGAGTCTGGAAAAATGCATTGGAGATACGTTAGCACATCAAATAGGTAACTGGTTTTGACCTCTGTCCTTTGTCAAACCAGTTGGTCTACCTTTTCTGACCACTTCAAGAGCCTTCTCTGGCACATCCTGCCCTTTTCAATACACCTCGCTTGCTGGAACCACAGCATCAAAACTATGCAGAAAAATGGTTCTATCACAGCTAATTAGGCCTTGCAATTTTTACTTGCTAAATTAAAAAATGTTTTTAAACTACACAAAACCAAAACATTAAATCTGTGACACAAAATTTTCTTAATCTTAAAAAACAACCACTACTGTCCAAAACAGCAACAAACAGTTGAAGTGTGTAACATCCAGAGTCTAATGCAATTGGAACTGTCAAGGTCGTTCCTTCTCAAAATGCTGTAAGTAGACAATGAAAAAAAAATTAATCATAGCAGCTGCTTTGTCTACTGCAACCAATTTCCAAGTTAATATCCTTTGCCTTGCATTAAAATTCATTGTGTTGATTTATCATGCCAGTTCTGCAGCTTCATTCAATTAAAACAATGTCACAACACTTTCAAAGAAAATCATTTCAAACAGCCTGAGCTAAGTACGACTTTAAAAGCCTAAATAAGGGAAAGACAAAAAAAAAAAAGAAGATGTTCATTAACCCCACTGTTTAAGTGCAAGCATTTTCTGTGGCTCACCAATTATATTTCTGCCAAGTGGCATGTTAGTTTCTAAATAGGTTTAACAACAAAGATGTCTAATGATATTCACTGTTGCTCACTACATTCTTCATAGAAATATTTCTCCCAATGATAAAATGTAAAATTATGAAAAATCTTTCCATTAATCTTTTAAGAATTCTACATTAAAGATAAAACTTCCTGTGACACATTATCAAAACTGATAAAAAGTAGATTTTCAAAAGCATCTCAGTGAACCTTTAAGAAATATTGAAGAGTAATCTCTGCTTAAAAATTTGTAATTAAAAAACTATTAAAAACATGCACTTTGTTTAGATTGCTTTTCAGAAAAGTGATAATCTGTTCTTAAAGATCATGTCAAGGTGACTTTAGTAGATTCCTTAAAAACCTTACTTCATCTCACATAAATAACATAGTATTAAATACAGACACCCAGAAGCATGTGTTTGGATATTTGTTAGTGAAGTCTCACTCAGAAGACAAAATAAAAAACCTCCTCTAATCTAGCCAATACACTAGTCAACATTAGATTATCTGTGTACGTCTTTAAATGAGAAAAGAACAGTGAGCTTATAAGCAGGACAGCTGTTTTTAGTTTAAAATATCAGAATGAATATTTCAAAGTCTTTTGGTTTTGGGGAAAGCAAAATGTCTTACCCTTTTTTCTACCTTCATCATTAATTTTAGATAAAGTAGCCAAATATGTCCCCAGAGAAATAGTTAATCTACACATTACATAATTACTATTGGCATCATTTGATAAAACCTTTCTTATATTAGGACTTAATGAACACTTAGTTCTCATGGCATGTGAACCACAAGCACCATTTAAGAAAAATCTTACAAACCTATGTACAGGAAGGCACTGACAGCTGCTGTACATGAGGAAAACTAATAAGCAACTAAAAAAAATATGAAATTATGGCATATGAATTAAGATATTCTAAATTAAGGTAAATCTTCATTTTTTGAGTACTAATATAACAAGGTAACAAGTTAAAATCACTCAAACTTGGGTGAATAAGATAGATGATTATCCTTCTAGAAGCTAACTAAAAAAGTTATGAAAAAAAGCTTAACAAATTTAGGAAAAAAAAAATGAAAGCAAGGAAGGTCAACAGGGTTTTTTGACATAAGCAGGCGACTATGAGAAAATAAAGCTGGAAACCTTACACACTAAGACTTTTAAGAGATTCCAAAGTACTTTTCAAGCCTTTATTTTTGTTATTACCTCTTTCTTCAAGCCACAAAAGCAATTCACTATTCTGAAAAACTGGCAGAGACTTTTTCTTCTTCTAATACCTTTGTTTTCCCTTCCTTCCTATTAAGTAAGTAAAAACTCTTCCTCACCCACAATACTTAATGCAAGTGTTAGCTCTGCAATTGCCCTGTTCCTTGATTTCCTAAGACAGGTATTTCTCTGATCCAAAGTGAGGTAGGATCCCTTGGCACCCAGACCTCATAAGCCACAAGGTTTATGATCCACATGTTTCTTGCAGGTCATTACTTCAAGTCAGGCACAAGCTCTCTTAATTTAGTTTAGAATTCACAGTACTTTACACAACATATAACATGGAAAGTAAGTGAAATCATATCTAGCACCAACATGACACTCAAGAGGTATCAGATTTGGAAACATTTTGGATTATCAGATTAGGAACACCAAGTCAGTTAAGACTATGCAAATATTCCAAAAGCCCCAAAATTCCAAAACGTTGAGAAGAAAAAAAAAAAACTGGGATTTTTAAATTTTCAAAAATTTGGATGGCAGATTGCCTGGAATACTTGGTGCCACAGGCCAAAACAAAAGAAGATAATATAAAGATGAAAGCAAAAATAAATGAAAGAGAATCAAAACAACAAAGATTAAGAAAACTAAGACCTCATTTTTTAACAACAACAAAAAAACTGACAAACTGTAAGCTAGACTAACCAAGAAAAAAAAAGAACCTAAAAAAATAAAATTATTAAAAAAAGAAAACAACTGATACAAAGAAACAATTGTTAAGATATTAAGAGACTACTATGAATAATTACACACCAACAAATTGGACAACCAAGATTAATAAATTCCTAAAAACATACAACCTACCAAAACTGAATTGTGAAGTTATAGATAACCTGACCATACCAATGTGCAGTAATCTATCCAAAACTTTCCAACAAGGAAACACCCAAGGACCACATGGCTTCACAGGTAAATTCCACCAAACACTAAGAAGGATTACGCCAATCCTTCCCAAACTCTTCCAAAAAACAGAACAGGAGGACATACTTCCAAACTCATTTTACAAGGCCAGAAATACCATCATACTAAAGTCAGGACACTGTAAGAATTTAGTATTTTTGATGAACAAGTATGCAAGAAACCCAACAAAATCATGCTCAGTGTTAAGAAAAGCATGAAATCTGTTCCTTTAATTCAGGAACAAGATATGGATGCCTACCCTCACTACTTCATACTGGAAGACCTAGCTAGAGCAACCAGGCCAAGGACAGGAAATGTAAGGCATTCACAATGAAAAGGAAGTTAAATTGTCTCTGTATGCAGATGACATGATCTTATATAGAGAAACCCCTGAAAACAATAAACACTAAAATATGGATAAAGGGACCAAATATTGACAAAGTGCTCTCCAGTGGTTCATTAAAAAAGAATGTATGATAAAGTAGGTGGAGGGAAATAATAATTGGGTAAATCTGGGTTAAAGAACCAACAGGAGTTATTGGAGCTATTCTAACAATTTTTCTGTAAATATAAAATTATATAAAAATAAAACACAAAGTTGTTAAAGGGGAACAAATTCCTAAAGACTCCATCAAGAAACTATTGGAATAAACAAATTCAATAAAGCTGCAGGAAACAAAATCAAACACATAAATATAAGTTGTGTTTCTATATACTGACAACAAACCATCCAAAGATAAATTAAGAAAATAATCCTACTGTCAACAGCACCAAAAATTAGAAAATACTTTGAAATAAATTTAACCAAGGAGGTAAAAGACTTGTACACTGAACACTATAAAACACTGATAAGAAACTTTCTCAGGAAGACACAAATAAAGCAGAGATATGCATGTTGATGAATATGAAGAACTACTATTGTTAAAATGTCCATACTACCCAATGTGACTTACAGATTCAATGAAATCCCTATCAAAACTCCAGTGGCATTTTTCACAGGAACAGAAAAAAGAAGTTTAAAATTAATATGGATCCACTAAAAACTCCAGATAGCTAAAGCAATCTTGAGAAAGAATAAAAGTAAAGGCATTTTCTGATTTCAAACTGTTATGAAGGCATAATAATTAAAACAATATGGTACTGGCATAAAAATATACACACATAACAAGCACAGAACAGAAGCATAAAATAAATAAACTCAGAATTTGTCAGTTAATTTTTGGCAAAGGGAATCAAGAATAAATACACAATGGGGAAAGGATAGTCTCTTCATCAAGTGGTACTGGGTATCCACAATATCAAATGTTGGATTCCCATATTTTAAAAAAATGAAAATGAACACTTATCTTACACCACATACAAAATTTAAGTCAAAATAGGTCAAACACTTAAATGTACATGATCTGAAATTGTAAAACTCCTACAAGAAAACAGAGATAAAAAGCTCTTTCACAATGGTCTTGGTAATCATTTTTTAAATATGTTACGAAAACAGGCAACAAGTAGAACTATATCAAGGTAACCAAACTTCTACAAAGGAAATAATCCACAAAATTAAAGAGCAACTCACCTCCTGGGAGAAAATATCTGCTCACTACACATCTGATAAGGGGTTAATATCTAGACTTATGTCACAATATTAACAACTCAAGCTTTTGCTAAAGCCTAAACTAACCTAAAACCAACCCGAATTAAAAGGAAACAAATGGCCTGAATGCACACTTTTTCAAACTTATACAAATGTTCAGCAGACATATGAAAAGGTGCTTCACATCACTAGTCATTAGGGAAATGCAAATCAAAACTATAATGAGGGGCTGCAGTTGTAGCTCACTGGCAGAGCACTTTCTAGCATGGATGAGGTACTGGGTCGGACCTTCAGCACCACATAAAAATAATACAATGAAGGTATGAAAAGAAATAAAAATAAAAATGTATTTTAAAAAAATCACAATATTGCTCACTTCTAAGGATAGCTATTGTCAAAAATGCAAAAGATGCCCAAGTATTGGTAAGGATATGGAAAAAAGGGAATCCTTGTTCATTGTAGATAAGTACGTAAATTTGAACACAGTATGGAGATTCCTCAAAAAATTAAAGAGAGAGCAACATTTATATGATCTAGCAATGCCACCTCGGTATATATCCAGAAGAAATAAAATCAGTATACTGAAAAAGATCTGAATACCCATATTCTTTACAACATCATTCTTATAATAGCTGAGCTATGAAAACAACCCATGATATCCATCCATACCAGAAAGATGGATGCATAAAGAAAATAGAGTATTAGTCAGTCATAAAAGAAATCCTTTCATTTTCAGAAACATGCATATACCTGGAGGACATTATGCTAAGTGAAAGCCAGACACAGACAAATCACTGGTCCCTTTGAAGGTAGAATCAAAAGTCAAACTCAAAGAACACAGAACACAGAATGGTAGCTGGTGGTAGAATAAGGACTCATAGACACTTTCTATCTCAATTGAGCTTGGAAAACATTTGCTTACAAGAAATAATTCTTCCCTTAAAAGAATTCCATCTTTTAAGTGTTCTTCTGAATACTAGTTCCTTTTGGCATATGCATTTTTGAGACTATGAAAAGGCTTATTAGTTCAGAAATTTACACTTCAGAAAAACTGAGCTAACAAAATGTATTGGTATCTTGGAACACTTTGGAGAATATCTTCTAACATCCTAATAAATTTAGTATATCCCACACCAGAAAGAGCCTATTAAATATGTGGCACATAGCAAGTCCTCAACATACTCGTAGAGAATGAAATAAAAGTAAACTTCAAAAAAAAAACCCCTCAAGTCATGGAATCTGGTCTTCAACTGATCTGGTTTCAATTCTAAATCAAAAACAACAGTTTCTCTACCTAAAAACATAAAGACATGTTCCATATTATCAAATCATATTCCTAAATTAAAACTCTAACAGATTATATAATCTGAGATACATCACAACTCTACAAAATAAAAATATACAGTAACCTTATTAGAAAACTCTTTCCTGCACAAACTATCGAAGGATATATGCAGATCCTATATTTAATACATTAAATTTTCTTTCATAATTAAGACCATATCCAAGCAAAAATCAAGCATTAACCTGGGATATATTGAAAAAGGAGATTTTGCAAACCATTAAATCTTGATTTAACATCCATTTGTTATTTAGTAAAACGAAGGTGACAGTAGTTTATGTCAAGATTCCTGAAGGCTCCTGGTTAATCACCAAACACAATAAAAAAGCTGTAAGAGTACAAGAAAGACCTACAGAAAGAAAACTGACTGCACTGACCCCTCTCTGACCACCCCTCCAAAACAAACGCCAGCTCAAGAGCTCATGTGCAGGTGACAATCCTGAAAAAGAGAAAAACTGTCAAACAACTCTGACTAACCCAGAAACCTGGCTGGCCAAATCTTACCTGCAAATTCAGGAAAATTAAATAGAAAGGGCACTTAGAGGGCTGGGGATATAGCTCAGCTGGTAAAGTGCTTGCCTTGCGGGTTCAATCCCCAGCACCGCAAAAAAAAAAAAAAAAAAAAAAAAAAAAAAAAAGAAAGGGCACTTAGAACTCTACTCCCCCACTAAAATAGATTGTTATGAGCTGATTACCCTATATCTAAAAATACCTGGGCAAGTGTTTCAGATTTACTGGACTGGCATCTGAATTCAAAAAATGTGAAAACCAAATTGCTCTGACACTTAAAGCTGACACCCGAAATGTTTGGGCATTTTGGATTTTCAGATTAGGGATGCTCAAACCATATTATAAGGGAGACTACAGAATGTAGTACCATAAATGACATTACAAACCTTTACTATCAATCAGTTACCAGGCTGGGATCCTACAAACTGGGGAAAAACAAATTTGAAAAGGTATTTATCCATCTTACAAACCCTCTGACAATGTGCCATTATAGTGGCCTAGACTCAAAAGGTGCATTTCAAGGACATCATTCAGAATTAAAACCCATTTTAAAACATCAGATAATCAGAGTTATCACTACATAGAATCATTTGAAAAAAAAAATCTCACTGCAATTTAATCATTGAGTCATAGAAAAAAATCTAATTTTTCAAGTATATACAGTACATACACGATGACTCTAATCTGTAATGGCTAGACCCCGCCACTGAAACATTTCTAGCAATCTGGCCAAAACTATTTCTAACGACCCAATATTGATAACGAGGCAACTTTTCTGATAACTTTACCGATTCATTTGAAACACAGCACCTTTTACTTAATGTCAATTAGAGTTAATTTCATTGATACACATTTATAAGATCTCCACGAATTCAAACAAGTCTGTAATAACCAGTCAAATTACCAGTTTAACGGTCTAAATAAAACTTCAACCTTCATGTCTGTCATAAACAGATAAACAGTCTAAAATGTTTCTGCAGTATGCTTTATCTTTTATCTAAGACTGAGCTCCTTTAAAAATAGATTATTATTCTTATTCATGAGCATTAGCACCATACTAAGTGTCTATCATTTGTTATCTTTATCTCTCCAAAAATTATGAGGTGGCCCTTATAACTGTATAGACAAACCAAGTCTTAAAAAAAAGGGCAGGCTCAAGGCTAATATGATAATTTCAATTATTTTGCTGCGAATATTTGTTCATCCCCTTCTCATGAGTGACTTGATAGGGTTAATGCTAGATTTCTCAACTTCACATTACTTACATTTAGGGCTAGGTAATTCTGTGTTCTGGTATGCTATCCTGTGCATTGTAGGATGTTTAACAGCATTCCTGGCCTCTATCCTCTAAGTACTGACAGTTACCTGCCTCTCTCAAGTTTTGGCAGCCAAAACTATCTCCAAATATTGCCAATGTCCCTGAAGACAAAATTGCTCCCAGTTGAGAATCACTAAGCTAATGGAATATCAGCAGATGGAACAAAGCAGAGGTCTTACACAAACTTAAGAAATTCAGCACAATTCTGGCATTCCAGTGATCTATAAAAAGGGCATGCCCCAGGTAGCTAGAGGTCCTTCCAGCCCCAGAGGAACATAAATGTACATAAGACCTAAACTCACCCGCCAATAACCTAAATCAACATAGGCTCAGCTTCAATCATCAGAACCTCAGCCAACACACAAATCCATGAACATAGAAATGAACGTTTATTAGTTCAAGCTACTGAGTTTTAGGGTGTTTTATTGTGAAGCATTACCATGGCAACTGTTGAGAAATTCAGACAGCTGAGGGTAAACCAGGATTCAAAACCTAGGCCTGTCTTGACTTAAACACCCACTACCATCTTGACTGCATCAAGGAGTTTCTTTAAACAAAATTAATATTCTCACCCCCAGATTGTGTTTGGTACAGAACAATACAACAAAAATCTGCTTTATTAGTTTATTAATGTGAATTTTGAAAAACTTTTTTAATACATTTTCAGTAAGACTGCTCATATGAGCTTCTCTTTCCTACATCATTGAGTCAATGGTTCAAAAACATGATGGGCATGATACAGCACTACCTCATTTTTCAGGTTCTGCATCTAAGGCTTCCTTCTTCTATCTGTCCCAGAGCGCTACATAAGCAAGTACAAAATACTCTGGAGATGCAGTTCGGTAGTAGAAGCTCTTGCCTAGCATGTGAGAGGCCCTGTATTCAATTCCCAGCCCCACTTAGAAAATATAAAAATACTGCCTTCAACTTAAGGTTGACTTTCATAGCAGCCAAATACAAATGACAAAAGGATTAAAGGATTTTTTTCATGATATTGCTTCATACAAATGTGCACAATGAATATTTCCTGTGCATCTTCCATTTATAAGACACTGTTCTAAGCACTGAGACTATACCCTGAAAAGTAAACTAACAAAAAATTCCTTGCCCTCATGGATCTTCCCTGCTGGTTAACAACATTTACAGAACATCAAGGTATTTTCCAAGTGCTTTACATACATTAACTAATTTAGTCTTGATAATCCTGCGAGAAACTTAGTATCTATATTACATGCCGAGGAAACTGAGAACCTAGTAACAAAACAAGTAGCAGAGCCAGCCAGAGTTTGGGTCTGGGTTCATACTTCTGACCATTATGTTACGCTGCCCTTCTAAAGCTTAAATAATAAAAACATTTTTTTATTCCAAACGGATTAACTCATTTGTGAATGATGAATGAAAGCTTGTGAAATCAAGCTTCATACAGACAGAGGAGGAAGAGATGCATACAAAATATTTAGGATGCATTAAGTGAAGACTAAGAAAAAAGCATATTAATTTTATGTGGCCTATATTGAATGCATAATTTTGAAATAAATTTTTTCCACACTGCCAAAATCTGACACAGACTCTCCTGGTTTCATTTTAATGCTATTTAACTTTTTTTAAAAAAAAAAATATAAACTTCCTCTTATATGCTAGTCATTACTGTATATTAGTAACCTCCAAGAAGAAAAACTCCAATTAACTACATACAGATTCCAGTTCTGCTGAACTTAAATGCTTATAAAAGGAATTTTAAATCAGGATATTAAAAAACTTATCTGGAGGATCAAAACTGTTTTGTATCTACTTCTCTTCTCCTTTCTGGGTACCAAAAGCATTATCTAGAATCAGACCTCCACCTGCCTAACACCCCAAATCTGGATGTCTGTCTTCAAACTCCACATCTCTGTCAGAATTGAACCCTGCCTTCCCGAAAGCTATTCCCTCCTCAGTCTTTCAGGTCTCAGAAACTGGCAATTGCACAACTCCAATTGACCAAATTTGACCTCTGGGCTATTCCTGACTCACCTCAAATTTAAATCTATCACCAATCCTATTAGTTCTAACTTGAAAACATGCAAAAATCCAAGTCCTTCTTAAATCTTCTAGTTTAAGTCCCCTCCCCCTACTGACTAGTTTTCCTGCTCCCCCAACTGTCCCCAGTCTCTCCACAAAGCAGTCAGAAGGAATATATCAAAAACTCAGTGAGTTTCTGTCATTCCTTGGCTAAAACCATTTGAATGGCTTCTCTTTTCACTCTAAAGAGCGTTCGAAATTCCTACTAGGCCCAAAGGCACTACAGATAAGGCTCCTGTGCTAAACCTGCTACTCCCACAATCCACCCAACAAGGTCACACCTGAGTTGCTGCTCTCCCTTTTCACTCTGCCTAGAATGTTTTCCCCTAAATGGTTTTCATGTCTTCTTCTCATTGTTCTTATATGTATTCTTATCATTTTATAAGAGATTCTTTCCTTGATAACCCCTAAAAATGAATGGTCCCCTCCCATGGTGACTGTTCATCTATGTACCACACTTCATGCTTCTCCATAGCAAGAACTACACCAAAAAGTATATATTCATTTGTTTACTGTCTATGTCTGCCTCTGAAATGCCCACTCTCCAACAGTAAGCACGCTGTTTAGTCCACTTTCTCCACCTCCTGGAAAAACATCCAAGCCTATGATCACCCACCTGGCAGCCTGGCTTATTCTGATGATGAAGGCAAATTTACAGCAGTAATTCTAAAACTAGGCATGCATCAGGATCATCTACAGGTCTTGATGAAGGGTAGACTAGCACTTGATGAAGGGTAGACTAGTGCTAGGGTTGTAGCCCAGTGGTAGAGCACTTGCCTGGCATGCTTGAGGCCCTAGGTTCCATTCCCAGCATCAAAAAAAAAAAAAAAAAAAACAAGAAGAAAGAAACCAACAAAACTAAAATAAACAACAACAAAAAACCCCACAAAGTTGGTGGGGAGACCAGATGCTGGGCCTCAGTCCCATAGTTTCTGACTTAATCTGAGATAGGGCTTGAACATTTACAAGTTCCCAGGAGGTGTGGATACTTGGGTTCAAGAACCATAGTGTGAGAACCACTGATTCACACAATGTTTAGTTCCAGCACACAAGTTAGCAACAACAGCTCATCATGGCAAGGAGTCACAACTAGTAAAGGAAGGAAAGGAACAAAGTGAAAAGATGCTCTCTGGACTCATCCCAGGTGCTCACTCAGAAAACTGTGTAATACATGTGTTTTAAATAATACAGGATAAATATTCTTCCCTTTAAAAAACAGATGGAACCAGACAGATCAAGGTTATATTCTATGAAGATCTTACGGTCTCACATATATATTTACATTAATGACTGCTGCTCAAACTTCAGGGTTTAAACAAGCAGATGAGAGAACTTTATACCCTTTAGGGAACATTGAAATACCAACAGTGCAGACTTCAATTGGGGACTGCTGCCCAGATCACCACTTCCCATCTCTAGGAATAGTCCTAATACTGAGGGCAGACGTATAGTAGTCATGCCTAGCTAACAGCAGGTAGCCTTACTACCCTCACTAGTTATAGCAGATTGGTTCAAAACGCATTTCTTTTCAAGAATGGGAAATTTGAAGATAAAGTCTAGGAGGCATCGACACCATTGAAAGCAAGACTTGGGGCTGGGGTTGTGGCTTAGTGGCAGAGCACTTGCCTAGTACGTGTGAGGCACTGAGTTTGATCCTCAGCACCACATGAAAATAAATTAAATAAAGGTTTAAAAACAAAAAAGGCAAGGCTTTCCAGACAAAATCATAAACTCCTGCCACTCAAGTTCTCAGTAATGTCATGGTTCCTGTCTTATTTTAGCTCTCCAATTCTTCCTTTAATTGTTTGACTTGTCCAATAACCTTCCAACAAACTCTTCTTTGGTTTCTTATGCATAACTGTTTATATACTGGCAACCAAAAACACGCACAGAGTAAATGTATGAGCTTTAAAGATAACTGTACTATAAATGCAAATTGTGAAATACCAAAGCTTTTCCCATTAACCCAACTTAATGGCATTTACCCCCATCTGCAGACTAGCATTCTGTCTAAATAACTAATAATTCTTAGATCACATTGCATTTTTTAAAATTATGCCTATTTTTTCTTCTACTTCCTTCTTAAGTATTCCAAAACTTAGCAAAAGTCACCATTTTTCCTTAATTTATCCAAAAGGTATTGGATGCTTGTTATGTGCCAAAATTATGGGGAATAGCACAGTGAATGCCAAGATGAGATTCTTCTTTTATGTATTTGATATTTTGCTGGGGAGAGACAGTAAAATAAACAAGAAAAATGCCAGATAATAAGCAGAGGAAAAAAAGAAACTTGCAAAACAGTGAGTAACCAGATGGCTTCTAGGTATAATGTGCAGGGGAAGCCTCACCTTCAATAAAGTGACATTCAAACTTAAATCCTGAAGACGAGAAGCAGCCAGCCACTAGAGATCAGAATATAGATAACAAAAGGTTCTTGAGGCTGGGAATAGACTTAAAATTGTTCTAGAAAGCCAAAAGGCAGCCAATGTCACTACAATGTAGTGAAAAAGAGGGAAAATCACTTATGATGAGGTCAGAGAAATAGAATGGACCCTATCAATAGGGTTCTGTAATAAAAGGCAGAGAATCTGATTTATTTAGAAACTAACTGGTAAAGGACAAGGAGATTATTCATAACAAGATGCTTATATAGAATAGTTGAGTAATGGACTAAGACAGGGAGATAACCAGATTAGAAAGAGTTTCCATTAAATTTTAGAGCTGAAAGCAATCTGATATTCCAACACCCCATTTTTCAGAAAAAAGAAGGACTATGGCCCAAACTGGGGCTTCTCTGAGGTCAGAGTAGAGACAAAGGGAGTTAAACTCAGTGCTTTTTAACATTCGGCCAAAGTTCCTTCCGTAATTCTTAGCCTCATTTTCAAATCCCACAGTTCTTTACCAGGGGCATTTCCACAAGTGACATAGCAATGATCAAATGGAAACATATTTCAAAAGACATAAATCATCCATATTTCTAGTCCCTCACACGAACTTTCTTAAATCAGCTTATAATGCTTAAATATTTACCCAAATTTATCTTTTCCCACAGTATGTGAAGCAGAAAAAAAATGAATAAAATAACAAAATATACTTACATCTGGGTATTCTTTTACAGGCACATAAAGTTTCTCTTGTAACTGAACAATAGGTCCCACAGCATCAGGCAATTCTGCACTCCTTTTCTCTGTACTGCCATTTAATGTGTCATTGTACATGTCTTTCCGTACTCTGCTAATTTCTGTTAAAAGTAAAAATTTTAAATGTGTTAGACAAAAAAATTATTCTTGTTAGTCCAGGAGAAAAGGGGGGAAGGGAGTTGCAGGGGAAGATTTCATTTTCAGTGTTAAAAACTCCAGTGAAAAACTGCTGGCCTATTCTGTCACTCTCTGGATTAAGCCCATGTTTAATAGACTGATAACCTTAATTAATTTCTACCACTAATCGATTTGATAACAACAAAATAAGACATCTTATTAAAATTAACTTCAGAGCCCTAACTCTTAAGCAGTATGATATAGATTTATTTTACCTATTTTTCCATATTTAACTGAGGCCAGTCATTCCAAATGACCGCTTCATCAATAACTATGATGAGAGAATGCCTCCCAGACAAAATACACACCAGAGGCTGTTCTACCCTTCAGAACTAAGCTCTTGGAATGCAATTTAAACTGGAACACCTTGCTAGATGTTTTAAGTATCTTCAGAATATTCAGAAATGCCCAATAGACAATAGGTGGCAAGTTTAGCAGAAGCCTAAGTTTGACATACAAATTTAGCAGCTAACACTATGAGAAGAGAGATCTTAAAGAAGGCAGAGGGAAAGGGAGGATTGAGGAAATCAAGATCTAAACCAATAAAAAATGAAGGTAGATAAGAGAACTGGGAAAGAGAGGTGTCCTAGAAACTAAGGTGATCAAAAGTATCAAATACTACAGAAATATGTGAGGTAAAGAGCAGAAGATGGAACCCTGGATTTGACCACTAAGCTACTGGAGATCAAAGATGTTTCAAGAAAAAGATAGCAATAGAAATCAAACTACACTGAGTTATACTGAATGAAATACAAGAAATTAGAGACACCCCAAATCAATAACCTTAAAAAAAAACCTGCATTACAATTCCTAGGTATAAATATATACTTAAAGAAAAAATGCAGAATTCTATTTCACTAGATCAAGTTTTTTAAAGAAAATGGAATTCTTCCAAGAATTATTTGTTAAGCTTCTATTCTGTGCTAGAGCATAGGTTCCCACTAGAACACACTTTTGAGTTGTCATCCTTAGGCTGCTAGCTGGATGCCTATGTAACTGTCTTCCATTCTGCAGATCACTTCTTCCTTGGGGAAAAGTTCACATCCAAATATTAAAAAAAAAAAAAAAAATAGCCTTTTATTTTTAGAGTGCATTTTGTACATCACCCTAAAGTGAAATTCCAATCTACTGATATCAAAGGTATTTTTACCTACTTATACAATCTTCCTTTTTAAAAATAACACATATTTTGCTTCAGTAATAGCAATATTCATTTTATTATAAATTTTATTTCTTAAATAACAATTTGCTTATCGCTTACCAAAGGTTTATCTTTGACAAGCAAATGAAATCAAGAAAAATAAAACCAAAAAAGAGTACCTTGGATTTGACTATAATTACGGGCAAGACTTTATTCTTTCTTAAAGTTCTTGTATATTTCTAGTTTTATCATGAAAACTTTATCAAATTAGTGTGTAAATTAACCAAAGGGCATTAGAAATAGTTAATGTAATTAAAATAACACAAATATCCTTTCATCCAGAAGAATTTATATCACAAATGCAAGAACAGTTCAAAATTAACCATCTGTTGTTATTAAGTAACCTCAGTAATATAACAGATTGAGAGAAAAAAAAAAATCACGACCTCCCAGGTAAACAAATTGTCCAAACTTAGAAAAATAAAAAGGACCAATTGTAAATGATAAAAGAATTCAGATGACTATATTAAAAATATACATAAATACATAAAACCAATGACGGTCATACATATAAGAATCCACTAAGATAACAATGTATTTACCATTAGGTTGTACTTCTATAAATAATTGTGTGTGGTTTTTTTTATTATTAATAACAAAAAGTCCATGGGCTTCTGTTACCCACTGCTTCTCCTGAACCCAGAATAGTGCCTGGAACACAGAGTCCTCAATAAGAGCAGACAGGTGGGTGAATGACATGGGATAGCATTAAAACTAAAGAAGTTCTCATATCAGGTCTCAAAAAATTTATCCAATATGGGAGACAGATGAGAAGCATTTCTACCATGAATTTTTTTTCAGTGTCTAACATGTATCACACAACTTAGTAACTGAACACAAATTATGTACAAGACAGTTCTGATGGGAATAAAAAGATGATCAAGATCAGTTCCACTCCTTAAGGAATGTACAATCTAATTCATACCAGCTGAGTACTATCATTATCAAGAGCACCTTTCTAGCTTGGAAATTGTCAGCAATTTCTGGTGTGCTATTTAAATACTCATGTCATGACAAATTGATTCCAGTTCTAATAGTAACTCTTTGAGATTTGAGACAAGCCTCCTATTTAACCTCTGTATGCCTGTGCCTCATATCATTAGAGGTCAACTCACTGCTTCCCAACCTTAGCATGCAAGAACCCCATTTATTGTTTTCTCCTATAATCCCATGTTCAAAACTTTTCATCCAGTAACCAGCAATTAGAGCTTCTGCTAATATTATCCTATCAAGTTGATACAATTACATCCAAACTATTATAGAAGCATGCAATGGATCTGGGGAATGCTTTAGTCCTTAGTGGGTTAACATGCATTCATTTCTGAAACACTGAAATGCCTCATAACTGTTTTTGTTGTTCTACCAAGTATTACACAATAATACTCAAATATTCCCCCACCTCCACATGACCTTCACAACCTGCAGAAGTGCTTCAGAGAAATAGAAGTTCAGAACCATTAATACAAAAATTCTTACTATAATGACCCCCAAATCAGGCATGTATCTTCTATCTAAATACCTCAATATCAAGATAATTTGCTTTTACACTGCTCTGAAGTTCTTAAATGTTTACAAATTTGTTTTTATTAAACCAAAATCCACACTCCTAAAACATCATCCATGGGCTGCCATTCAGCAGCAGCCTCACAAATACTTGGAAAGTTCTATAACATTTAAGTGACCTCTTCTAGAAACTATGCTACATATTTTTATAAGCTCCCACTTTTTCAAACACACCCCCTGTGTCCAAGTTCCTTTTACGGTGTAGGACCCCATACATTCCACTACCTGATGAAATCTCCACCCACTAGATCCATCACTTGAGATAAATCATCCATTTGGAATCTATAGTTTATGCCATCAAGTTTAGAAAACAGATTTTTCAGCTTTTAGGAGTGTTCAATAACTAAGAACACTCCTCCCATTTTGTGTTTTCTTACATAGATAACTCAGTGATCACATTTTTTTCCCCAAATTTCAGTGTTGCAGAAATCTATCTTTTGTGTAAGCCTGAAAACTTGTTCTGGTTATACTACTTAATGTCTCCTCAAATTTCTCTCCTTTAATTATCTTCATTTTTTTTTCTTTTCCAAACTAAAGTTCAGCTCTTTTCATTGTACTTGAATCACTGAACATGCAGTCAGTCCCATGTTCCCTTACAAATTTTGCATTCTTCCTTTTAAAATTGGAATTACTGTACTAACTACCAAGTCAATTATTCCATGCTAAACTGGAATATCAGAATCAAGGACAACATGAATAAATATCAGAGAACAGAAAAAAAAAAGTGGCAAAATCTAAATTTTAAAATCAAGCAATCATTTCAAACAATGAATAAATAGAAAATAATTAAAGCTGTACATAAATTTAATACTACCCATGTTGGAGACTGGGTAAAGAATAAAATGTAGCCCTATTTTACTTTATGGCTTAGATCTTTTTCAACAAATTTAAGCCAAGAAAATGAAATATGAAAAATATTTGCTAGCTCAATCATAAACAATAAAATCATTAATGATATACAGATAAAATATAGTAACAAAATGCATAAAATATATTCAAGATTTTCAACAATCCAAATTAAAAGAAGGCTTTTTAAGACACTGAAAATTTTTTGATACAAAACATATTTTATAATTCAGTATTGTGGTAGATCATTCCAGTTGTTCAATGGACTACCCTGATGTTATATACAGATATTTTATTTGGACTCTGTCTGCTTTTTCTATGTGCATTATAACACTTAACATCCATTAAAACGGTTTTCCTTATTGTAATACAGCTGGAGCTAAAATATAGAAATGAAAAGGCTACAATGTCATTTGATCATGACTTTCTCATTTTAAAATTTAATATTTTCAATTAATTTATTCAGTAAAATAAAAGCAAATTACTTATAAACACATATGCTTTGTCATACATAGTATAGATTTTATAAGAAAAGTTAAAATGACAGCATTCATCATTTCAACGTTAAGTAAATGGGCTCCAGTGTTTCCTCACTCTCTGCAATACACCTCATGCTAGGCATTAATAGGCTAACACAAAAAACAAATAAGATTTCAGTTATTTTAGTTCTTAATTAACAAAGTACTAGTTTTTCTTTACAGTATGCTTATTAAAATTATAATATTTGGAGTCTTTTAAACCCTAAAATTAGAAAAAACTGCTGCTTCATAAAGTGGTGGCTGTTACATACCATTATGTATTTAGGGTTAACAAAGAGCTCACTATAAAAAAAATCTTTAATTCAGATTTAACTAAACACAGGGAAAGTATCAAAAGTTATTCTGAACACAGAAAAACCCATTTAATATCATTTCACTGTGCTCATTCTAAGTCACATTCACACAAAGTACAGAAAGCAAATAAATTTCAAAGCAAATCACTACACAGATACCACTATTAAATGGAACACATCCTGCTTACTCTAACAACTACATAATTAAATCTGAATTTTTTGAAGCAACTACTTTCAAACTGGTAAGAAAACAAAATAAAGTCCTAAGCAATTCTCTATAGGGGGCCTTATTAGGGGTTAAATTGTACTTCTGTACTTCAGAATGACACATATACAAACTACAAAATGAAATTCACCATAACCTCCCTTTATACTGCCAAAATTAACAACTGTGCAAATTGTAGACAAATTTCACATACACAAAAAAATAAAACAGCAGACCTTTTAACAATATTAATGATATTTTCCTGTCACTCTAAGCAGCAGCTGGGCACAAGGAAGGTACTGAAAAGTAAGCTGTCCATCCTGGAAAGGTTCTGCCAGAGGTCTGCATGATCCAATTTGTATTTAAATACGTGCAGAGACAAGACATTACTGCCATGCAGTCATCATCTCTGGGACTAGATTTCACATTTGACATGAATTTGTTTTAAAACAATCACTTATCAGAAAATTACAAAGATATTCTCATGAGAAAGGGGGTACCTTAGGTCAAAATGCTCCATGTGATATTGGATTCAACATAATAAACAATAGTGTAATAACGATTAAGTTACTGACTCCAACTCTAAAAATAAACCAAAGGTCTATGTAGTTACATTTTACATGAATCGACTGATCTTCACCAGAATGTGAAGCAGGTTATGTATTAACATACCCATTTTCCCATCCACAAAAGAAAAAAAGGAAGGGAGGGAAGGAGGAGAGAAGGCAGAAGAAATTAAAGAACTGATCCAAGGTCACAGCTAGTCCAACCATCCTTATTTAGAAATTCATAGAGAATTTAAGAATTCATAAGAAGCTCTTAAAATTATCTTAAGAAATGGTAATTAGAGAAATGAAAATAAAAAATGGAACAAACCAAGTTTGGGCTCATGATAAGCTGGCCACACTATGTAAAGTGTTATGCAGTATGTTTACTGTTTTAATAGTGACTATAGGAAAAGTCCTTGCAGAAACTTTTGAAGACTCCTCATTTACTCCATTCTGTGGATGAACTGTGGCTCCTTAAGACTTTAAAAAATGTACTCTTCAGTCTTTGAATTTTTAATCATCTTAATGTATAAACTTCAAAAAAATCTTACAATTATAAGACCATATCGATATAATTGAATAAATCAATTTAAAGTGAAAAAGATATATTTCCTTGAAGAATTCCAATTACTATTTACAGAAGACAGAGTTAGAAGTTACTACTAGAAAATCAGTAATAATTACTACAGGCAAAAAAAATCATCCAATGGATGCAAACATTATTGAGCAAAAGCATGATATACAGAGTATCTATACTATTTTGGAGTATCTCCCTATAAGACATTATTAATTAGAAAAGAAAAAGAACAAAATGCACAATGAAGAAAGCTGGCAGACATGACCTTAACCAGCTGATGAAAGTTCAGACACACGCCCCCTAGAGTCTGATGCACCGAGATGAGCACAACAGTAGTTGTGTGTGATTTTCTTGGCAAAAACAAATAACCTCAACATAATTGTGAGAAAAAAAAAAAAAAAACTAATACTGAAGAATATTTTACAATCAAGACCATGCAAGAACACCAGACACAGATTAAAAGAAATTAAGGAGACATCACCACCACATGCACTATGGAATCCTGGATTAGATCACCTAGATCAGGAAAAGCACAAGCAAAAAAACTAGTAAAATTTGAGTTAAGATTTGCAGATTGTTTAACAGTACTGTATCAACATAATTTCCTGGTTTCCAACAATTCTACTCTGCATCAACCTCTGTATTATTTTTTCTATATTTCTGTAGGTTGAAATTTAATTTAAAATGAAGATTTAAAATTTAAAAAGTTTTGGTCTTTGGAGTTATTTGAGGGGGGGAATAAAAGTCAGGAAAATGTCTTACTTTTCTAGTCTATGAAAAACAATACTTGCTTACTAGGAAAATAAATCAAAGTCATTTAAAATAATATCTTCTACCCTTCAAATAACATTGAATTAATTAATTAATTATTTTGCAGTGCTGGGGATTGAACCCAGGGCCTTGTGCTTGCAAGGCAGGCACTCTACCAACTGAGCTATATCCTCAGCCCCTGAATTCTTAATTGTACATATCTTCCTTAAAATAGGCATTCATTACTAGTCACCCAAATATACAAGCATTTTTTGTTAAATGTAAGTGCTTAATGTCAGTTACTATTAAAAAAAAAAATCCACAAAGAAATCTATCAGTCTCAACTAGAGATGACTATCCTTACAGAAGCTTCATAGATTATAAATTAAATTTTCTTAGTAAAAGATGTTATTTAGGAAACACATGCACTCTAAACTGCCCTACAGAGTGTGTAGTAAGATTACAATTCATAACCAATGACCTTTCTGTAGAAAATGAATCTATGTCAGAACCACATGTGGTAGGGAAAAAAAGCAATGACCTTGGGGTTACACAACTACATCTCACTCCTGCTTCCCTACACTAATCATCTGTGTGGCTTTGAATTTAACCTTCTGCGTCTCATTTTCCTCATCAGTAAAATGAGCAAGTTAGACCAGATCACATTTATGGCTTCCATCTACACTCACATGCTATCAATTAGGAGGCTATGCATCTTTGGTCTCCTGACAGCTCCATTTTGTGATCCCTCTGAGATACCAACAGGCAAGAGCTATACAAAAGACAACGACTAAGATTCACAAATGAGTCAATTCCTGTCAGAATTACACAACTATTGGATATTAGGATAGGTATAATATTTAGACTACTCCTAGATATTATACATTTTACCTTCTTGAAATTTTAAAACCCTTCAGGCTTTAATACAAATTTGGTAAATAAAAAAAAAGGAAAACAGACCTCTCAAAATTTTTGAGTTTTATCTGTATAGAGGAAAGAAGAGAATTGCTTTCCCTAGGTAACAATTTCTTTAATTATACTTTTCAGTTATATTCCAAATTTCATCTAAGTTCAGTGGAGGAAAACCTGACATAGGAAGTCATGTGAGACTCTTAATTTCATAAACAAAAGCAAATAAGTGTCAATAACATTCAAGGTGTTACAGCAGCCCATAAACAAGAGAAATCTCTCATACTATAAGCTAAGGAGAGTTTTTTAAAATCATGATACACAACTTTCCAAAAGGTTCTTTATGGAAAGCACCAAGATCGTATTAGAAAGGAAAATAAAACTTCACCAAAAATTCTTAGTCCCATTTGTTATAAAAACAACATATTATATACAATGTCAAAGTAATTGGAACTGAAACTATTTTTTAATATGGCAAGCAATGCGATCCTGTCTACTAAAAACAAAGTTAGATGACTTTACAAAGAATGAGATTCAGAAAATCTAAGGAATGTCATGTTACTGGAAAACTGCATTAACTACATTTTTTATTGCCTCCTAAAAGTGTACATTCTACTATCATGTAACAACATATTTGGAAAGCAACTTTAATGAGTCTTAAAATGAAGAATGACATTCTCTTTGAGAATATGAAAATCTGATTTGTTAAAAATAGAAGCTAAATACTATAAAAAAAAAATTACCAGAACCCAACAAAACCAGGTAAAGAACATTCCAGTATAATACTTTTACCCTCAGCACCATTTACATTCAACTGCCTTAACTCATTAACTTGACAAGTTTGAAACCGAACTCCCAGTATTTCCTCAGAACCTTGTTCCTCCTGATCTTAGAAAAAGGCAAATTCATTCCTATCCACTGACAAATACTGTGCACTTAACTTTCAAAATTGTAAAACAGAATTTCATGTCTTCCCTCTTGAACCATTACTACCCTAGTTGTAGACACAATTACTTCTTACCTAATCTAAGGAACTTACCTACTTGGTCTCCCCTCTTTCCACCACTATTGGATCAATCTATTCTCTATACTCCAGAGCTTGCCTGCCTGCTGACATCTGGGTGAAAGGTCCCTCCTCTGCTCGAAACCCTCCTGCTGAGTTGTTCTCCAGAATTTCACTTTTAAATTTTTTTGAGAGGTACAAAGAGTTTGTATTCATGAGTTAAATCAATACTAAACTATACTAGAAAACTGAAACATGTTTAAATTATCATTATTTGTGTGGGGGGTGGGTACTAAGCATTGAACCTAGGGCCTCATGCACAAGAGGCGAGCACTCTACTACCAAGCCACATCCCCAGCTCTTTTTGATCCACTTTTAAATAATAAATCCATGACATTTAAGCCAAAACACACACACACAGACGCACAGACACGCACGCAAAATTCATGATCTATATTACCCACAAAACAGAAAAAAAGGCATTTTAATTTTTTGCAAATCTTTTTAAAGTCTGTCCTGATATAGATAGCTAGATTCTAGTATATTCTGAAATCAAGCTATTACAATACCACACAGCCCACAGCCTCTGGAAAACCTCACTATACACTTGTGTGAGCATGTGGTAGGGGAAAAAAAAAAAAAAAAGACATCTTAATGATCAAGAAAATAGCTGGACTTCGCAGGTTCCCTAAGACACCAAGAATTACTCTGGATAGCCAATGCTCCACAATTTCCCCTCTCTATATAAAAGCTCAGATCCTCACAAAGATCTACAAGGGTCTGCAACCAACACTGTACAGGCTCCCTTTACCTCCCCCTACTTTCTGACCTACTCTCCTAGACAGTCCAACCTCAAGCCCAAATTAAAAGCCAAACAAGGAATTGCTGGTCCTGTCCTCAGAGTTTTACAGACTCTTCCTTCCCACTGAAACGCTATTCCCAGGGAGCAATATGGCTCATACCATCACCTCCTCCAAATCTCTGCTTCAATGTTACTTTCTCAAGGAACTCCAGCCTGAACTCCCTATTTAAAACTGCCAACTTGCCCCAATCCATTTGAATATTCCAGATTCTCCTAATCCTGTTCAATTTATTGCCATAATACTGCCTAATATACCACATAATGTACATGCACATTGTTTACTATCTGTTCCCCCATTAAAATGTACACTGAGAGAGTCCCTAGCTTTGTTTTTGTCTTTTGCTATATACCCAACAACCAGATCCCTGGAAAACACACCCTTTGCATAAACTTTATTAGGACAATTGCACAAAAATATTCAAACCTGCAAAGCATTCTTATTATTTCACTCTAACATCAACAGGATATTTGCTTAATAACCCTACTAGCACTGACTCCTTCCATTTAAATGACATCAATGTAGTGCTCTTCTGAAAAGGGCTCCCTTCTCTTTATTCCAGATTTGTAATATTTGGAACACATTGCTAAAAACACATGTTTATCATATCAACACTAATTCCTCATGTATCTCAAATGAGAAGACAAAACACACAGGTATCTAAATATCTGATTAATCTTACCTTTTAAAGGGGGGACGGCCTCCTACCAAGATTACACCAAAGGGATTATAATTATTCATTCTTCTTTTGCTTTTTCATAACCCCTATAGTTATAGTTGACACAGTCCTGATCAACCCTTAAATCATAGTAAAAATGTTCATAACTAAAACTTTTAACTTATAGTAAATCTGTCAACAAAATCAAACTGGTCTGAATAAAGTATCATCTATTTTAAAAACTCTTAATAACAAATGGTACAATATGCTTTTCAAATACGCATTTAACAAGCGCACACTGTGCACTGACTACATACCCTTAGTACTGGCAAAGGCCCTAGAGATATAAGATGCAAATACAAACATAGCCCCCACTGGAACAGAAACTAAGTGAGCAAAAATAAAAGTTAAAGCTGAGTATGACCTCTTAAAGAAGTACCTTAACATACTAAAGTGATAATAATTTTACCTTGTATTTAATTTCTACTCATCATAATCATCCTATAACAAAATCAAAGGAGATCACATATATACTAAGTATTAAATATTAGTTATTAGTATTAGTATTAAGTATTATTAGATTCAGTGGTCATGTGGCCTGTATGGGTAAAAGACCGATATTCCTAGAATTAATTATCCAGGGAAAAATGAGTGTTCAGTTGGGAAACCAGATTCAGCAAGAATTCCGATTCCTCTGAATTTCTTCATGCTTGAGCTAGGGATTCTCAAGGTAGACATGTCTGACAAATCCTATAGGAAAATAAGCCCCCAAGACCCTGCACAACAAGGCATCTCCATAGGACACAGTTTAAAATTAATTCTGCCTTGTAAATGGAGAATATTAGTTTAATCCAAACCCTTCCTACAGACCGATTTGCATGACCCCACAAAGTTTTACTGGAAACTAAAGGGTTGAATGGTGGTGATAATTGCAGCACACAGTAGGCAAGGAGGTGGCCCTGCCACCACAGTTCTTCACAAAACAGTTTCCATGTCCTAGAGGAGGGGACTAGAAATGACAAATGTGACAGCGTTCTGGGATATAAATAGTTGGTCCAGAGTGAGCACAAGACAAAGCCATCTTTAAGGGTCAACTAGAGCTCTATGGTTTCATGGGGTCACTACATTAGGACAAACCACGCTTCTAAACACTTAAACCCTCACTTTAATTATTATGAAGAATAAAAGAAATGCATATTTTTGTGATGACACAAAATTATGATGATGGAATAATACATGAAAAAAAAAGCCTAAAAGATAATCTGTCCATCTCAGGTATTTTTTCCCAAGCCTTGGTTTTTTGACTCCTAATTTCATCTCTGTACTGGACTGATATTTTAAACAATCCCTGTGATTATCCAGGTAATAAGTTTTGTTTTTCTTGCTCAAGGTACTTTTTTTTTAATCCAACATTTCTCAAAAACAGAGGTCAATGAACAGTAGTGTGTTTCAGAGTAAACACACTAAGGTTTAGACGTGCCAGTTACCATTCAAATTAAGTATCTGTTCCTTGGAACCAATATTAATTTTTCACAGTAGAAAAGTTAAAAAAAAAAAAAAAAAAAAAACCACACACCCATGACAGTCTTGACAGTCTGATGGTAAGGATCAATCTGCCATGAGAAGGGAGAAGCAAATTGCCCAAAATTCAATCTTTATTTAAAACAACAAACAAACAAAAAAATCTATTGCAAAGTTTCAGTCTGCCTCCACTTCATCATCTTTAAGTTGGAGTTATTCCCAATTCAAAGGATAAAGATTTAGTGTGTGCCTGGGTGTATCAAGTGGCTACACACACACACACACACACACACATATATGAGGTATATACAGAAACATGTATCTAGAAAATAGTAACAGAACTGTTCATCAATATCTCACTATATATGATGTAAGATTTCATTTTCAGAAACTACTCACTCTGATAGATCTGAAAGACAGCACAGGTTGAGTACCCTTTATCTTAAATGTTGGGACCAAAAGTGTTTCGGATTTGGGTTGGCCTCAGGAATGTCTGCATACACGTAATGAGATTATTTTTGCATATACATAATGAGATTATTGTAAGGATGGGATGCAAATCTAAACATGAAATTCATTTGTGTTTTACATACACCTTCCATGCACAGCCTGAAGGTATTTTTACATAATATTTTTAGGGCACTTGCATTTTGACTGTGACCCACTACATGATGGCAGGTATAGAATTGTCCACGTATAGCATCCTATTAGCTCTCAGAAAGTTTTTGGATTTTGGAGCATTCTGAATTTTCCATTGGGGGTATTCAACCTGTATCTGCTATATCTGTCTAGTAAATGTTATCTGAAAAACTGGCCTTTCCCTAGACTCCATATACTTAGAAACCAAAATCCCCAGTAAATACTTCAATTTTGAATGTAAACAAATAAACCTGACCACCAAGGAGATTGTTTGACAAGTTTCAAACTACACTGTCTACAAATGGAAATTGAAATAATTTATAAAAATATTGACATCACTTTTTTAAAAGTTCCTAATTTTTTCACTAAAAGGAGGAAACTATTAGTTTTATTAAGTGTAGCAGATGTTAATATTTCTCTTAGATGCCCAGTGATTCCAATTTTCCCAGTTTGAAATAAGTACTCTGTTAGTATGAATAAATTAGTGACAATCAGAACAAGTTTTAGTATCCAGTGTTCAAGAGAAATTTGCTACTGGTGCATTGATTTTAATATTTGTACATAAAGAATGATTTTTTTGAGCATTATTTTGTATCAAGTACAAATCTGGAAATCTTAAAAACTTAGAAAATGCACTTATCATACTGCTTATAAATGAGTCATTATAAAGAGAAAATGGAACAGCTACAATTTTCCAACTCATTTTTACTAAGCTATTTTTCAAATATTCAACCTCATAATCCACGCTATTTTGCAAACTATTAATATATAAACTCTACGTTTGAGTTATTAAAAATGACAAATATTTGGGGCAAAAGGACTCTACAGCACTTTTCCCACAACATGCTCTTTTTAAAAGGCCATAAGCTTTTTGCTCCAGGATTTGACTTTTTGTTTAACCAGTTTTAGGAGAGTTTAAAGTTATCTTAACCTCAAATCAATTAACCTCTGGGAAAAAGGATTTAGGAAAGGAACAGTCTAGCTTGTAATGTATTTTACATAACTATTATTCAAAACCCTAGTGATCCAATAAGCAGAAAAAACTGAAAAGTGCCCTTTTCTGCCAATTTGAAAATGCAGTATGGCCGTTACCACCCTTTTTACCTGCAGCACCCTAAGAATCCTGTAATTTCAAGCTAACTAGGTAATATAACTAACTCTACAACTCACAATATACTGAAACACACAATCTCAGAATTCTTTCACAACCTAGGATCTTAGATAAGTGAGGTGTTTCAGTCTCTGTCAAAAATAACTTTGAAGCGAGGTGCAGTGGCACAGGTCTGTAAGCCCAGCAGCTCAGGAGGATCACAAATTTGAGCCAAGCCTCAGCAACTTATTGAGATTGAGATCCTAAAGCAACTTAGTGAGACCCTGTCTAAAAAATAAAAAGCAGAAAGGTGTGTGTTCCATCCCAGTATCTACCCCCCCCCCAAAAAAATCTTGAATTAAACAACTGTGACTACATTTACCCCATGAATAGCTGTGTTCTGAACTTGGAGTTGGCATATCATATTTGGGAAATATCCCTGTAGATATCCAATATCTACAGGAACTGAATTTAGAATCATTTTATAACAAGTCATTGTATTCAGCCAATTAAACTTTGATAATCAATATACTAAATTTACAGCCTACTACACAAAAAATTTTAATATAAATACTATCAATACACAATATTTACTAAAATTAATACACATGCAAATTATACATTTGTACATACAATACTCTAGCTTCATCTTAGATGTTAAACTTTACAAAATTTTAAGTTTTGTCTGAAAATAAAAATAAACTTTTCCACATAAAGATTTCCTGGGCCAGAAATATTTGTGCTAACATAATTGTGCTTCTCTCACAAAAGACTAGCATGAAGAATATTAATCTTAGAGCCGGGCGCAGTGGCGCACGCCTGTAATCCAAGCGATTTGGGAGGCTGAGTCAGGAGGATCGCGAGTTCAAAGCCAGCCTCAGCAACTTAGCGAGGCCCTAAGCAACTCAGTGAGACCCTGTCTCTAAATAAAAATACAAAAAAAAAAAAAAAAAGAATATTAATCTTAGGCCTTTCTTTGAATTTTAAAGTTGCCAGGACTTAAGACAAACAAATCAGGTACCGAAACATCTGTATCACTGATAATGGAATGAAGGAGTTGATTTATTTTATACTGTACTCTCAGTGCAAAGCTCAGCACTGGAAGAAACATTCAAATATGTCTGAAACATTACAAGCTGAGGTCTCTTCTCAGGATGCAATACCATCAATCTTTCAAAGGTCTAGCACTGAAAGTTATTTAAATGAAACTACTTTCAATGACCAAGATACAATTACTGATTCTTGTTGTAATTAAAAATGGAATACTTCTATTTCTTCTTGGCTTTCATACATTTGGTCTCTGGTCCACAACCTCAATAAACTGTTTCCTGAATATATAAAAACCTTTTACTCCCTTCTATTCTTGCTTTCTCAATCTTTAAATATTTTAAGATTCCACATTTTCTTTAAAACCAAAGTCTTTTCTAATTCTATACCTAAAGAAAACGAATTTATCACAGCTTCATTCTTATGTTTTGTACTATACTACCCATAAAATAGATAAGTTTTATATTTCAGCAAAATCTATTAACCGTCTAGAAGTAACCCTCATTTCCCTTTAGAACCCAGTTTCAATAATCATAATAAAAATATCATTTTATATTTTACATTTTCAGCATTTACCATCCTTGGATAGTTTCACTTATCAATAGTCACAAGTAATTCTCTGAACTTGTAGATGGCTACCTATTAATGACTATTAAATGTATCATGGGATGGAACCATCTGAAAGTAGATGCTACAATGTAACTATATTCAGGATTAAACACTCTAAATACTGCATGATGGGTCAAGGTTTAGGTTATCACCAAGAAATAACAAGGATTATTCACTTAAGAGCGAAAAAAGTGACAAGTCTAGATTTCCCACAATAGAAATTCCACCAATGTGTTTACATTTTATAATATAAACTGCTTAAATACAATGTAAAACAATAAAGACTGATGA
Source organism: Glaucomys volans (assembly GCA_020662805.1). Classification (NCBI taxonomy): domain Eukaryota; kingdom Metazoa; phylum Chordata; class Mammalia; order Rodentia; family Sciuridae; genus Glaucomys; species Glaucomys volans. The sequence goes on from JAJEJO010004043.1 coordinate 279,016, forward strand.
TATTCTATCAATTGAGTGTTATTTACAAACCCAGACACCATACTCTTCAAAACTGCAGTTCCTCATATACACGGCAAAAATACGATATACGTGGCATACTCTTCATCAAAATGCAATGGATTTCAATTAATTAAACATATGTGCTAAAATATTAAAAGCAATATTTTAAATATTTTAAAAAACACAAGTCATAAAATTTTTATGTATAAAGCTTAAGCAACTCTTAGGCCAACTATCTCTAGCTTATAAATAGAACACTCAAATGTCATTCATCTGAACTAAGCAGGCCAAGCAAAATATCCTATGATTCCTATGTTCTCCTCAATGTCGAAATGGGTGGATAAATTTAAAGCCTGTTCTCTCAAGAGTTGCTTTATAGGCAATTTTCTCCCAGTATCAAGGTCTGCAATTTCCATTTGACTGCCAGTTTGCGATTAAATTCATCACCTTTATTATAAAAATGTGCTTTACTCCATGGCCTGCTGCACAAGAACTGTAAGGAAAACATTTTTCACTGCTAACGGCAAAATAACGGCAACCACCACATCTACTCAGATATTAGCTTCTTCAACCTGATGAAGAAAGCCTTATCACTACTAGGGAAAACCTGTAACAACTGTGTAAGCTACAGAAACTAAATTCCATAAAAATACCATACTTTGCTTTAGAGTTTTTGGATAAAATCTAACTGAACTCCCAATTTTTTGTTTGTGGAACAGGGAATCAAACCCAGGGCTTTGCACATAATAGGCACTCTACCACTTGAGCTACACCCCCATCCCTTTTTGAGACAGGGTATACAACTAAGTTGAACTGGCCTCAAACTTGTGATCTTCCTGTTTCAGTCTCCCAAATTTCTCAGATTTCAGGAAGATGGCACAGTGCCAGCGCCTGTCTAGATTTAGTGTTACTTTGAGGGGATTAACAATTAAGATGGGAAGTCAATACACAGAATATTTCCAAATGGCAGTTAAAGATAAAATCATATTTAAGTGTTGGATAATTATTTAGAAATTCATGGTTTGTTTTGTAGTTTAACTTTCATCATCTGGGAAAATAGCCAATAGTCAGATACATGTTTTACCCACACTTCAACCTGATTTTATCTTTCTTATAAAGTCAAAATATGAAGGGCAAAAAAGTTTGAAAAGAAATATTCCCCAAGTATTGACATTAAAGCTAGCTACTAGGATATATTTAAGAAAATAACAATTTTGCTCATTTGTGAAATTTAATTTTTAAAGACCATCTATATATTTAATACTTAACAAACTTAATCAGTATGCCAAGTATTCAAAACTCTTATAAGTAACTTGGTATTATCCATGGAGGGGGGAGACTAGTATATTTCACATTTTCACATTTAAGTTACATCTGAGGAATGATCAATACATGAACCCAGAAAAACTCCATCTCCCTGCTTAAACAATGTACTTTCCGTATTAGACTGGGAATGCCTGTTACAGCAGTTGAAGAACTGTAACTTCTTATTTTCATTTTTCTCTTCATACCACCATATGGCTCCTTGAGGACTAGATTATATCTTACTCATCTTGTATCCCCAGCATCCAATAAAGTGCTGGATTTAAAAAAAAAAAAAAAAAAGTTCATTGAACACCCAATAGGAAAAGTCAGCATCAGTTTTGGTAAAACTGCACAGATCATAATCCATTAAATCAAATTATTAGTCATAACCAGAATTTTTTTTTTGATGAAACAGAAAACAAAATACTACACTGCATCATAGGTAGTACAAACATTATTTCATAAAACTTTCAGTGTAGTTATATAAATACATGCAGGAACTTTAGTACATTATTTAGTTCATAATATTTCTCTTTATAGTATTTAAAACATTTTAGACACATGCTACCTTTTTGGTTCATATTTATAAGAATACCAGTACTGTTATTTAATAACAAAAAGACTCTTGGCAAAATCAAAGATTTCCGATTGAGGACCCTCTTAATTATTGTCACTTGCTCCAATACTTTCACTTTCCCACTCTCAGGTTTCATGCCTTCTTTAAACATTCACAAAATAATAGCCAAAGTTGGTCAACTTGAAACATATCTGCAATTATTATGCAACAAAACAGCAATGCTAACTAGGACAGATCCTATGATATTCAGTTAATACATTTCAATTGAAAAATCAAGTTTTATTTCGATGAAAATCAAATGTAAAAAAAAAAAATCATGCCTCTTACCCTCCAATAAAATAGTTCAACTTAACTATAAACTAAAAACAGACCTAGGGTTTTCTAACTCTATCTTTCATCTTCCCTAATTACCATTCTTTTAAGGCATCATCTTCTCTATTCACCCCCAGCCCTTTGAACCCAAGATTTAAAAAAGAACAAATTTTTTAGATCTCTCTCATTGATCACCCCTTGAAATTTAGATAAGTCTATCCAAACCTATAAAACTACAACCTGCAAAGAATATCAACACAAACATGTCTAAATGTAAGTCTAACAATGGTAGGGAATCCAGACTGAGCACTCAGACCACCAGGCTTTCTCGTTTTTCTTATCTTCATTTTAGACTTATTACAATATTCTAGGGCAAGTGATGTACAGATCTATAAGGAAACAGGAGCAATTAACAACCCTTAACCCATACAACAAAAGATATTAAGTTACTTATACTGTGTAAAATATGGAACAGTGAACACTTTTATGCAAATATGCATTTAACTGCTTCAAGACCTATATTCAACTTCTTTAGAAAATGTTAATGGAGACTACCATGCACCTAGGAGAATCCAATGTTTTTGGTTTAACATCAGTTTAATAGACTATGCATTAGATGCTTAATTTTATTTTTATGTGAAGGAAAAGAAAAATACCCTGGAGTAGATACTTCAAGGAACAAAATGGAATTTTAAGTAATTAAGACTATTCATAACAGAAGATAGTCACATTATACAAATTATCAGTCATGATGTAATTCTCCTTAAAGAGGATCCAGCCCAAAGGTACTCTTACTTGTGAGTAACATAAGTTAGCTATATTTCTGCTCAAGAGACAACTTACCAACCATTCCTGCAATCAGCAGTTTCCAATCTGTACAATTTCTTCATACCCTTCATAAATGAACTGCTTTTACATTTATAATGGAAGATGGGACGGTGACTTTTAAGATACTTTTCAGCTTTAAAATCTCAGTATTTGTCCTCAGTATAAATGAGGAAACATCTTCCTTCTTCCCTCCTTTGTTCCTGTGCTGGGACTAAACTAGGCAAGTGCTCTTCCACTGAGCAACACTAACAGCTCATTACATTTTTAAAATAGCAGGCCTAATTAAATAACAAAAATATCTGAATTAAATAAAATTCAATACTTAAACCATTTGGTTGGATTGTTTATTGTTCAACTGTTTAATTAAAACCAGAAAGAATACTTTTTCTCACTTTCTTTCAGCTGAAACTTAAAGACCAAGTTAAATGAAATCTATTTTTTTCAAAGGGTACTTTAATCTAACTAAAACCAGCATTCTCATTCAAAAAGTGAAGATCCCAAGCAATTATTATTTAAAACTGCGTTCTCCAGGATCTAAAAGAGATTATTTCCTCTTTTATATCCCATATTATTTCCTCAGAACATTAGTTCCAAGAAGAAAAGAAAAACTTATTTTAAAAAAGTAGTATCAAAAAATGCTCAGTTAAATCAATTTAACTTTCTTAACTATAGATGCTGGATATTTAATATGTCAAGCCATACTGTATTCACAAAAGGAGTAGTTCTCTGACTACAGTTCCCTCCTCTTCTCAGACTACTTTAGGAGCCCAGTAATCCACGGAACACACTCTGCAAACACTTTCCCCTAAAGCCATTCTCAAGAATGAAATAGTAGACATTCATTCACCCTTTCAGCCTAAGACTGCAATCTCTCAAGACATCCGCAAAAGCAAATGGAGAGGATGGGAAAAGGAAGGTACACTGGCAGAAACTATACCACACTACATAGACCAAAACACACTAACAACATTCAGAACTGAGCTTATCTCTAGAATTCTTACACTAATCCAGCAGCCCATCTTCTTCCATGCACTTGATACATTCCCAAAGCCAACATAATATCTCTCTCTCTCTCTCTCTCTCTCTCTCTCTCTCTCACACACACACACACACACACACACGAAGTGAAATAACTGGCATCACAATAAGAATCAAGTAAAATCCAAGTGTACTGGAGAAAAAAAAAAAAGAAAGCTGAAGTACACAAATACAGATGAAAGAAGTGATAACATACCCCACCTAAAAATTTTTTTTTAAAAAAGGACCCAGAGCAAGAGACAAAATTAAAGAAAAATCTGAAAACAAAGGCAAGACAGCAGCAAAGCACAGCAATTTATCATATCAATACATCACATTATAGCTTAAATATCCATACAGACTAGAAATAAGAAATCCCAAACCAAAAACCAGAAAGTGGGGGTGAGGGAGGTCCAAGCACTTCAAAAGTTTTTTCCCAGCTGGGCACAGTGGTGCAAGCCTGTAATCCCAGCACTTGGGAGGCTGAGTCAGGAGGACCTCGAGTTCAAAGCCAGCGTCAGCAACGTAGGGAGGCCCTAAGTAACTCAGTGAGACCCTGTCTTTAAATAAAATACAAAATAGGGCTGGGGATGTGGCTCAGTGGTAGAGTGCCTCTGGGTTCAATCCCCAGTAACCCCCCCAACCCCCCAAAAGAGAAGTTTTTTTCCCATAGAGAATGTTTATTTCCCTCCTCAGAATGTTCTCAAAGGACACTGTTCCTGTGGTTAGAACATAGATCCCTTTCTTCCACTGAAATCCTATCTGTCCTTGGAGAGCCAGGTGAAATCTTCCCTCTCCTCCAGAAATACCCTCCCCTCAGCCTAAAGGGAGTTCCTCGGCACAGGCTTTCCCTAGCTCTCCCCCTATGTTCTGTTACCTTCTGATACCTTTTACAATACCCACCCAACTGCTCAGACAACCAATAAATCTGGAATGCTGGTATGTCCCGCATAATATCCCACAAAAAGCATGCACTCAAATATCTGAACAGAATTAAAAGTGTTAATTATCATTAAAAACTATTATGTGAAATATGCAATTTTGGCATACTAAAATATTACATGTTGTCACAGTGATTATTTTATACTACAATGCAGTAAAACAATGCTGATTTCAGATTACATGCATTGCCAAAAAAAGTTACAACTTTAGTAACTTAAGGCTTTTTAAAGAGTAATGAACTTCTGAAACTGTTCTCATTACACACACTTTCTAAAAGCAAAGTGTTCTCTACTGGTCTGCCCAATAAACAACAGTTAAGTAACTTAGCACACTTAGGCAACATGAAATGTTAGCACTAAAAAGTGAAATGATTTTAGGATATGAAATGGCAGGGGGAAATTCTCATGAAATAACTTTTTTTGGAGGGGGCATACTGGGGATTGGACACAGGGTCACTCCACCACTGAGCCACATCTCTAGTCCTATTCTGTGTTTTATTTAGAGACAGGGTCTCACTGAGTTGCTAAGTTGCTGAGGCTGGCTTTGAACTCGCTATCCTCCTGCCTCAGCCTCCCACGCCGCTGGGATTGCAGGCATGTGCCACTATGCCCAGCTAAATAACTTATTTAAACAAAGAAAGAAAATACAAAATAGTGTTACAGAAGGACCCTAATTCTTTTATAACTATTAATACAGGGGTTAAAAAAAATTAAAGGAAATTCACCAAAATTATGGGTCATTTTTACTTTTAACTGATGCAGTTGAGTTTTTCCCCCCAAAAATGAAGAACATTTGTTATGGTATGAATAAATGTCATTCTTTTTAACAATATTAATTTATAATAATTACTAAGAAGGAAAAATTTAAAGCTTCTGATAAGCTCACCAACAATAAGAAAACATCTTCAAAATGTGTACACAAAAAGTATTCCTAACTTTACCTGAAAAGTAAAAATTCTCATTAAGGTTCAAAGACAATTTGCTATGATGCCTCTCTGCCCTCACCACCACTTCCCCCAGGACTAAAAGGAGGACACAAACCATGCTTCCTCCAAAAATGAACTGAAAAGGTTCTGATATTCGATTCTCTACTATTATTTCTAGTAGAGAATTATTCCTATAATTTCTATTATAGGAATAACAAAAGAAAGAGTACTAGTCTGGAGGAAAATGCAAGTACAAAAAAAAGTAAAATGCAAATTGTTACCAGTTCTGCAAAGGTCCTTCCCTCCCTAGTTCCCCACGTTAAACAAGAGATTCTTCCCTCAGGTCTAAAGTCAGTTTCAAGTGACTTGAGGGACAAACGGCATTTTACAATTGCTTTGACAGTTAAAGAGAGCTCAGTATACAACTGAATTAAAAATATAATTCAAACATATTAATCATTAACAAAAGCATGTGCTTCCCAAATCCTATCTAAGCCAAGAACATAAATGAGCAGTATCTCCAACAGTTGCAAAGGCCTATTTTAAAGCAAAATATACAATATTTACATAACTAAAATAAACCTGACAAGGAATGCTATAATGCCATACACTACAGTAATTGAGATAAGATTATCTTCTTACTGCTGATAATTTTTATTACTACAATAAAAAACCTTTTCTTCATATAACAGTAAACTATGACACACATTTTTTCTTAAATTAACAGAAATCAATCACCTGGTTCGAGATTTTAAAATCAAACATACAAACAAGACACTTCTCTATATATGTGACTTAGTCCCCCACAACAACCTTTCAAACAATGAAGCAGTAAAAAGCAGAAACTATTTCATTAAATAGCTATAATTAATCTGAAATACTAAGCCAGTTATATTTAAATGCAGACAACACTACAACATACAGTCTCTTAAAAAGACAGATTATTTAAAGAAATATCACAACTTTTTCATATCATCCCAAATACTAAATTCAAAAACCACTGTTTACCATATTCCTGAGCAACTCTTTCTTTACAATTGGAAGAAAAAAAATTTCTATTCTGGCAAGTTATGTATCCACACATTTTAATCACTAAATGCTTTCTACTGTGCATTAACATCCCCATCTGCTGGAGCCTAAGTTCTAACCATAAAAGATTCTTGAATACAAAAAAATTGCAGTAGAGATTCTGCAACTACTCAGAAATACAATTTTAAAATCTAATTCCTACCTAGGCCGTGTCTGTACCTCCTAGGACTTTAAAAGCTTTTTAAAAAACAATACGTATTCTTTCACTGATATTATTCAGAAGAATTCACTACTTTAAAATGTTTTACCTGTTATTTCCTCTTCTGTTCCTAGACTTCATGATTGAGATACAAAACACTAATCCAAAGAAAGCTACCCCCTTTAAAGAAACTATCCTTCTGGATCACACCACCATAAATTACACACAACATGTGCGCGCGCGCACACACACATCACTAATTTAAAAATATATGTATACCCTCCCCTAATTGGCCGGGCAGTGGCTAAAAGCTAATAAAAACAGCAAAACAAATCAAAAACTTAGTTAAGTGACAACATCAAAAAGTCAAAAACAAGGGTCAGGTATATATATAGCACAATGGTAGAGTGCTTGCAAGGGGAAAAAAACAAGAATAAAAAACAAGGGGAATAAAAACAAGATTTGGTACAAAATAAAAACTTACTATACACAGAATAAGATCTCACCCCCCCCATTATAATTATTTAGAATAACAGAGCACTAGCGATACCTGTAATTTGTAATATGTCAAAAGTGGACAAGACCATTTTAAAGATATTTGTTTACTTTTATTGTTAATATGATTTTGAGGATATCTTATATGTTATCATCATGATTTTTGAGGATATATTGTAGGATAGTAAGTTCCATCAAGAGTAACATTGCTTTGGTGTTGAAAAAAGGTATTATAAAATTAACAGTAAGGTTCAAATTAAAGTGAAAATACAAACATGAACTCACAAGATTTAAAATCAACACTGTCTAGCTTGGTCCATAGTTCTTCCCAATAACAATGAAGTACATTTGTACATTTAGCACCTAAGTTCAAGTCCCTCATACCTTTTCCATGGAAAAGAACCCTGAAGAACTAGCTGTTTCTAGCTATGGGGCAGGGAAGGCACAAGGGGAACTTGCCCTAGAAAGTAAGGAAGATTTCAAAAGACAGAGGAGCCAGTCTGATTACTAGTAATGGCCAAAGTTGTGACAATTTGAACATCAAAAACAATAATTACAGTTGATTTATGTATATTCAGTCTATGAATCCATGACCCATAATGATGATCATAAAACAGAAACAGAAAAAATTCATTGGTCACCATGAGAGGTAGCTTAGCAAGTCAACAATTTACTTTGGGAACCAACCTATAATGACAAAGACCAAGCATCTATTTGCTTTCCCAGTAGAAACCTATTTCAAAACAGCAATACATTTCCTGTCAGTGAGATAATAAGGCTCTATATCTTTCAAAAATACTAAAATAACTGTATAAAGAATGACAGAATTAGAAAATATCATGATGTAAGTTCTAATGATGAGGCAATCTAATGCTATAATTTGACTAACTCCTGGTCCAAAGAGGAAAAAAAAATCTAACCATAGAGTGGAAGGATCCATCCATCATCACTCTAACCCAGGTACTGATGCTAGCTTCAAAAATGCTGGAACCAGTCGCAGCACCTCCTGACTTTGCAACGTGAAGTATACCGCAGCACTTGTGTGTACCTTAACCAGAGATGCTACACGTGGGCCCATTTTATCCTTTAAATGTAACTTCCAGTGTACTAGGTATACAGGGCATGAAGGATTAATCCCCTAGATAAGGAAGGTAAACTAGAGGCATAAAAAAGTTCCAGATTTTAGGATTTAAAGTCAAAACAACCAGATTCAATAAGTAGTACTACTTATTTTTGCAAGGGCAATTCAGCTACAAAGAACAATTTGGTTACAACTCCAGAAATCCAAATGTAGGGTTGTCATTTTTTTATGTGTGGGATTAACCCATTTTGTTTCATGTGATGTCACTATACAGAAAAATGCTAATTTTTTAAAAAACAATATATTTAGGAATGGAGTGTCAAGATATCTCTAATGTACTTTAAATAATGAACAAAAAAAATAGATAAAAGTAAACTGGATGTTGACTACAGTGAAAGTTCTCAAAGTCTTCAATGTACTCTCTAACAGATTTAGCTGATCAGTGAGATTAGGAGGAACTCTTCTCTAATTCATTAATTCCTAATGGACTCCCAAGTCAAGAATTTCTTCAATTCTCCTTAACTTTCTTAGAAATTAAGCTCAATTCTCTCAAGAAACCAAAAACTGAGTTGATGACTAAACAAATGAGCCCCACATGTTGTCAATACTTCAGAGTTAATATACTAACTTGTCTAAGGGGGAAAGAAAAACCATGTGTATTTGTTTCCAGTTAAAACACTAAAAATCTCTGAAGAGTTTAAGCCTACAATACAGAAAGCTCAGCATATGAATATTCTTGTTAATTACTATTTTGAAAAAATATAACCATCCAAAAAATTGTTTTCTGGATTATGACTGTAGCTTAGTGGTACCTGCCTATGTTGGAGGCCCTGTTTGTTCCTCTGAACCTAAAAAGGAAAACATCCTAATGGGTTAATGACACGCAACACCTATTCTTCACACTCCATCTAATTTCTACTTACTTAAGCACATATGCTCACTACACTCTTAATAGTTTGTCCACAAAGAGTTCATTATCACAACCCAATATTTCACTGATTCCCTACAACCTTCAGAATAAAATTCGAACTATTAATTCTGGCGTTTAGGCCCCTCACAATACCACCCCATCCCCCTCGATCTTCTCTTCACTTAGTTCCCACCACTGTGTTTGCCATCACCAACTAACAATCTACACACACTTTCTGACCAAGTCTCACAGCAGCCATCAAAACCCTTCTGCCATGGCTGAATTCCCCTTCTCCTGGAGCATCCTCTGCCTTCCTGTTCACCTCACCAAACACTCTCAGCTGTTAATGCCAACTCCAGTTCCACTGCTCCAGAAAACCTTGTTACACACTTCAGCTCAGTGTAACTTCCTCCCAACTACAGCACACTAGCAGCAAGTGATTCTTGTGTACATAAAAACTAGCCAACATTCACATGAACAAATTACCTCTCTCACCTTTTTGCTTCTCACTCTGCAAGTGTTTTAGCTTATCTGACTGCTCATTCCATTCTAAAGAACCTAAAAATGTTGACAGAAATAAGATGCTGCTGCTACTTTCTAGTACGAACAGCTCTACTGCACATTCCTACCATTTACCCTCAGAATATCTGAATTTTAAGGTAAGGAGGAAGCTAATAATTCCATTTACAGATGAAACAGCTCAGGTCAGAAAGGTTACATCTTGTCCAAGATGATCAAGCTGCAGTCATGGGTAGAACCCACAACTACAGTCAAAGAACTCTTAGCACTTTACCACACAGTTTCATTAGCTTCTGACACAAACTCCCTCTCATCTTTACTCATGCTGAGCAAGCTGAACAAGCGCATGTGCAGGCACACACATGCTGAGTTAGCACTGACTACCTATCATAACAAGGCAAGTATGACTGCAACACAATAATGGTGGCAGCAAAACCCCTAAAGGATTAGGTATACAGGTAATTTCAGAGGAATTATTTGTCCTGGATTTGAAATTTTTTTTATTTTTTCTTAAAAAGTATTCACTTACCATGTAACAATCATATCAAAGAGATACAATCACTGTAACAAAGAAAACAATGAACTGTGGCTAAATCTTTTCAGCGATCCTGACAGGTGCAGTCAGTCCTCCTCCTGATGCCAGCATCAGACAATGATGCAGTGGTTCCCCAGCACAGCACACAGGCACTTCCGCTCAACTCCTAACCACCCTGAGAAATCACCGGCCTGCTCATCCTAAACTGATCTAAAACCACGTTCTTGACTCAAATCATTGAGCAATACTACATCTTTCAATGAGAAATGTTGTTCCCTCTTGAGTGGTTACTAAAAATAGCAATACACAGCTAATTTGTACTAGAATATTTAAAGGAGACTACATCCTTTAGTAACAAAGTTGTTTCCATGACCAGGCTGAAATCCTCCAAAAACACTCTTAATTTTCTTAGCCTCTTAAAAGTTTTCTCATCTAAAAAAAAAAAAAAAAGAAAGAAAGAAAGAAATTCTAGCTTCAAGAAATTGTCCAGATTTGTTCAAGTTTAACATACCCCAGAATTAGTAAAAAAAGCATTTGCACATCACAAAATAGATGAAAAGATAAAACTGCAAGTCTTGCTCCAGCTGTTACAACTTTGCCTTGTCATGTGGACAAGTTGCCACCTCTCCAGACCTGCTTCTCTGCACACAGGCAGCTAAGATACCCCCTGCCTTTCAAATTCTGGCAGCCCTGAAATAATGTAGGCTTTTGATATTACTTTAATTTTCTCTACACTGAAACACATTTGAGAAGAAATATTTTTCTTCTAGTTTTTATTTCCTACAGAGCTCTTAAATTCTATCTGTAATACAATTGAGACACCTGAAATGAAATCGAAAGTTTATGAATGTTTTAAACAAACAAAAAAGCCTGCCTGTGTTTATCATGCACTTTCCTAATTCTTAAAGGTAATACATTTCTGTGGTTTAATTTTTCCTACATATTTCAAAACGTGAAATTAGCCTAAAACACCAAGGATTCCCCAATAACTTGCTACTGACCAGGTAATGGTGCCCAGTCTTAAATTACTTGTCCTACCCAAATGCCAAGAGCAAGGTATTACTTAAGATCTGGTACCTTTTCAATCCTGGGTCATGCAAACATTTCATTATTTCAAAGGCCTCCTTTTCTGGAACTTACCATCTCCAGCACCCTCTCTCAAATGCAGTGCACATTGCATCTCTGCAGACACAAACACATGCGCACGCATGCCCTTTCCTTATACGGTGGCTCTAACGAGGGACCACTTTGTGGATTTAACCACATTTTAATTCTGAAACACCCAATCTGACAAATTCTGCTTTTCATAAATAATGTGACAGAAATGACATTAAGTTGATTCACTTCACCAGCCTCAAAAATTAGTTCAATAAAACATATAGATTAGAATCAATATATGAAGTAACTACAAACATCAATGAAATTCTGTTAGACCTGATAGGATTGCTGAATTTTTCAAATGAGTTTCTGCTTCAGAAAACTGAAGAAATTATAAAAACATTAAGTAGCTGTTTTTTGTTTGTTTGTTTGTTTGTTTGTTTTTGCTAATTACAAGAATCCTGAACAAAGCACTTCTACAAGCTACCCGTTTCTTAAAAATTCATGGCACATCTTTAAACACTGTTACTGTTAGAGGAGAGAAACAGATTTCTTTCACTAAGGAGAAAGTTTCAGTTAATTTCAATTTGTCTTCTAAGTAATGGCAGTGTTTAAAAACTAGCTTAAAGCCACACCTGTGTTTAAAAAAAAACTTATTTGTGTAAAATGACAATCTGCCACATATGATCACACTCAGCTTTCTTGTAAATTAAGACTATTCATATCTTCTTTTATCCTCAACACACCGAAGTAGAACTTGAGGATAAGAGTATTTCCTATTTATTGTGCTTTTGCATATAATACAATATCTACTACTTTCATAGGTAAATGACTTTAAAAAATTTACCTGTATAATTTCATAAATGCCAAAACTTTCAAGAGCCAAAATGAGCACTGATACAGTTTTTCTGTTTATAGACTGATTATGCATGGGCTGAAAAGGAACCAAACTGTTTTAAGTAAAGCAATTTTATCTTTCCAATTCCCATTCAACCCAGGCATGGTGGAACATGCCTGTAATCCTGGCTACTTGGGAGGTTGGGCGAGGAGGATCACAAGTTAAAGGCCAGCCTCAGCAATTTAGAGAAACCCTGTCTCAAAATTAAAAAATAAAAAGGACTGGGAAGGGGATATAAAGTAAAATTAATAGTGATAAGATCAATCAATATGATTTGTAGTACTTAAGGTGAGAACTATGCTACAAATAATATTGATATTTCTGTACATTCTAAGTGTTCAAAACTACCACCAATCAGCACACAACTGCTTATTTTCTTAATAGTATTAGACAATGTTGCTAATGACACCTCCATGTTTCCATTTTTAAAATATCCATGCACAACTGGTTTTCAGAGAAAGTTAAAAATAGAAAAGAACATGAGGTGTGAATGTGCTCACTAATTCAACAAAAACTCATGTATCCACATGCCAGGCTCTAAGGTGGGCACCTTCAAGGAACAAAATTCCAGCAGCTGACAAACAAAATAGATGACCAAGTCCGACAGTAGCAGTGGTGATAAAGTAGCATGTAAGGCAGACTGGGTATGTATTCACAGACCACTTAACACAGTCAGAAAAACGTAATGAACTCTCATGATTGATAAGCTGAGTATTTTTCTTTTTTCTGTTAAATGAAAACAAGACTGTAAGAAAGCTCTCTTGGACATTACATTTAATGCTATTTAAGGCCCCAGGACTGAAATGCCTATTTTTAAAAATGGCATATGCATTCCCAAAAAGTTCTCATTACAAGAAAAAATTACTGAGCTTAAAATTCACATTGAACTGCCGATGTCATATAAAGGGATCACAGGAAAAAATAAAGTCCTGTCAACCATGTAAATAAAAATCTGACATATAATTCTAATCATGATTCCCTGATATGGGCCCACTATCTCCCCCTAGTCCAGGCCCCTTAGCCTTAAAGTAGAATTTTTGATATTTTGACAGCAGGTGACATACCAACAGCAGAAAGTTACTCAGTGGGCTATCTTCTAAGTTAGCAAAAACAAACAAAACACAACAAAATCACAGCATCTTCCATCTCTAACGGAGAAGGGCAATTTTTGCATACAACTGCATCAACAAACAAATCAGACAAACAATTAGCTACAATGAATTTCTCGAGTAAACTAAACTGTAGTTCCAGTTTATAAAAAGCTGCTCCTGTGATCTCACTGGTATAATTTTCTTAACAAAAACAAAAGAAAAAAAAAACCTTACATTTCGAAGATAATTGGCCTAAAAAATGGAGCATCTGAATCATGTTTCAGTAAAGGCCAGGTCAAAGCAGTAGGGTTTATTTACCTCCATTGCACCACAGAATTAATTCCTTTAAAAACAAAAACAAAACAAAAAAAACACCTGTTCTTATGGAACCTGATGAAGTTCCACCCAGCTCCAAGACAGTGACAGTGCTGCAATAAGAGAAACGTAATGCACACAAAGCACTTTAAAAAAATCCAATGGAGGCTGGGAGTGTGGCTCAGTGGCACAGTGCCCGCAGAGCATGCCTAGGCCCTGGGACTGAACCATTCCAAAAAACAAAAGTCAAACGTACTTGTTTCAACTGGATATTCTCAAAATCATTTAGGAAAAGGTGTTCATACCAAACACATGGATAAATGCGGTTGGCAAAGAGACATTTTTATTAACTCAATGGTGTTATACATCTTTGAGAGTATAACATACTCTAAAACAAACCGCATAAAGTTTTAAAAGAAACCACCTTTTCTAAGTCAAGCTTAGAAAGTACAGAATGAATGCTGAATACCCTAGAATGCAATACAAACGATGATTTCCATTACTGCCACATATAGCTGGTGACACCTCCTGGGGAAGGAGAAAGAAGGATAATGGAAAGAACAGCCGATGATAAAATGCAGGACTTTTTATTATCACAACTAGTGCAAGAGTTCATGTACAAAAATAGAATCTTAGCTTCAAAGGAACAGATTAATTACCCAAGTTAAATCTGTCAGACATTGATTTCTGTCAACAATGATTCCTTCAACAAAAAAATGCACTAAAATTCTAAGAAACTATACAGCCAGAGTTCTCTCAATACCAGCAGCCATGCAATTTTTAAACCAAAGCTTTTGTAGAACAAGTTTCTCAAAAAAATTAAAAATGAAATCAAGAAAAACTACAGCTACAACACATTCATAATGAATGCATAAGAAACAGACATTTACATGGAAAAAATGTTAACTATTAAGCAAGTTTTAATTTAAAGTAATTGTTCACATTTTTAAGAGAAAAGAAAAATTTTTACCAGGAAAAGTATAAATCAGAAAATGAAAATGAATTTTTGAAACCATTAATGCAGTATCTTGTTGGCTTTTTCTGAGCCGCACACTAATTTTCCTAATATCCACAATAAAAGGATTTACACTACCTTTCCTCACAAACTGTATTATAAATTTTTAAATTTTATCATCAACTTTAACCTCCCCACTGCCTTGAAAAAACAAAAGGCTTTAAAAAAATGAAAACTCAAAATCTGATTTTAAATAATACCCTGTCCTCCATTTTCCTCTACTTGGGATTTTTAAGTCCAATTAATTTTATTTTCCACCTTCTCAATTCTAAATTGCAACATTTTTATAAACATAATCTGCATTCAACTACTGCTGTTGTTTCTCATTTCCAGGACCAAAAAAATTTTTTAACGTCTTTAAAACAAAACATTAAAGGGGGCTAAAAATAAAAAATAAAAACTTTGTGTAGTAACTCCCTATTAACTCCTTTGTATAGCTCTTTCCCATGGATAGTCTCAGGGTTCCGCTGAAAACTTTCTGGAGAAAGCAGCTGAAGACCTACCTTTCATCTGTAATCCTGTGATCATCTCTAACTTCACTAAAAGATTAGTACTGGATTAACAAGCGAAGTTAGGTCCATTATATAACTGGACCAACCTAAAATATATTCTCAATTTCAAATAACAACCATGTTGAAGATACTTGGGAGGAAAGACGGACAACTCCACACAATAAACCTAAAAGAGTGTATATCATCAAGATATAGACTAAAAGTTTAATTTGGTATGAAAATAAATGCTCATTCTCAAGCAGTGACATTGTAATAAAGTAGGAAAAACCTAGCAACACTTAACTCCCAAATGTGCAACCAGCCAAAAAAAACTCTCCAACTGACAGGAAAAATATTTTAAAGCATATTATTTGAAAAATATCTTAAAACAAAATTGTCGAAGAGGATCATTCAAAATTGGTATTTACTCTAAAGTAAAATCTTAACTTCATTAATCACTAAAGTAAAACTTAGAGATTCATATGAATTTAATTTTTGTCAAACATTAATAGACAAAAGAAAATATAATTCCTAACCACAAACAGAAGTCATGATTAATTTATTTTGGACAATGACAGGCCACGAAAGGGTAAAGCATAATGTGCCAAAATTCACAATTAAATCATCCAAGAGAAAAAATGCGATGCACTTAAGAAACCACACTTTTCTTAAGTCGAATTAAGTTTATAATAAGGCTAACAATTACAGGAAGCAGCTTATTCCACACTAAGGAATAGCCCCCTTTCCTGCATGTTTGTACTGTTCTGATAAAAAACAATCCAACTTCCTAGTAATTATACTGTCCATTTTAAACATGCTAGCTACCACACTGAAGCAATCTATGCAACTGGGAGATGAAAAGGATGAAAGACTAGAAGGAAAGAATGAGCCTTATAAAAAGGAGAAACACAGTTCTTAAGAATATATCATCCTAGTGGTCTTCCACATTTAAAACTCAAAGGGTTACTATTTCCAATTAGAAGAAACAAACCTTTGTTAGGCATAATGACATAACTGAAATTTCTAGATTTGAAAGATTAAAAATTATTAAAGCTAGAGGTTAGAAACTTAACAGGGACCCAACTGCAAATTAATTTGGAGATTTCATATCAAAATAAAAGCACAAATGAGAAGCCTTTTAAAACTAATCAAACGAACTCAAATTAGTTTTTTAAATAGCATTCAAACCACAGAAGTATTTTCTAACTTTTTATAATTTCCTATGCCATTTGATTTAATTTATCATTTTGGGAATACAATTTAATTTTAATTAACTCTATTGTCAAGATCTATGTTCGTTTTAATGTATACGAAGGATTCCTTCTAAACAATTTCTAAACTGTATTAAAAACATTTTTAACTAGAAATTGCTACTAATGTTCCTTAATTTTTAACTTAAACAAAATATGCCAAGAAGAAAATAACTGTGTAGTGTTTTCTATGGTTGTAAACACATTATGAACACACAATGGCAGATGAAAATTAAGTTTCATCTAAACAAATACAGGTCAAATTATTGAGTATGTTACACATTTTGTTGCAAACGTTTCCATGGTTAAAAAAAAATAACTGGCGCCCCTTAGCGCTCACATTTGGAAATATTCAATTTAAGAGTTCCAGCTTGCTCGTTTTTTTTTTTCTTTTCTTTTTTTTTTTTTTTTTTTTTGACATTCCAGAAAGTTTTCTGCCTCCACAATCTTTCAAATGCCAACACAAATAGGAAAAGCAGAACCCCTTAAAGGGCCAGCTCATTTTCTCCGGAGCAATTTGAGATTAACAGATAACGACGAACCAAGGGTGGCAAGCGCCACTTCCAGATGAGTTACTGCTGTACGTTTAATACCTAAGCAAAACAGCGCAGCAGCACCTAACTGTTTTATTTTTCAAAACCGTGTCTCTGACTTTCAAGTCAACAAAAGCTGCGGGGATTCTTCTAAGTCCCTTTTATCACGGAGATATTTCCGGTCTTTTGTTCTTCCATGACATTCCAACTCCCAGGGCTTCGGTCTCCTTTCCCGGGTTCTACGTGAAAACCTCGAAATTCCTGGGAAATCTCAGGCCGGGGTGCGTCCCAGCGGCGCGCGGCCTCGGGGTCCTCCGGGCGGCCGGCAGCTCGGGCACCAACTCTGGTGCGTGCGCGGAGTCCGCGGGCCGCCTCCCGGCTCCAGGAGTCGGCGCTCGGGCCGCCGCAACTTGGCCAGCCCGGCGTCGGCCGCCGTCAATCTCCGGCCGCGCTGCCCGCGGCGCCCCGCCACGCAGCTCTCGCAAACTTTCGCTCCTTGGGGTTCTCGTCTGTCCGACCCCGGGCGGCGGCCCGGAGCACGCCCTCCGCCCGACTTCCCCCGGCCCCGGGCCAGGTCCCGGGCCGGGCGCAGCATTTCGTACCCCACCCCCCAAAAAGTGAAGTCAAACTCCCCAACTGCTCTCGCTTCCCCAACAAAAGGGCAGAAGTGGTCCCCGCCGGCACTGCGCGCTCGCCCCGGCCACGGCGGCACCGCTGGAGGCCCGAGGCTCCCGCCCGCACGACTCCGCGGCCGCCCGCAGAAACCCCCGGCCGTCGGGAGGGCGGCCCGGGACCCCGGCCTGCGTCGCCGCGGCCGCCTCCCCGCGATGCCACCGGCCCGGGGGCGCCCCC